>SKCR01033422.1:0-100458 GCA_019454045.1 Zanthoxylum bungeanum | reverse complement strand
TAGTGGAGTGATTGTCATAATTGTCCACTAATTGAGTGGTTATGAGTAATTATATCAAAATCATTAATTGATTAATGGTGGTTGTAACAAATTAATCATTCATAAATGCAGATTCATATTAAAATCGACTTTATCTCCCCCACATAAATTTATGATATTAATATTACATTTCAAATATATATGAATAGCATAACTTAAAAATATGCATAAATTCATATTGAGGCCTCTATCCCACGATAGGAAAATACACCATTACTCCAAATCATGAGTGCCTACTCGCTCTCCCTCTATAAAAAGAGAACCTCATACATTACTCACTCATGGCGGACTCACGAGTTCAATCAAAACTTGAACTCACACTCCTAAATTTATCTTGGGTCATGACACAATCTCTTTTTTATTTATTAATATTTAAAGGAAATTATCAACCGTATATTTAAATGTTGACACGTTAGTAAGAAATATATAAATTCTGAAATTGTATTTATCGGTTCAACTAAATATTGCAAAGTATATCTAATATATATCAAAATATAGTATACAATTAAAATGTGTATCAAATATTGAATATATATATATGATATAAAATAAATGGATGTTTTATACACTTTTGATATATTTTGTAATTTTTTAATAATCCTATAAAAATATAATTTGATGATTTAGATATTTTTTGATAAATTACTAAACATGGGGTATCCAATTGATAATTCTCCATTTTAAATGATAAGTATGGTGTTGAATCATGACCGTTGATATAATGGATGAAGTCTTATGAAAAAGGGCAAATGAAAAGCAGCAATATGGGGTCCATTTGATAATGGATTAGAAAGTACAAGCGTCACGTGTCGAGTAAATGTGTTGCATGGGCCATGATTCAGGGTCTTAAACCCGCGTACCCGCAAAAATCCATTCGCAATAGATAGAATTTGATAAATATTAAAGTGAATTTGGTAAATTAAAACAAAATCCGCTACGGGTTTGGTAATTAAGCAAAATCCGCGGATACCTGTAGCGGGTATCCGCTACTCACAAACTTAAATTTTTTATTTTTTATTTTTTAGGGCAAAGAAAATCCACTCATATAAAAAGACTCACATTTTTTTTATTGGTTTAATCTGTAGTTAATTTATAGTTATTTTTTTTGTGAACTTTCTCATCTCTTTGAATTGCTTTTGGTCTGATATTCTATTTAATATTTGTGATTTCATATTGACTTCAAACTAAACTCCACCGACATGTGAAGAAATTATAGATGGTTTAATATTCTTTTAATTTGATTTTCATATTATAGATGAAGAATATTCTATCACATGAAATTTATTCTTATATGATATTTTAAAAACCCGTAAAAAAACTCGTTGAGTACCAATGTAGGTTTGATAATTTATTTTTATATGCGGGTGCGGGTGCGGGTTTAATAATGAAAATTAAATCCCGCAACAAATATGGTGCGAATTTGATAATTTATTTACATATACAGATACGAATTTGATAATAACAAACCCTCGGAAAACCCGACCCACCACCCTCCCTAGTCTTGGAGGATAAACGCAATACACTCTCTCTGCCATTCAAGAGAAACCCACAAATAAAAACACCCTTCGTCTATTGTTCATTCCCACTCTCTTCTTTCACAAGAGAGAGAGAGACAAGAGAAGCAAGATGCAGCATCAAGTCCTCACAATTTACCTCGTTGTATAATGAAACAAGATCTAAACCTCTTCTTCTCAGAAGAAGATGGCTGCAGACTCTGCTTTCCTTGTAGATGCTCTCTATTGCTCTGAAGAAAATTGGGAGGATGAAGCTGATTGCCTTCCAGATTTTGAAGTAGAAGAAGAAAGTTTCTGTATTTCTAATAAAGATAATAAAACTAATCCAATTCCAACTCCAATGTTGCAAGAACAAGACTTGTCTTGGGAAGATGATGAACTTGCCTCCTTATTATCCAAAGAAGTACCAAACCTGTTGTGTAATAACCTGACGACCAACCCATATATGGCTAGTGCTCGCAGTGAGGCTGTGGAGTGGATGCTGAAGGTCAATGCTCACTACTCATTCACTACTCTCACTGCACTTCTTGCCGTCAATTACCTTGATAGGTTCCTCTTCAGCTTCCAGTTGCATAGAGATAAGCCATGGATGACCCAATTAGTTGCCGTGGCTTGTCTCTCCCTTGCCGCCAAAGTGGAGGAGACACAAGTGCCCCTCTTATTGGACCTACAAGTATGTTCAACAATATTGAATCTTGCATGCTTTTGGGTGTATTTTTCTTGTGATTAATTATACATCTGATTTGTTAATTTGTGAATGTGGTGGTGTCTGTTTTTGTTTAGGTGGAGGATACTAAATTTGTATTTGAGGCCAAAACTATCCAGAGAATGGAAATTTTGATACTCTCCACGCTTCAATGGAAGATGAATCCTGTTACCCCACTTTCTTTTCTTGATTACATTGCAAGGAGACTCGGGCTTAAGGATTATCTCTGTTTGGAATTTCTCAAGAGATGCGACCGTATCATTTTCTTTGCAATTTCAGGTGGGGATAATTCATTTGGTTGCATAGCATTATTTTTTTTTCCTTATGCGAATGCCATGTTATTGAGCTTTTTTAATCTCCAGATTCTGGATTTATGCAATATCTCCCTTCTGTAATGGCTGCTGCTACAATGCTACACGTTGTCAAAAATATTGAACCCTGTCTTGGAGTTGAATTTCAAAAGCAAATATTAGACATTCTCGGAACTGATAAGGTTGGATCCTATTCTTTTTAGCAATTGATTGTACACAGAAATGTAAAATTTGATTGGCATTCTCAAAATCTATGATTTATTTCAAAACAGGACAAGGTAGAGCATTGCAATGTGCTGATAAAGGAATTGTCAGAACAAGTCCGGGGCAGCAGCCAATCCAATAAACGCAAGTTTGGTTCTATTAATATTCTTCCAGTAGTTCCAGGCAGCCCAAACGGCGTAATGGATGTGTCGTTTAGCTCTGATAGCTCAGACGATTCATGGTCCGTGGCATCATCTGTGTCTTCTTCACCAGAGCCACTCTCCAAGAAGAACAGGGCTCAGGCTCAGGATCAGGATCAGCTCCTGCAGATTGCCACTCCAGATTTTCTCACCATCCCTCGCTAGCTAGCTCGCCAAATTACTTTTATGTCTTCTCTAATGGACTATTTATGATATCTGTAATAATAATATTATATGATGCTGTTCGTTTTTTATTTGCAAGTTAAATTGCTTACCATCTCCGCATTTCCGTTTGGAAATTCAGAATCAGAGATGGTCTGCATTTTATCCGGACGAAAATTCGATGAACAAGAAAGCCTATTTGTTGCACTAATACGAGCCAACATCTTACGCCTCAAGTGTGTGTTAGCTTATCAAAATATAACAGTTCAAATTTTACATGTACCAGAGCCCCGAGCTCTAAGTTTCCCATATCCAAAAAGGAGGATTTTTTTTTTCATTTATATTATGTGCATGTGAATGGAGAAACATGTTGTCGGCCGCTGGTTTTTTATGGGCTTAGTTTTGTGATTAGGGCTTGACCTCGTTTAAAGAGCTAGCTTAAAAATTGGGTGAAATGCCTGCAACAAGAATGAGCAACACAGCTGTAACACCGTCCATTTTTTTTTTTTTTAATTTTTTAAACATTTTCTTCACAATCCATATATAAATATATATATATATATATATATATCATTTTCCTGCTTTTGCTGGTTTATCTCACACACAGAACAGAGCACAAAAGAAGAAAACCTTCATCCCTATAGAGGCTCTGTAGCTTTCATTTTCATTCCCAATATCTAGATTACATAAATGGAATATAGTTAATAGCATCCCTTTGAAAGCTAATTACATTGGATTTTAGTTTCAGGTTTTGAATGCAGAGACAAATGTAGAGTCCAACCTAACAAGGCAAAGTCAATGAGAGCTACCATTGATACGGAAAGGCGTTTAAGTGGTGCATATGCCCCTTGCTTTTTTAAAAGAGAAAGTAAAAGGAATTATATTTTACTCAAGAGAGAGAAAATGGTACCCTTTTTTAATCATATTAATTTACAGGACACAATTAACCAAAATGAAATAGGCGATTAGTTTAACTTAAATGACTGGACTGAGCAAGGAATTAAAGAAATCCTAGAGCTAGGAAGGGTATTACTTATTTGTTAGTCAAGTTTTTACCTAACATAAAAGCTTTAATAATTAGGTAAAACTCGATCTTGATTCAGAATTCTTGATGCTATAAATCAGAAAAGACACCCACAAGAAGGTTTTGCATGTGCTTTTTCTACTACTTTAAGCTAAAGGGGAATCATTACTTGGCTTTATATTCTTCAACATAATACACTACTAGGCAGGGCAAGTATACTCGGATCTGGCTTGGATTTGAGATATATGGAAAAATTCATATCCGTATTAATAAAAATATGGATTCGAATTTATTATTTTTAATATTTGTACGGATCCGAATATGGATCCCGATTCAAGTGAATCTTGATATGATGATCCATATATAAAAATAAGAAAAAAAATTAAAAAAAAATTATTTATGATTTGATTATGATTTTATACTTAGATTTATATTATTTTAAATGGGTTTTGAATTATGAAAGTTGTTTTCGATATCAAACTATTATTGTTTAGTTATAGATTTTATTTATTTTATTTTAATTATTTAAAATTAAATATTTTTTAAAAACAAAAAGTAAAAATCAATATCTTTTGCAGATTCGAATATCCGAAAACCTTTATGGATAATATATGTATCCGAATTTGTATATTTTTTTACAGATTCAGATTAACAAAAATTAATGTGGATCCAAATCTAAATTAGTATTTTGCTATCCCTGTACACGGCTCTCTAGATTTCTGACTAAATTGCCAAACTGAATTATATTATCTCATCCATTATTATATTTCTACATATATAATTACAATCTGAAATTAACTATAAGACCAGATGAATACACTTGTAATGCAGCCCATATGTATGCTAAATATGAGATTAGAAATCTACTTCCACCACTCCGGAGAGATCTGCGTGTATATCTATATATTATCAGTGTTTTGAAAATCAGTCAATTGAATTGGTCAAATCGGGAATTGATCGTAAGTTTGATCTGGCTAAATAATAAAAACTGGACATATAAAAAATCAATTAAAATTGATGAATCAGAATGGATCGATTTTTATTTTTTTAAAACTAAAATTTAAATTTAAATTAATTAAAATTATTTATGACATCAACCGATTTTACCGGTTCAATCGGAATATTTCAACCGGTCGAACTAATAACCCATTTAACCATTAGGTTTTTAAAACACTATATTATCTCCTCAATTTCTTTTATGTTCATGTGTACCGTGAATCTCGGAATTGTATATAATATAAAGTTGAGTTATTCCCGCCCATTTTGACCATGTCACGTTTAAGTTTTCTTGTTTGTGTTCTTGTTTATTATCCTTATTCTTTTTTTCTTTTTCTTTTTTTTTGGCACATTACTAATGTTTTTTTTTATTGGGATTCGTTATAAAAATGAAATTCATGTCACAAAAGAAAAATCGAAAGAGCCAAAAAGAAAGTTCAGGATTAAGCCCCATTAAGTAGTAAAAAAAAGGAGGCATAAGAGAAGATTAAAAAAGATATTTGGATGCAATTAGATCCACCAAAAGGGAAGAGAAGGTGAAAGGTGTGAGAATGTTGAAATTGGGAGACAATATATTTTGATTTTGTATGTGATGTCTTTGTTGTTGCTTTGTTTTTTTGCTTTTGGTAGTTGGGACTTATGAGTCTCTTATATAAATGTTAATATGCTGTAGCACATTAACATTTCAACCCAAAAAAAGAAAAAGACAATGGTAAGATTTTGAATTGGTGATCATAAAATAGTGAGAATGTGAATGTGATTGGTTTCAGTGAACATCTTCTCTTATTTTATGGATACTTCAATATTTAACCTCACCCCTAATATATTTATAAGAGTATACGATTAAGATTTATTTGTGTATATATTTTTACCATATAATCACTGGATATGTTTTTTTGCACCTCAATTAACGTGTTACATTTGATTGCTTTTAAATATTAGACAAGTATAGCCTCACATTTCTCATACGGATTTGTTCATTAAAGAAGCATCATCACAGAATATAAGTATTGAGTGTATATATTTAGTACCATCAGGCTAATGAGACTTTTTAAGTATGTAGGAAACCTCACCAATGTGGTGGTTTTTGGCATAATTGCATATATGATATATGTAGCGATTTTAGTTGCCCGGAATATAATTTCATTAAACTAATAGAAATCGACGGCCATTTAATTAAGTAATAGGAGTCATTGTTGGCCAACCGGCAGCTTCATCACTTCTTGCGGCCTAACTTCTGATAATTATTATTACATATAGAAATTATCAGCCATTAACATAGCAATATAATTCTAGATTTGTACTATGTATCATCAATAAGACTACATCATTGGCACATGATGAGCCCAGATTTGAACCTTATAATAAACTCATAAATAAATAAAATAATTATTGGCTCAGGAATTGATGAAGTAGGGCCAGTGCACAGAGAATGGGAAGGCGAGTTAATAGTAGACCTGGTTCGGAACCAGAATCGAATAAGGTTACAGTTTCATCCGGTTCCGATTTTGGAACCGGAATCGAACCGAAATCTATTTTAGTTCGGTTACGGTTTTTTATAATTTGGAACCGTAACTTTTAGGTTCGGTTAGATTCTGGTTCGGTTTGGTTCGGTTCGAAACCGAAACCAAACAAATTTTTAATTTTTCCCCCAAAAATAAAACTGAAACTAAACCGATTTTTCCGATGTAGTTCCGGTTCTACGATTCCAAAAACTGAAACCGTAAAACCAGATGATTCAGTTCAATTCTGTAACCCAACCGAATGTTGATTGGATCTAATTAACAGAGATTGGTACAATTTAAAATCCATCTACTTGGCAGGGACTGGCACATTCCGAGCGTGAAAGGACGGACCAAAAAAGATTGAAAAATATATATATTTATAATGTAATTGAGGTTCACAAGATGAGAATCCAATGGGCTAATGCGGGCTGGGCTCTTGTTGTCTCATTTTTATGAGTCAACATCTCTACTTCAGGAAAATGCCAAACAAATTATTCAGCTGCAACTGAAATGCCATTGCTAGCCAGTACCGCATTACTGTTTTTTTCGTTCTTTCTTTTCAGTGTGAATTAATATATTTACTTGTTGGGAAAAATCTGTATACTGACTAATTTGTCATAAATCTATTGGTGCCATGGGTTCGAGACGCACCACCCACACGATAAGACTTCCTTAAATAACAAAACCAGGAATATGAGTCCTTTACCCTCTCTCTAATACCCAATGCAGTTAAATGCGTCTTAAAATTAGCTTTCCCATAAAAATAAAATTGCCCAGCCTAATTGGCTTCTTTTATAAAAATGTAAATGGGAGGATATAATATCTCAGTGTGTGAGTTGAGATTTTATCTTTAATTGACGTGGATTTTTTTTTATAACTATTTTCAGCATGTCTCATGCTGTACTATAAATATATGAATTCAGATTCTTAAATAAATTATGATATTTCCTTGAGAGTTTGAACGACTTTAAAAAACAATTTCATTTTAATATTCAAATATTTGATGAGGAAAAGTTCAAAAGAAAAGCCGAGGGACAGTTAATGTAAGGTAGAATTTGTAACTGAGTGGTCCTGAAGTGGGATAAAATGGGCCTCTTATTGATCCCTGCAGCTGCCAAATTCAACTTGGTGGGGGCCTTTTTGGAATTATTGTTGTGGCTAATACAAGCCCTACAAGTAACCTTTTTAGGCCTCAAGTGTCCCTTTTGACCTTTAATGGCCAGAAAGAAAAGGACATGGCTAGATTTTTAGTTTGCTGTTGCACCAATAATCATTAAAATTGGCGGCAACTACCCATCTTGTTTCTGAGGTACCAAGATTTTGGGTCCATTTTGGAAGCCTAGAGTGTCAACCCTATCATTTTTTTTTCTCATTTGATATTCTTTTAGAATTATGACTTATTTACCCACGATAAATCTCACTAAGGGTGGTCAAATTTCTCGTATCTATTGAAAATTTTTGAATCCGTACATATCGAATGTATCCGATCAGGTACTGTCGAGTATGGGAATTCCTGAGTCAATTACAGGAATTCTCGAACCCAACAATATGCTACCACAATGTTTGTAAAATTTTGGTAACACAATGAGTACCCATTCGAGAATTGAGTAACACATTGCTTGCAAAAGTTGATAGTTCAACATAACTGAATGGGTACCCATTAGGGAATTGTGACCTGATTCCTAAATAGGTACCCAATTCCCGAAAGAGTTCTTACTTCCTGAACGAGTAATCAACTCTCGACCAGATCATGGCTCGGGATTGGTCGGGAATAGGATAACGGTTCGGGAACTATTGAGAATAAGATCTTAGTACTCGAATTTCCCAATTCCCAATTAGGATTTCCCGAACCCGACCGAAATCCAAAAATGGCCACCCGTAAATCTCACTTAGGCACCATTTTCCCGGAATCTCTTTTTCTTCTAGGATCATAAATGAAAATTATATCCAATATTTAGACAATTAGATTGGATTTGGCTTTGGACATGTACTTACACCAATTACAAAAAGGTGAATTGTGATATAATTAAGGGACTATTGAACGCTTTTAGAATATTTGATTATGGAGAACAATACTTCATTGAATAACAACAGACATTCTCAAAAAAAAAAAAACATATCTTTATCTAAAAAATTATAAATACATATAATAAAATATTTTTTTACACTCCGACTTAAGTATTGCATGACCTTTTACATATATCTTCATATATCATTCTCCAGTCAACAAAATTATCCACCTATCATTGTCTGAAAATATCGAAATCAACCGACAATTCACCATCCAGATATCTCCAATAATTTAGATCTGTTACTCTTACCACGTATTCTTGAAGGTACGTCTCTCTCAATATCGCACCCTTTTGACACTCACATGATTCTATAAGGAGGGAGCTAGGCTATGACCACCATTGCATTTTGGTTACATTATTCATATAATAATAAATGTGCATATATTTAAGTTGAAAACTGTGAAATAAGTGTTAGTATTTTATAACACAATCCACATAGAATATTCTTATGGGATTGTTATATTACCTCGAAGATACATTCTTTTGTACTCTATTGATCCTTATTTTACGTCTTTTAAATTGTGACAAGTTATTAGAGTTTGACAAACTAAAGTTCCTACTAATATTGCATCATTATTTGTATATAAGCATATTTTTTTTTGAAATCGTTGGAAATCTCACCGCTAAATCACCCATTTCAGGTTTAAACAGAGCAGGTAAAATCCCCGGCTGACCCAAACTCTTATAAGAAACGCATTATCTGTATTCGAACTTAAGATCTCAATGTGAAATTTAGAGCCCTACACTATCAAGCAACACTTATTGATGACTTGTATATAAGCATACCTAACATCCTTCACTAGTAATTTCAATATATATAATTTTTTTGACATCTCACTAAGATGAAAGTGTCTCACTTTAACAGAAAACTGCTTTAAGAAATAATCTCTCTCACTTTTTTTTATTCATCATCCCTCCTTGAGTGTCACCAACAATAACTCTTTTCAAAGAATTTGGCATCTCATTCAAAATTTTAAGTGTATCACTTCAATTTAAACTGTTTTTAAAAATAATATTTCTTTACCTTTTTCATTCATCATCCCTCCTTTTATAAAATAGGAGGTTGATAATATAAGAATTCAAATTATAAATAAAGGGACAGCAATAAATAATTTAAATGTGCATAAAATAGGATAGTAAGTGGAGTAAATATAAAGTAGAAAAGGCACAAATATCTAGGAAAATATTTTTAATAGATAATACACAATAAAAATTATTATAACAAATATTTGCATGTTTTTATTTCAAAAAAAAAAAAAAAAAAACAGAAAACTGGTTTCCTCTAGGCCCAATCAAGCAGACTTCTTTTTCCAGTTTGCTATACTTCGGCCCAGGGTTTTTTAGCCCATGATTTCTTGGCCCTGTGATGATAAAATTTTCCATGCTCGATAAAAGACGTTGATATGCCACTATTGACTGTGGAACCTCGACATGTATCGTTTTCAAATTTCAATAGTGATGCTACCAGATAGAATGGCAACAGATCAGATATAATATAGAAAAAATAAATATTAATATTTGGTCCATTTTATCAACATGTACTTGATCATAACGAGACTTCTTTTACCCTAGTATTTTTATGTTTGATAATATGAGAATGTTAGTGGTGATGGTGTTTTTCGGGCACTATGTTATTTAAACAACACGACAGGGGTAAAAGGGGTAACTCCATTGATCGAGACCGTTAAAGCCGACCCGACAACTTGACGGTAAGAGGCCGAGCACTTTATACTAAATGGCCGAGCACTTGAGATCGGATGACCGAGCATTATCAGATCGACAGCAGCATTCTCAGTTCAAATGGCTATCATGACCGACCTCATGAAGACCGAGCACATGACGAGGCGTGCTCAGGAAGATAAAGCATCATATTCTTGCGGAAAAGGGATAAGTTGTCCTACTTTAATGGGGTAAAGTAATAACTTAATATCCTAATAGGATAAAGGAAGTAAATGTAGTTTTGATTAGGAATCCTTATGGGAAAAAGGAATAGTTTTGACTAGGAATCCTGATAGGAAAAGGAGACCATCTCCAATTGGGAATTCTTGTACAAATAAGAATCTGATTTCTTCACCATTATAAATAGGAGGGTAGAGTGAGTGTAGAAGGACAAGTTGAAGGCATCAAAAATCAGTGATAAGAATCATCAGGATCAGACCTGTAAACAGTACACAGATCAGAGAATTGTGTCTGAGTAATAAAAGTAGCATCCTGTTCTGCCCGTGGACGTAGGTCGGACCAAGATCCACCGAACCACGTTAAATCTCCTTGTCGATTGGTGCATTTATCTGTCTTTTGCTAAATTTGCTTTTGGTCCCCCATAAACCAAACAATTTCACTATTGAATGAGGATTGTCTCGGAGGTGATATTCCCATATTACCCTGAGACCAAAATCAGCCGTCAACAGTTAGTATTCTTATTCAATTCATCCGACTAACACGAATATAGAAATCCTACACATAGGCAACCCTAAAAGATCAGTACTCGCGCGTCCCATCCCATTTGTACCATCTCTACCACAAGGCAGTACTAGCACTTCATTTTAAATCCCCGTAAAAACACTCTTTCTATTAAAAATTACTATAAAAATAAGAGGATATCTAAATTAAGGACAATGATCTTCTCCTTATTTTTATCTCATAATACTATCATCTAGTTACATGTCCTGTACAAAAAATAAATAAATAATTAAGATTGAGTTATAAGTCATGTTCCAAAATATGATAGCAAAAAATAGACAATTTTGTTGGGGTTTTATATGAAATTACAGGGTTAGTGCAGTGCAACGCGGAAGACCGTTTTTTCCGATTTCAGAAATTTATCTTGTATTAATTATTTATTTAATTAACCAGTACTTAAAATCTGAAATTTTAACCCATAAATCATATTTTTTTTAATTGCCGATTTACCCCAAACTTTTACATTTAATCATTTTGGTCATTAAATATTTAAATACATATTTAATTGATTCAAAATCAATCCCAAAATGATTTATACATGTATAATACATGAATTTAAAATTTGCAACAAAATCCAGAAATTTGTTCAGAATGCCGAAACAGCCCAATTTTTTTCATTAATTACAATTTGGCCCAATTTGTTCAAAACACATCAAGATCAAATTCAATCAATCCTAATTTTAATGTACATCAAATATACATCAAATTATATCATATATATGAAAATCCCCAAAATTGGATTAGGTTTAGAACCATAATTTCATAAATTAGTCTAATTACACAATTTACATTAAATTGAATTATTTCAACACTTTAATCATTCAATTACCACATCAATCAAGTCTCACCATCATGAATTTACTCAATAACAATTCTAGGTAATTATGAATGGCTAAGCAACTATAGAATGACAACTTTAATTTCTAATTAATCTATTAAGCTTAATTACACTAATAAGCTTATAAATTAATTATACATGCTTAACATCATTACACAAGTTTAACAAAAGATTACAAAGTGAGTTGAGAGAATTTGAAGGAAAATCAAAGAAAAAACTTAAAGTTTTTGGAAATAAGAAAAAATAATGAAAGGATTCTAATTCATAAATTTATAATCTTTTAGCCGCTAGCATTTACTGCCTTCTTTCTTTGGTTCTCAATAGTGTGATGCATAAATTTAGTTCAAGGTGAATATTTTCAACTTGAGTTTAGACTTTGTGTCATTGATTTAAACATTAGATTTTTAAATTTAAAATATTATCATTATAGTTAAGCTTTTAGAGTATTTTTTTTTTCCAGATTTGGTTTCAAATCATTTCTGAAAACAAATTTCAATTATTTAAGTAGAAGGTTATGCCTTAATTTTGTTTGGTACAAGCGAAAGTGACAGGCTCACCATTCCTCGTCAACCAAGTAGACAGTAGTGAAAACGATGCGTATCGGCAAACTTGAACTGAACTTTTGCGTGCCAGTAGCCGCCTGCAAGAATGGAAATTCTTTCTTAAATACATTCTTATCGCAAACTCACACAGAGACAAACCGTTTACTTATAAAAGTCGTTTCTTAAAACTCTTAATATTAATTTAAGGTCAAGCTGTATCAAATTTGATTGCTTTATGTAGCTAATTACGTAACGCTTTGATTTTTATTTTAAATGGGTAGTAAAATTGTTTATATAATAGATCCGATGGAGATTATTATTATTTTTTTTCTGAATGTCCTCTACTTTTTCATGAAGTCAAATTTAAGATTTGAGTAATCAGATCATAAATTTTATGTCATCAAATCACACCAATTAGGGATAGATACAATGAATACATATTGACATTTTCTTGATTTGTTTGTGCAAAATAATTCACTTGATTAACTTGGTTGATTTTAATAAAGAAAAATAATACTAAAGCAAACTTCAAAACAAGGTTGGTTGTAATCCACTTGCTCAAGTAAATAAGTATATATCGATAATGATGCTCTTCACCGAAATACAAAAGGCAAATCATATGTAGTGGAGAGTAATTAATTACGATATAAGAACAAGAAGTTGGGTGACCCTACTCTACGCCTCCAACGCCCGATTCTTTCCCCATTCCATCCTAAGCCAAATTATGATTTTAAAATTAATTTTACTTTCTTTTGATTTTATGAAATTGTCCCATGTTAATGATCCAACTAATTTTGAAAGTTTCAATTTTTTATAATATAAAAATACTATTATTTGAAATTTATTTAGTTATGTTGATTTCATAATAATCAATTACTTATACTGAATAAATGGTCATTTTAAAAAAAATAGTATAATAGAAGATAATGTTTTTTATTTCATTTTTTGCTTAATGCTACTTCTTAAAAAAAAAAATCAATATAAGTATATTTTGGTCTTAGATTTTTTAAGTTATTCATCTTAAAAAAATCTACGACTAATAAAAGAAAATTTTAAATTTATCTCACTGATATCAATTCGTCAATGTTATCATTACTTCTCCACCACTCAACGCCGACTATCCAAAACATGAATTGACAATAAAATTATTATATATCATTTTTATTACATGTATTCCTATTGAATAATAAAAAAAAATTATAAAATAAATATCATAGATGTTGTATTATATATTATAACATGAATTTTAAAAATAATTATAATAAATTTTAAACATACCCCGACAGCCCGACTAAACAGAATTTCTAGATAAGTCGCTTTTTCGCTTTTGTATACATATTACAAAACAGACACGAGAACGTGACATTTTAATATTACAAGATGTTGGGGGTGAAGTTTTCGACAAAAGGAAAAGGGCGGTAACAGCGAAAAACGATATCATTTGATTTTAGGATGATTTTAACACCATTTTATCCAAATGGCATTTTTCTATCATTCATCTAAAATAAATTATGTTTATGAAAAATAATATTACGAAATCTAACAATAAATAGTAGGATGATAAATTATTTTTCTAGCCACGTATTTGTGATTGTGAATAGGGTCAATTTATATCGTGTTCATGTTCATTTTTACTTTATTATTATTTTTTTTATTTGTTGTTGAAATACTTGGATCCGATCTGTTTTATGCTTAAGTATTTCAGATGGTTTTGTAGAATTTAATTTGCTTTACCAATCAATTATAATAATAATATATTTTCTTTAAGAAAAAGATTTTTTTTACAAAGAGCCCCAAATCCCTTAATGATGTCAAGACTGGAGTTCTTTTCTACCCATTGCATTTCCTAACAATTTTGTCAGATATCTTACTATCTCATATGAATAATTAGTGTTTTTGTTTTTGTTTTTCTTTCTGGAAAAGAAAAAGTAATGTTGATGGTAGTTTTTACCCTAAGGAATGTTTAAGTATCGAAAATGATTGGATAGAGATTGTACTTAGTCAAAAATGAATGACAAAGATCCAAAAGCTTGAAAAGAGATGATATTTTTATAGGAAGACATGACCTAATGGCACAGATGAGTTATTTCGAGAACATAAACATCGTGAGGGATGAAGTAAGTTGAGATATCGACTCGACCACATGAAGAGTGTTGGTTTGGGATTTCATGAGAATGTGTAGGGACCGACTCGATGAGGACATTGTCTGTCAACCCGACTTGTTTGGAAAGAGTTAGAGGAAGTTTGATTAATATCGTATGCCTCGGTGTGTTGACCCGGTGGATAAGGATGAGGTCACAAGCCGACCAGTACTAAGATCTAATGACATATGCCCTAAGTAGGAAGGTGTGCTGCTAGAAGACTAATGATGAATGTGGAAAATCAACGGTTCTCATTGGAAGTATTATCTGCCAGCCGTCATAGGCCGATGCAGTGGTAGGATAGTGGCAGAGCAAAGCCGTCGTAGGCCGCCAGAGGCCGGTGTAGTTGCTGAGAAATAAACTGATCTGTTTGGTCAGATTGAGGGTGGTTGAAGAGAGTTATGGTCGCAATGATGAGTACGTGATATGAGAAGATGTCAGAGGCAGTGGTTACTTTGGCATTGGTAACCAAAGCCAATTTGTGCCTACACTCATGCACATGAATTAATATGTTAAATTTTTTTAATAAATAATAATAATAGATTACACATATCTGTTATCAATTGATGGTAATTCATCTCTAATACATTAGTTTAGGGGTGGTAGAAAAGCTCAGGTTTGGCCCGAGCCATGGAATTTTTTTAGGGTTCGAGTTTTAGCAAAAAAACTCGAGTTTGATTTTTATTAATAATTTTTTAATTATAAAATTTAATTTTTAATTTTAAATACATATATTTATAATTAAAATTTTAAGGTTTTATATGGAAATATTAAAAATTGAAATTCTTAATTTTTTTTTATTTATAAATATTAAAAAATTTAAAAAATATTTTTTTAAAAATAAAAAATAAAAAATTATTTTTAAAAAATCTGATCCAGGCCCATTGCCAGTAATACGAAAATTATATTATGTTTCAGGTGTATATGTCATCTCTCTCATAATAGCAAGGTCACACAACTCGGTCACACAACTGTGTGAGATCCAACTACTGTGAGATGGATGACATATACACCCGAAACATAATATATTATGTCCCGGTAATACATCAATCAGTTACAACGGAAACAATTAAAAAGACTCCATGATCGTAGGATAGCTGCGGAAAATCATGAAAAGGGACCCATGTATAAAATTCGCGAGCCCCAAAGGCATGATTCTCTTGGAACTCGGGTTAAGTGACTTATAGCTGGCAACAATTGAGACGTGCCATTACTTAATGAATTCTTACGGTTCGGCCCGTTAAAGTTTTTCCAATCAGCACTAGACACGTCACGCACTAACGGACAAAACTAAAACCTAACCCCCACATTCAGAAATACGTGGCACAACATTATGCATGATTACTCTACAAGCTGTCGGAATTTATCTACGTGGCTATTATTGGTCCCACCGAAGCCCCGCTGTGAAGAAATTTAAACTTGATATGATATTTATAGGTCGGTCTACATCATCACCAATAGTTTAGAGAGAGAACCGACAACCTACCACGGCTACCAGTTTTACAAGTTTATGCTGTTTGGCTTGCGGCCACTTTGGTCAAAACGCACGTTTTTTATTTATTTATTATACTTTTGTTATTTATAAAATTTTCAATTCTTTTCTGGCAACGGCTTCGTGTTATTAGGAAACAACTAGGAAGTAGGAATAACCAGCGCGATAGGCCGTTTTTCCTATTAAAGATAAATGTGATATATAATAATTTTAAAAATTAAAATTAATTAATATAGTATCTTTAATTATAATTATCCCGATAATACTATTTCTTTAATAATATCTCAAATTAACAAATACGACTTCTAATTTATTTTATTTTTATAATTTTTATGGATGAAGAATAAATATATCAGTGCAAGTATAGATTTAGCTAGCTTAAGTACATTTTTATAGCTAACTTAACATAACTTATGATTTTTGAACTTCTACTAATAAATAAGTGAGAGTTTATGGAGAATATGAAAAATTAAACATTAATAATTCATTTGAAATAAATATACATTTAATTAACAAACTTTCAATAATTAATAATTTAAGAAAACGAAGAGTTTGGAAGAGTTGAGAAAATGAAAGTTTTGAGATTGAAGAATATGAAAAGTTGAAATATTAATAACTAATTTAAAACAATGTTATTTAATTAACATATTTTTAATAATTAATAATTTTGGAAAACTAAAAAGTTTGGAGGAGTAATGTGAAGAGTTATATATTTATAATTCATTTTAAATATTAATAATTCATATTAAATATTAATAACTTATAAGCGCCTACGTGTACAACCTAAAAGATAAAGCAAATGCATGGACATCTTAAAAATGAAGTTATTTCTCTCCTTTTTATATAATATAAAGATTGTGGTGTTTATTTTAAGAAGTATTTTTAATTTTTTTTTTCAATTAGATTTATTAAAGTTACTTTTTTAAGTCTTTTTATTTGTGTTTAATTAGGATTTTTTTCTTCATATGTTAGTTTATTTAGGTCAATAGGTGTTGGTGGTGGTTTTTCACCCCGAGTAAGAATCAAATACCGAAAAAGAGTGGGATGAGTATTGTGCTAAGCCAAAAATATATGATAAAGGCCTAAAGGGCCGGAGAGACAAAATGGGTTTGATAGAGGAGTCTGGCCCCATGATCTATATAGGTTATTCCAATGATAGAATTTATTGAAGGCATGACAATCATTGATGCCAACTCGATCTCATAAAAAAAGTGATGAATTCGGGGTTCTATCAGAATTTGTTGAAACCGACCCGATGAAGTCCATATATGTTAACCCGACCTAGTTGAGAGAAGTAAATCGAGCTTTTATTAATATCATCTGTCTCAAAATGTTGATCCGAGGAATGAATATGAGATCACATGTCGACCTGTATTGGAGTCATGTGACGTATGCCTTAGGTGAGAAGATAAGCTTCTAGAAGGCCAATGATAACTGTGGGAAACAACTGTTCTCATTGGAAGTAGCTTCTACCAACCACCATAGACCGGTGTATTGGCAGGGAGGTGGCAAAGCATAGCTGCCACGAGCCGCCAAAGACCAGTGCAGTAACAGTGAAATGGGTTGATCAAATTGGCCAATTTAAAGGTAGTTAAGGAGAGTTGTGACGACAATGATGGCAATATGACATGTGATGACGTCAGAGACAGTGAAATAATGAATTTGGAAGCTTATATAAAGATTTTGAAGTCTGTAGGCACTGCATTTTGCATGTAAGTCCCTATGATGAGTCTCATTTGGAGACACTACCTTTTAAGTCACGGAAGTCGCGAGAAACGAATGTCGGAAGGGGAAATTTAGAATAAGTATGTCATCAGATTCAATTTGCATGTTCACTGCTTTCGTTCGTGCTGCGTTCGTGAACACGTTCGAACGTCAAGTAGATTGCGGGCGTTCGTGCAGCGTTCGAATCGGCGTTCGAACGGTGTCGGTACTTCTGGTTTTGCTGCTAGCCTCACGCCCAAGCCCAATTAGCCCACCAAAACCCACCCAAAAATAATTAAAACATTTAAAACATGTCACAAATTAAAATAATATCATTCCTAAATTAAATAAATTAAATAAAATCTAAATAATCACCTACTAAAATAACAAAACCACTTACCTAAACAAAACAAATCATATACCAAATTAAATAAAACAAATAAACAAATCAAATAAACCTATTTCTATTTTAAACAAATCATGTCCCCAATTAAATATATTTTTTTCCTTGTGTGACACTAATTAAATGATATCCCTTTTATTACACAAATCTCATTCCTTTTCAAGCAAGGATTCACCCTAGCCTTTGTCTATAAAAGAAACACAAATCCAACACTCCCCCTCTCCTAGCTCATTCTCACGGCAAACCCTAAAAAACCTAATCCTCTCTCTAAACACATTAATTCTCTCGCCTCTCTCAAAACTGACACATTAAACAAACTCTAACTCTCCTTCAAAAGCTTCACACAACAAACCTTACCAACTGACCAAACACCTCTCCACGCATCAAAACACAAATAAACCAGCACCATACTGCCTGAATCACGCACAAACACCACTCATCCACTGCCCCTCATTCTTCACGCCTAATAAACGCCACATACAGTCTTCAACAAGCATCAACTCACGCCACATACCCCTCACAACAACCTTTCACGCCACATACCCCTCACAATAACCTCTCACATACCCTTCAACTTAGGCCTCCATCTTACGCCACTGCCCTTGCCTTTCACCCCCCTCTGACCTGCACACGCCACAACACACGGCCTTCAATGCACTAGCTAGCAAACACCCTTACGAACTTCCTCCATCTTACGCCACTGCCCTTGCCTTTGTAAGGATTTTTCAGGGGCGGAATCCGGTAACGCAGCGGAAGCGGTGAAAATCCGATTTTCAGATTTCAAAACTTTTTCTCGGATTAATTAAATAAACATATTTATTTAACATTCCAATAACCAAATTATGAAAATAAATTCAATAAATCATATTTAAGTGAATTTACCGAAATACCCTTACTTTGTATTTTTGTCCATTTTAGTCCGAAATTGATCAAATCAATTTTGAATGATTCTAAATCATTTCTAAGGTGAACTTATGATGTTCAAAACATCAAAACACCAAAGGCACCAAAATCCCCAAATTTCTTTACCAAAGCCGAGAGCCCCTTCAAGGAGCACAATTGTGCACTTTGTGATTTCATGCATCAAAACACATCAAGATGCAATCCAATGAACATGAAACTTTATATGCATCATATACACACACAAATATACAACATATATGAAAAGCCCCAAATTTGGAATTGGTCATGAACCCTAATTTTTCAATTTCCACAAATTGGACAAATTAGACCAAATACATTAAATCAATTACTTCAATCATCATTCTTCCATCCAATCCAAGTCTCAACACAATGAAACAACTCAAGATCAAATCTAGGTCATTTAAGAGTGGGTCAATAACTCTAGATTAACAACATGGTTTCCAAAAACCTTAAAAGAAAGCTTACAACTACAATAGTCACAACCTTCCTTCACAATACATGCTCAACACTTTCAATAAAAATTTCCATCATCAAAACACAAGAAATAAAGAAAATAATAACTTAAGAACATCACAAGATGTTTCCTAGATCCTAAGGAATAATTTCATTTCTAATAGTAAGTTTGAAAAACTTACAAAATTCAAGCTTTTCTTTTGGTTTTTCCTTTTCTCCTTCACTTGTTTCCTTGGTTTCTTTCAATGGAGTTTTATGAAAAGTGTATTAGGTTAACAAATGAAGATGAAATGAAAATAATATATACTTGTAATAATTTGCCCTTGGCCGAAAATCACAAGCATTTACCAAATTATTTTCATTTCAATTTCATTTCAAAAAACATGTTATCAACTTGCATAAATATCTTAATACAACTTTATTAGATATTTATTTAAATCAACAAATGCAACTAACATCATTTACTTAATATATCCTAATGTAAGATATTTATATTTTAATTAATTTAATCATTTAACAATTAAATAATTAATTAATTAACCAAATACAAATATTTTAAATATATGTATAATATTTACATTAAATATTAAAAAAATATATTCATTTAGGATATAAGTCAAATAACTCATTTTGACTATTAATTAATGTGTATTTAAATTAATCAAGTATTAAATGTAAATACACAATAATTAGGCAAATGACTATCTAGTCCCTTTAGCATGTATCTTGCGTTTAACCTTTAAACGACTTTATAAATAATCAATATTATTTATTAATGTTGCTCTAGTGCTCTACGAGTATGTTTCATTATTGAGACTCTCTAGATTCAGGTATATCCGTCACGAAATCAAATTTCGTGTCAATAATCTATCCACCCGTAGATTATGACGATCACGGATAATCTCGCTGAATCATACAGGTCGAGGTCATGGAAAATGTATAATTCCTCCGTCACAGGTATCCGGATAAATCCCAAAGATATAGATATAAACGTCAAATCTCTATCGGGATTATCCAGTCGACTATTCTATTAGCAATCTCAAAAGAATGTTTAGAACTAGTTTCTAAACTTTACCACGGGCCCATGGTTTTATCTGATTGCTAATCATATGGACTACCTATGCTCTGGCACACAGAGCTGACGGATCATATCTTGATACACATAGGACACTCTGAGGATCTGTCTACACCCAACGAACAGGCGGATGTCTGATCTAAATAGATCGGTGACGTGACTGCCGTCTAAGTGTAGAAGATGTCTCATGTGCCCACAATGGCATCTCAAGTCTAAGAATCACAAGTGCTACTCAACCCAAGAAGATTCTTATTGACACTGGTGTACCATCCATTAAGAATCTTCGGTGAGTCGTTCAGTGTTTATCCGCTATAAACACCTACACGTCTATACTAGTCTCCAAGACTAATGGTTCATTGAGAAACCATTGGAATCATATATTCCAGTATACGACATGTACCGGTCTCAACGGGTTTACTATACTGACCAAGTAGTGTAAACCTTGACCAGGAACTGTCTGAGAATGACAACGTCATGATACTTCTCAATGTCCGTTGCGACGCTTTTGCAACTGTATCATGACTAATCATTCTAGGGTCATTACATCTTTACCATATAGAAGGATATATTATATTATAGAAACTGCATATATTATTCATAATAATAATGTTTTACAGAAGTATTCAAAAGAAATACAACCGGGAATTGGCGCTCTGAGCACCAACCCCAACAGCCTTCCACGCACCATAGACCCTCAAACGTGAGCTCCTTCACGTAACAAACAACAAAAAATAACACCCCAAACCGCACAAAAACACCCCGAAAATAGTCCATAAATCTTTGAAAACAGTCCCCAAATAGTCCAGAAAACTGCAGTCCAAAACAACAGCAAATAGAGTGAAAACAGCAGCCCGAACAGCGAAACAACGAAGGAAAATATTAAACCAGTGAACCAGAGGAGTTGCGGAGCATCAACCCTTCCGACGACCGTGTACGGTACTTCCGAGAGACGATTTAAAAGGTTAGACCTGAGGGCACTTTTCTTATTTTTTTCATTCATCTTTTAATTGTTTTATTTATTTTCCTCGCATGAGAGTCGCTTGTGGATGCATGTTGTGGCCTTTGAATGGATGGGAAAATGTGTCATCTTTCGTGCTATATAGGATGGAAACCCAGACGTAAATTTCGTAGCCGAATCCGAATGGACGGTAGTGCGGTCTGTACTTGGGATACAACTCCACCTACCACTTGAGCAAACGGCACATGTTTCACTTTTCTTTTGTATCTTGTTCGTTTGTTATTCGCATTTTATTATTCCGCCATTTAATTTCCGTACGATTATTTATTTGTGTATTGATGATATAATGCGCATGGGCTTAGTATGTTGGTCTAAATGTTCTCTATTTGAGGGAAGAAAAGTCCATAAGGCTACCTTTACGACAATACTTTGCCGCGCCGGACGAAGTGTGTTTGATTGAATGTGAGATATGTTTAATCGAATATACGAAGTCCTATATTGTTGTCTTTATTTTATATACATTGTAATGCAATACGCATGGGCTAACTAGGGTGGATTAAAGGTCCTATATTCGAGGGAAAATACCTAAAGGGCTACCTTTACCACGATGTTTTACCGCGCCGGACGAAGTGTGTTTGGTTGAATGTGAGATGTGTTTAACTGAGCATGCGAAGTCCTATATTGTTATCTTTATTTTATATGCATTGTAATGTGATGCGCATGATCTTAGTATGTTGGTCTAAAGGTTCTCTATTTGAGGGAAGAAAAGTCTAGAAGACTACCTTTACGACAATACTTTGCCACACCTTTTCTATTCTGTCTTTTACTTTATGTACATTGGTTGTTTATGTAATTGATGATATAGTGCGCATGAGCTTAGTATGTTGGTCTAAAGGTTCTCTATTTGAGGGAAGAAAAGGCCAAAATGCTACCTTTACGACAATACTTTGCCGCGCCGGACAAAATGTGTTTGGTTGAATGTGAGATATGTTCAACCAAGCATACAAAGTCCTATATCGTTGTCTTTACTTTATATGTATTGTAATGTATTGCGCATGGGCTTATTATGTTGGTATAAAGGTTCTCTATTTGAGAGAAGAAAAGTCCAAAAGGCTACCTTTATGACAGTACTTCGCCGCGCCTTTTATTATTCCGTGGTTTGCTTTCTGTATGTCATCTCTTTGTATAATCATGCATCATATTGCAATGCGCATGGGCAAATCAAGTTGGATTAAAGGTCCTCCATTTTGAGGGATAGAAAGCCGAAAGGCTACATTTGCCACGACGTTTTGCTGCGCCGGACAAAGTATGTTCGATTGAATGTGAAATACGTTTAATCGGACACTCGAAGTCCTATATAGATGTGGGCATATGTCACATCTCTTTTCTTTCACTTTCATTGTCTATCTTTTGCATCGCATCATTGCACGTTTATTTTAACGTACAACTGCCTCATTAGTTATCTCTTTGCATTATGTACCTAATTGCTTCTCTTTATTACGCATGATTGTACAATTACCATTTCCTTGCATTTCTGTATCCATGAATATGGTGTGCTTATGAAGTTGTATGTTTGCCGTATTTCAATTTACCTTTATGCATGCAAATTTGAACATAGGTTATATGCAAATAGGTTGTATGCAAATTCGGACATAGGTTATATGAAAACTTAGATATGAGCCTTGTACTTATGCATGTGAGCTTAGACATAGAATACCATTGGGAATGTATGTTGCTAGATTCGATTAAATTATTGCACAAATCACATCATTACAAGTGGCATAAGTAAATGACCATTCCGAACCCAATGGTTTGAGGTCTTCCCTTGCGAGGGGTGAGTGCGGCCTTAAATCTTTGTCCCGGTTCACACCAGGTGGCGACTACATGTTATTTCTCCGGTTTAGTTCCCCCGTGGGCTACTCCGTACTCCCAACCGGGCCGCGAGCCCGGAACAACGTCGTCCAACATCTGTGTCCTACAAAGTCTCAGATTCAAAGGTTAGCATTTTTTTGTATTTCACAACTTGTAAAAAGCTAAGAGCTTAAGAACTAGTGATAGAGAGAGAAAGTCAGTCAGTCTCCCGACCCCTTTAGATAATTGTATCGGGCTTGTGTAAGACCCAAAATATTTTATTATTTTTTGAGTTCATTTACTTATTCTAGCTTGGGTCGATCTTGATCCCGAATAGTAATAAAATATCTCATTTATCCCGTGAATGTAAGTTGGAGCCACTTTCTGCCAAACCATGTAAACTCTATGTTTATCCTGTTTGCTTTTCGAGTTTGCTTTGATTCCCAACTAATCAAATAAATTCACTGCTTATGGAGGTTTATTCGATAGATGAATTTTCTATTTTACCCTTTGAACGACAAACAACATTCAACAATATATTTACTCTTTTATAATATAGTATCGTTTGCACAACGTGTTGTTACATATCTATTTTATTCATGCTTCCATTAACCTGTTGTTGGGATTTTTATGCCCGACAAGCAATTGAGTTCGAAACATGATTGATTAATAAATTTATGATTCAAATTTATTTCATGCATGCATTTTGATTTGCTTTATAAAATTCATGAAAATTTCATGTAGCTTTAAATTAAATATTTATCTATGTAAAATGTTACATACATATATGTATGGATAAAATTTAAAGAGTAATAATCAAAATTTATCTATGACTATGATTTCAAGTTGGGAATCTTCAAAATCCAAAGTCATAAATACAGTTAATTCCCTTATGAATGTTATAATTCTATCCATACTATAATATATAGAGACATAAAAATGAATGTATTTTATATAATAAGATTATATTGGACATGACCAGATGAAATTGAAAAGTTCTAATAATTTCTGTTAAATAAAGAACATCAATTTTATCATAATAATGGTCATATATGTGATGATTTTAATTCATTGTATTTAGCAGACTTCTATATCATTTTAATTTATTCTTTAATTTACTCAGTATGATTTTGTATTCGTTACATTTTGTAAACCTTGTAATTTGGGAATGAGTTGAATCAATAGCTTGGAATGCTAACCTTATATAATGAAATTCGTTCATAAGATTCCATTGTTTGTTAGTTAATGACCTGAACGATTAGCGCATAAATTTTATAAAAGTTATAAATTAATTGTTCACTTGAGAACTAATGAAAGTCAAGGATAAAAATGTAATTGGAGGTTAACAGATTTTATACCTAGCTCTTTTACGAATCTTTTATAGAGGATCATTGCATAGGTAATGACTATATCAATGGACGAATACTTTGAGTAATTAATTCTATAACTATGAGAGTGTAATTCTGGATATTTAATGGAGTTATTCCAAAATTAATAATTTCGTTGATTAATTAAAGAACTTATAATTAAACAACAGAATTGTTGAAGTTTAGAATTATAGGTCTATCGGTCCCCTGGTCGTCCTTAATAATTGTTCGAACGATAATAATTGCGAAGAAAAATAATTGTAAAGTATTTTACACTCTAATTATTTCATATAACTCTTGTTTGGAAATTATGACGAAAATTATCCTAATATATTTATCAACAAATAATGTATCTATTTATTAATTTATGAAAATTAATATTTAATTAATTTGATTAATTAAATTAAATTTAATGAGATAATATTTTCAAAAGTTGAAATTTTTGAAAAACTATTTTTTTAATGAATCATCTTTGATAATTCTAAGATAAATATTATATAGTTTTATTTTGATTTTTTTGAAAATCAAAATAATAATATCCAAAAGGATAAGCTTTGTTTTTGGCTTTGATAAATAGAGAGAAGTTTTCAAATCAAATTTGAAGATTTTTGATCATCATCATAAAGCAAAAACGTGAGCTATAGAATTAGGTGGAAGAAAAAAAAGGTTGATAAAAACGTGAGTGAAGAAAAAATGTTTTTTTTTTGTTTTTTTTGTTTTGGTTTTGAGAAAACCAAAAGAAAATAACAATAAAGATTTTGTTGATGGTGATTTTTGTGACGAAATATTTGAACAGTACGGCAGGGGCAGAGAGGAAATTTCTCCTTTTGGAAGGACATATGTTCAGAAGGTATTACTCCTCGCCCATGCATGGTGCTCGGACCCGGGTTCCCAGATCTGGCCGACCAGAGGAGGCAGTATGATTAAAGTCTCAATGGCCGACAACATCAGAGCTGAGACCGACCATTTTAGCCCGGTAGCTCGGTTCGATACCCTATATTCTCCTGGATCTGGATGATGAGCTCAAATGTTTTGGAACATGACGGGAGTAGTTGGGGTAGTCTGGCACACGGTCAGGCCATGCTCATGAAGCTCGACGTATGATCAGAACCGTTTGGACTTTTCTCCCTGACATATACTATCGTGCGAGAGACTTTTACAGGCTGTTATCATTAATGATAAAGTATGGCAGTGTATAAAATGACGTGATGTGACAGGAAATCAGATGACAAGTTTGCTTTCGGCGAGGCAGTTGGGGCAGAGAGCCCGTCAAATCACTAGAAATCTGCGTGGCTGGCGTTATAGAGATATGTGAACAGTGGAACATTGTCGTATTCTCCTTAGTATATAAGGGGAGGGTGATCTCATTTTTAAGGGTTGGAAAAAAATTTCATTTAAACATTACTTGTAAGAAACACTAAAAAGAGAGCAAACAACCCGGTTTTTATTAGACCACATTTGAAAAGAGGTCGGCCGAGCTGGTTTTGGTAATAAAAGTAACATCATGCTTCGTACCCGTGGACGTAGGTTGGATTTAATCCGCTGAACCACGTAAAAACCCTATTGTCGATCTTGTGTTGATTTGTCTTTTGCTAAGTTTATTTTTGGTCCCCCATAACCAAACAAATTCACGGTTGGAAGAGGATTGTCCCGGGTGCATTATCACGAAACTGCCCATGGAACGAAAATCATCCGTCAACAGTTGGCGCCGTCTGTGGGGAAAGAACAAAAAGCAGCTTGCGTAATGAAACAATGGCAGAAGACGGGAACCATGGGTCGTCAGAGAGTTCAGCAGCAGAGTGGTTTGGGAAAACGAAAGAAAGGCTAGAGGAAAGAGAAATGGAACATGCGGAAGCTGGTCAGAGTGGAAAGAGGAAATGGTTCGCAAGAAGAGGGAAAATTGAAGATGGCGGAAAAGATGGGGGAAGGGATGCCCAAGGAGTTATCGCAACAATAGCCCTCTTCATTGAGCGGTGGAATGGAATGTAAAAAGATTGCCAACGATCACCCATTAGGACTAAGTTGTAGAATGAAATGTAACGTCAAAAATGGGTGACGTTTGCGCACCGCCGGTCGTAGATGAACAGATTCCTCCAAGAGAAGGTGCGGCGTTTGTTCGGCCTGCCAAGTCCTCAGATTCACGGCGAAGATAATGCTCAAGGATCGGCAGACGAACATACATGTCGTGGGTACTCGGTCAGTTTCAATGAATGCCTCATGCATACTATGTAGTGGTCACCCCGAATGGGAGGAAAAGAGAAAAATCTCACGGGGGCCACCAAAGACCATGGAAAAGGTTCTTGACCGAGCTCCAGAATTGTCCAGAGTGTTTGGGTTTTGAGCGAAGAGCGCGGCGGAAGCGCGGTTCGGGCGAATCATAATTTTAAAACTTTTTCAAATTACCGAATAAATTATTCAATATCTAATATGAATAATTTATTCATATTTCACCTAAAATTATTTATTCGATATCAAATAACGACATAAATATATATGAAACGTCGCGAAACGTTTACGAAAAACATTTTTCTGCAAAATGACCTAAAACACATTTTTGATCGAACCAACCACCCAACACTTATAAGGACTGTCCAGGTCAGCCCCAATAGTGTTAGGGCAGTTCATGGGCTGCCCGAACAGTGGCGAACTCACTGTTTGGATAGCAGTCATCCGGTTGGCTCAAAAGTCACCAGATAACGCCGTTTTTGGCCGTTTTTTCTTATTTCAACTCCGAAACACTTACCGGCAATTGTTCCAACTCCCAAAACACATCCAATACATTCATAAGACATCAAATTCATCACAAAATTTCCAGTTCTTCCAGATCTGATCCAGAACCGAAATTGCCTAATTTTCATGCTTTAAATCGAATTTTCAAGATTAATCTAATTAATCAACAACACCAAATCAAGTCACCACTTATGAATCACCCAAGAAAAATTCTAGGCATCACAAGAGTGGTCATAACACTCTAGAATAGCAACTCATCATCAAATGATCAATTTGGACAATAATTACACTAATTAAATTCAAAAATATTTCACACATGTTTCATTAGCTTCCAATCCATCAACCACAACCAAAAGCCCCAAACTTTGTAGAAAAGAAAAAACCCTAGATATCACTATATTATCAAGAAACAAGAAACTTAATTTTCCAAGCTTAGGAATTTTATAATTACCTTTAATCCTATGATTCCTTAGCTTTATTTCTTGATTTTTATCCTTTCTCCACTTTGATTCATCAAAAACCTTTTGAGAGCTTTTTAGGTTGTTTTGGTCGGCCATGGAGATTGAAAGAATGAAGAAGAAAACATTTTCCCCTTTATTATATACATGACCGATTTTGGTATAAAGTAATGGCATTTTTGTCATTTTTCATTTTAATCAAATTAAATGATAATTAAACTTTTATGTTATCCAATCAAAATTGCACACATAAAGTATAATTAAATCATGCTATGTGTTCAAATAATAATTGGACAAATTTCATAACATTTATGGAAAAAGTTTATTAATTAATCATTTAAATATTTAACAATTAAATATTCAAATAATCAATTAATATAATTATTATTATATATGTATTTTTATTTACAATCAATAACAAATACATATATTTATGGCATGTGTCAAAATCTCATTTGACGATTAATTAATGTGTATCTAATCGTATTATGTATCAAATACAAATACAAATACACAGTAATTACGATTGACTAAAATTGCCCATTTGCATGTGTTATCGTTTAACCGATTAAACGATCCGAATTAACTCACTTAATCCGATGAAGTATTATGAATAATCCGTATTATTCATATCGAGTTGCCCAAGTGCTCAACTAGTACACTTCATATTGTGGGACTCTCTAAGTTAAGGTTTATCCGTCACGAAATCCAATTTCGTGTCTATAATCCACCCACTCATGGATTGGTGGATTATGGACGACCACAGATAATCTCGCTAAACTATGCAAGCTGAGGTCATTGCATACGTATAATCTCTCTGTCACAGGCTATCCATATTATACCTGAGATATAGATGAAAACGTCAAATCTGTTCGGTATAATATAGTCGACTTTCAATTTACGATCTCTAAATAACACTCGGAACTGATTTCCGAAGTTATACATGTACGTGCCAAACATGGGCCAAGGGCAATTTCGACTTTTCACTTCGGGCCCAATACTAAATACACCCCAAACTCCCATAATCGGATCCAAAATAAGATCCAGGCCTAAATTTACACACATAAAGGACCCAAGACTCTTAAAGGAAGTCCAATTCTAGAAGTGAATATCGGCCCAAAGACGTTTCACAAGCCCATGCCCAGTAAAATACCAATACCCAAACCGAAACCACGACTCACCATGTGCCAGCCCACGAAACGCCCAGACTCATAAATACCCATCATAACCCAGCTGTTACCAGCCTTCAAACGGACAAGCAATAAAGAATAATGAATGCATACGTTTCACGAGCGTGTATTTATAGGAGAAGAAATCTACAAGGACGGACATTGAAGCTCTACTACTCACAGCTTAACAGTATTATCACCAGTGCTCTTTGAACCCCCTACTTACTGCCCTCACAGAAGCTCACAGGGATCAAAGTAATATCTGACCTTGCTCCTCTTACTACAGCCTTTACAGCTCATTCCCACCGCTGACTTGAGCGTCGAAGTGCCTTCGACATCCACCACACCGGTGGCCAGTGCTCCCCGCTCACTCTACCCTCTTGTTTTGTAGGATCGCCGGTGCCCCTAACCAATAAATTCTCGATTATGGACCTCGGCCGTAAACCAACGTCTATAATTTGGCACCCACCGTGGGGCCCTAGTGATTTACAGTAAACAAACATCTATTCAGTCTACGAGACTTGCGAACTTAACAATGGCTTCGAGCAGCGAGCCTTCGGATCTCCTAGCAAGCCAATTGGCCATCCTACAGGAACGATTACGGGTTTTGGAAGAAGAGAATTCAACTATGAAGAGTTCAAATAGCGATATTCAAAGACAATTGGAGCATATTTCATCCACTTCCAGACGAGGAGGATTCACGGATCCTCCCAATCGACCTGATGTTGGATAATATGACCCATAACGTCACTATTTGTACAGATCATAATGTTGTTGTACAAATTAACTATGTGACAAGGAAATTGCACTCTCATCATTTGTGATTAGATCACCTTAGATATATAAATGAAGAGAGGTCCCTATGATTAGTTCCTGGATTGAGAATGATATGAGACAGTATCAGTCCACGAAGGATTAATCATTAAATATCCCTAACCGGAGTATTATCGAGACTGGACATCGATAATGCGGAATACGCTAGTATTGCACTTGTGCGCGTTGTGAGGGCACAACGACATAGTTCTCATATATATAAGTATTGGATACTTATGCAAGTGCGATAGGAGGTTGTGTTTCATCGATGGTATGGGAAACAGCTTCGCTCTGGATAGACCCCTCGGAATCCCATTGGTATTATGACTATGTGTCTATGGGAGTCCGACATCAGGGTAGGTGTGTATGGTCTTAAATATCCCTATGATTAGTTCCTGGATTGAGAATGATATGAGACAGTATCAGTCCACGAAGGATTAATCATTAAATATCCCTAACCGGAGTATTATCGAGACTGGACATCGATAATGCGGAATAGGCTAGTATTGCACTTGTGCGCGTTGTGAGGGCACAACGACATAGTTCTCATATATATAAGTATTGGATACTTATGCAAGTGCGATAGGAGGTTGTGTTTCACCGATGGTACGGGAAACAGCTTCGCTCTGGATAGACCCCTCGGAATCCCATTGGTATTATGACTATGTGTCTATGGGAGTCCGACATCAGGGTAGGTGTGTATGGTCTTAACCTGAGACTTGCACCGCTAATGCTTACGACAATCAATATGCTTTAGTTGAGGTCGTCCAGGACTCTAACCGGTTCTGTGTACGCCAATGCTGGGCATATTGAGAATCGTAGAGTATTGGGTGTGATGTCAAGACGGAAGTATCACTCCAGTCATAGTGGAGATGATGTCACGCAGGATACGGTATTAGTGCTCTTAAGTGCTGGCCGGCCATCGGGATATTATGACAAGGTCATGTATATCCGATTATAAAGACTAGTTACCAGACATCCGATATGTGCTTCGGACGGGGCAGACACTTATCCAGCCCCAGCCCTAGCACGTGACTATCCGATACTGGGCCGATATACATAATACTTGGTATACTACGCTTGATATAGATCTTAAATATTCTTAGATGAATATGACCGGAGAATTCGGTAGACTTGGTGCTTTGCTAGGAGTCGGCCTTGTCTCGTAAATCGGTAGAACGTAGTACTTGGTACGTACGTGATTCGGATACTCTGACGACCGTATTTACTACCGACTTATCCGGGGATCTCATGGGTCGCTTCCCAATAATCCACCGATGACGTATGACTCGCACTCTTAAATAATCTGGGATTATATAGAAGAGAGAGAAAATTAATCTAGGATTAATTACGGAGATATTTTATCTAGGATAAAATATCGTCTAGAGAGAGATAACGATTAATTTGGAATTAATCGGTAAATTAATATATTCGATATATTAAATGAAATTAGATTTCGACGCGGAATTAAAATTAGATTTTAATTCGGGCAAACGAATTAATTTAGAATTAATTCGTTAGCGACGTGAATAGTGAATTCGCTAGGCGTAATCATTTAATTACGACGCAACGGAAAATTCGCTAATTAGGAATTAGCGAACCCGAGCCCGAATGTGATTGCGAGCGCATTCGTATTTCGAATTCAAGTGCGGCAACGCAAGTCACATCAAGCGTCAAATCATTCGTCACATCAATCGTCAAATCAAATGTCACTTTGAGTGATGTGATTGATTGATGTGATTGATTGATTGAAAGACACACATCACTTTATTAAAGTAAAATGAATAGTTGATGTGTGTGGTTGAAATAGTGAAAGTTGGTGGGAGTATTTACCATTTTATTTATTTGATTTATTATTTGGTAAATGCTTTTTGTATATTTTATGGAAAAATATATAAACCTTTTTGGAAAAGGTTTTACTAACCAATTACACAACATTCTTCTCTCTCATTTCTCTCTTCCAACTCACGCCCATTTGGGCAAAAACACTCACTGGTTTCACACAAAAACCGTGAGCATGAGGGAGGCAAGAGTTGGGTTTTTGTGGCAAAAACCGCAAGTGTTAGCACACTACGAGATATGCGAAGGTGGTAGGGAGGTTCACCCATGAGTCGGGATTCGTTTGACGCAATCTTGGAGCTCATTTTCGCAGCTCAAAATTCTGATTTGGAGGGCAGTGAACTGCAGTGATTGGCGCCACTTTGAGAGCCCAAAACTTGTTTTGTTTGTTGCCGATTCGTCTCAACCGATCGATGTGAGTATTCCGCTACCTCCTTTGATGTATTCACACATGTATTTCATTGCTTGTTTGATCTTGGGACCTAGATAAAACCTAACAATGGCATCAAGAGCTATAGGTTCAAGCATGAAAAATGTAGGGCTTAAAATTTGGGTAAATTTATGTTGAGCATGATTTGAATAAATTGAATGTTTAAGTATGCTTATAACATGTCTAATTGCATTTTGGTTGGACCAATTTGTTGAAAATTGATTTGGAATTATTTTCCCCAAAAATGTTATGTTGGCCGAATGTGTATGCTATTTGGAGTTCTTGGAATTTTTTGATTTTAGTTCATTGGATGAATTAGAATCATTAAGGATAATGTTAATTTGAAACTAATTGGATTGGATTTTGAATTGAACATAAAATCCCCAAAAGTTATCACCTTGGCCGAATTGGATGATGCCTTTAAATGTCTTGGTATTTTGATTTTTGAACATTGGATGTATTGGAAATCATTCGGGATGTTGATTAAATGTCGATTGTAGGTTCGATTGGATTGAAACCAAATCGGACACAAAATCCCTCATTGGCCGAGACTAAGAAGCATGTAATGGGTTTGATTTTTTCATTTATGTGTTGGACATGTGATGATGATAATGAACATGATTAATTGGACTAATTTGATGTTTTAGAAATATTGATTTGGGTGATTAATCATGTAATGCACTTTAGGTAATTAAATTGCGAAATTGGATTTGTGTAATTTAATGAATTAGGCCTTCAAATTGGATTTGGGCTTATTAAGTTGTAATTGGGCTTATTGGGCTTGATTTTATCAAGATGGGTTTAGGCCAAATGGATTGGATCCAATTGGGCCCAAAACCACTACCATAAAGCCCAAATGCAACTTATAAACCTTTAAAGTTTAATTGGGCCTAATGGGCCTAAATTGATTTCTGGGCTTATGGGGTTACTCCTTGATTGGGCTTTGGTTGCCGAAGCCCACGCCTTATAGAAATTAATTAAAGCCCATTAGACTTGAATTGAATTGACGTTGGACGTTAATCGGGCTTTGAGTCCCGATGCGATTAAATTTGGAATTTAAGTCGAAAAGGTTTATTAAATAAAGTGTAATATTTAATTTGGAATTGAATAGTGAATTAGTATTAAATACATGTTAAATTGGATTTAATTATGTAGTTTAATTTAATTCAAGAATTCGTACTTTGAGTACTTATTCGCAAAACGAGTTTGACTCGACCAAAATCAAATCGTTGTTTGAACATTGGATGATCACATAATTATCAGATTAATTAATTTGATTAGATTGATTGATAGCATGCTTTTGTGTGAATACGTGGTTGTGATGAATGAATAATGTATATCGGATGGATATTAGTCGGGTGGGACAATTTTGGAAATTGTTGTAATAAATTCGATTTATTAAATTGGACCTGCGTGTCCAGCCTTATCACCTCTATTCTCTTTGTATTCTCTTCTCACCTATTCCCCTCAATGTAAATGAGGTTTCTTTAGAAGTGTAGTGTAACGGGTAGAAGTAGTACAAGTGCTAGCTTGAGTGAGAAAGGGAGAGATTTGATCTAGGATCAATGTAAAGTATCCATCCGCATATCATTATTATTTATTTTCATACTCGCTTTATTATGTATTTAGAATGCATGTTTAAGGGTGTATGATGATGAGACCTTAACAAAGATAATGAAATTGGTAGCCAATTTGCACGCGAAAAGCCCTCATCAATATCATGGTCTTTTCCTTCCATTGAGTGATTCTTGCTCAAGATCCTAGATTGGCATGGGTTGTTGGCTAAAGTAAAGCCCTTGTCCGTCGAAGATGTGTTTGAATCACGAGGCTTTGTTCCATATTGGTGTCTTGTCCAAGTTGTGGTTTGTTGGCCAAAGTCAAGACCACTTCTTGTCCAACAACATTGATTACGAAGCTTCCATGGTCAATGGGTCCACGCTTGACTGGGATCACTAGGTTTGTTGTGCCAAAGCCAAGGCCTAGTTGATTCAGAGGAAATAGGTTAGGGTATATATTGGATATATAGGCATATATATGATATATGTTTAGGACTTGGATGTCCACCTACTGGATCTAGGAATTGGATTGGATCCAATTGATCTTAGAGATCTACCTAGTTAATTATCATACAATTTGTTGGCCAAAGTCAAGATTGTGTGATATTTAACAGGATCCTAGCCCACTAGGAAACACGGTTTCCCGAGTACTCGATAGAGGGTTAGAGGCTCGACGAAAAATAGTGGGAGGCAAGAATTGAATTTGCAATATTCGTTCAATTACTCGCCATACGCTCTCATTCAAATTATTTCGTCGTAATATTAAATGTTAGTTGGACTAATATTTAAATTGTTGTTTTAATAAACAGTTGGACTGTATTATAGTTGATTATATATAATTGGATTATATTAATCAATATATTTGAATTAATTAATTTCAGTTTACAGTTGATTTTATAATTGGATTATAGTAATCAATGTAATTGAGGTTAATTAATTTGGATTATATTTGATTATATAGTTGGACTATTATAATCATTATAATATATAGTACCACTAATAATTGATTAAATAGTTGGACTATTGAAATCAAGAAAGAATTGAAAAGTTGGATATTTAAAATATAATCTGGGATTAAAATATTTTAAATGATTTAATTTTCAAATTGGGAATAAATAATAGGTTACTTTATTTGATAAAATAACTTATTATACCTTACGCCCAAAATTAAGCAAATAAGTAGAGCGTAAATTTTTGGAAGATTTATGTGATGATAACTTTAGTGCTTAATTTAACATACTTGTCAAAAATCTATGTTTAGATTTAATAAGTATTAAAATTGCAATAAATAATTCTTGGAGAATTAATTGACTATTCTAGAGGTGAAAAGTCAAAGTTTGCAATTGGGCATGTAGCACGAGGTGCAAATCGTTTCGATATTCTAAAAACCCAAGGCTTGGCCTAAGGTTCCTGAAATATTGAAAAGGATAATTGACATATCCCAAAGTGACTACCATTTGGATATGGCAGACACGAAGGAATTAAAGAAAGGGCAAGGCTCTTACTTTAAAAATGATTGTCAAAATTATGTTCACTACTAGTATTGAAATTAGATTTTAAATACTTAGTGTGGTACATAAAATATATGTATTGATGTTCAGAATCTGCTTTGAGTAGGATGCTGACTTCAAGCTGAGATTGCTCTACGAATCGGAAACGGGACGAAAGTCGCTGCTTCGACCGTAGATACCTAAGTTTAGGAACTACCCTTCGGGTGTGTACTTAAATTAGGAACTGTTATAATGTAACTAGTTTGACTAGAGACATTATCTCTATATCAGTGTTTAATCCATTATGGATAAACCTTTATATTCTAGAACACTAAGTGTTTCATTATATAAAGATGATACTGAGATAAACACATTAGATGTGAATAACAGAATTTATATTTTGAATATAATGAAAATCTCAAAACATATAAAATGACAAATAAATAGCTCAAATTGATTTGATCAAGTAGAGACTTATTTGTGGCATTGTTGTCTAGGACAGAATTAGACAAGACTCGTATATCCACACTTTTGAAGAGTGGGTACTAGGACTGATTTGACTATTCAAATAAAGTCTACGAATCTAGTTTGTTAGGTAAAGTACCTAAAACACTGTTTACTTGGTAATAGTGTAAGTGCCACCGATTTGTTAGCCCTATTCATGGTGAAGTTAGTGGGCCCATATCTAGCTAGGCTAGATGTGAACATGAATATTTCGTGACCTTAACGGATGTGGCATCATGTTATGGTTATGTGTTTCTTTTGAAGAACACAGATCGGAAACTATTAGAGTTTCGACACGAAGTACATAAACAGATCGACTATAGTATTATGCCGTCACGGTAAGACCGTAATGGAAAATACTTAAGCAGTAAGTTTCAGATATACATGAAAGAGTATGGTATTCTTTCAGATGAGACTCCTCCCGAGACACGTCAGTTAGACGGTGTGTCCGAACAAAAACTAAATTTTGTTGGACATGATAAGGTTTATCACGAGTCGCTCTGAGCTATCATTTCCTTCAACATGATATGTATTAACAGTGCAAAACTTATTTAGAATAAGGTTCCATATAAATCTGTTTGACAGATATCATATAGGATATGAACAGGAAAGAAACAGGGTTTCTCATTCCTAATAATTTGGGTATGCCGGGCATAACGTTTGGATGATACCAAATTAGAACCCAAATCGGATAAGTGTCATACATAGGTTATCCTAAGGAAAACCATAAGGATAGTGATACTTTATGAAAATCGGAGTAATACTATTCAAGGCACGAAGTCCTTAAAGGAACACAAACATTTCATCAATGATGAATCTGTACCATTAATCTTCAAATACACAAGACCGCGTAGATCGGAAAAATCAGAAAACAACCTGGGGTATGGGTTTCTGATGTAACCTTATAAAGATATTAATCTTGTGGAGGTATACCAACCGACTACGTTTTGAGGAAGTGATATGAGGTATCGACTCCCTATTATGGAAAAGTGCCATGAGTCCGAAATGGATACCATATATAACAACTATGTTTGGATACTAGTTGTTGTACCGTAAGGCATTGTGCCTATTGGTACTGTAAACGTCTTCAAGGAAGACATACATGGATGGCAACATACCAACGTACAAAGCTAGGCTTGTGACGGAAAGGTATCGTTATCAACATTATGTTAATAACGGTTCAACCTTTTACCTGTTGCCATAGTAAATCCATTTTGATGATGCTTGTTGATACTGCATATTTCATTTATGAAATACGTTAGTTAAAGATCAAATCGATTTCCTGAAAAGGAAACCGTTTGGAGGATGCTTACATCCTGACGATTTTGTATAACCGACAAACAAGGTTTGCGGGTTATTCGATCCATGTTTGGATTGAAGCAAGCATAAGGTTCTTGGAACTGACGTTTTGATGTAATCATAATGGTTTATGATTTAATTCAAAACGAAATGATTCTTATGTATATAATGAGGTTAGTGGGAGAGCACTGATAATGAAATTCCCATAAAGCAATTGGTGAAAGCTTGGCTTTCATAGAAATTATCCGTAGAATTCTAGGGAGTAACAACATTTATTCAAGGAATAAAGATCTACTGTGATAGATTTGGAGTTGTTAACACTCTCTAGGAAATTGTACATTTAAAATGTACTTGATATGGTGTCTCATACGCTTTGAGCATATGGAGTCACAATCAGATCAATCCAAGTGTTAGTCACTGGATTGAAATTAAGAACATCTGTTAGTATCTTAGAGAACTAAAGATGATGTCTAAAACTATGGAGAAGGAGAACTTGAAGTGACTGGGATCACTGCTGTAAGTTTCCAAACAGTTAAATACTGCGGTACTATAAAGTTTAAATAACGGGACAGTGAGCTGGAAATCTTCCGAGCAAGATATTGTTGCCGAATAAACAACAAATGCGGATTATTACTGCGGCTGAGGCATCAATAGAAGCCATTTGGGTCGATAATAAATCTAATTAGAATAGATATAGTTATGTTAGCAGCTGAGCTAGGCGTCAGCATAAGGCTAAAGAATTAAAGGTCTCATCGAAGATCCAGATATATACTTCTATATTCATCTGATTCGTTCGGATCATACATCGTGGCGATGTGATGATCGTATAAATCGCGTCAGACGATAATCATACAAATCCGCTGACGAAAACCTTTCCTCATCAATTTGAGCAAACCGTACATAGTTCGGGTGTTCGACACTTGAGTGACTGGCTATGTGCCAAGTGGGAGATTGTTGGATAATATGACCCATAGCGTCACTATTTGTACAGATCATAGTGTTGTTGTACAAATTAACTATGTGACAAGGAAATTGCACTCTCATCATTTGTGATTAGATCACCTTAGATATATAAATGAAGAGAGGTCCCTATGATTAGTTCCTGGATTGAGAATGATATGAGACAGTATCAGTCCACGAAGGATTAATCATTAAATATCCCTAGCCGGAGTATTATCGAGACTGGACATCGATAATGCGGAATAGGCTAGTATTGCACTTGTGCGCGTTGTGAGGGCACAACGACATAGTTCTCATATATATAAGTATTGGATACTTATGCAAGTGCGATAGGAGGTTGTGTTTCACCGATGGTACGGTAAACAGCTTCGCTCTGGATAGACCCCTCGGAATCCCATTGGTATTATGACTATGTGTCTATGGGAGTCCGACATCAGGGTAGGTGTGTATGGTCTTAACCTGAGACTTGCACCGCTAATGCTTACGACAATCAATATGCTTTAGTTGAGGTCGTCCAGGACTAACCGGTTCTGTGTACGCCAATGCTGGGCATATTGAGAATCGTAGAGTATTGGGTGTGATGTCAAGACGGAAGTATCACTCCAGTCATAGTGGAGATGATGTCACGCAGGATACGGTATTAGTGCTCTTAAGTGCTGGCCGGCCATCGGGATATTATGACAAGGTCATGTATATCCGATTATAGAGACTAGTTACCAGACATCCGACATGTGCTTCGGACGGGGCAGACACTTATCCAGCCCCAGCCCTAGCACGTGACTATCCGATACTGGGCCGATATACATAATACTTGGTATACTACGCTTGATATAGATCTTAAATATTCTTAGATGAATATGACCAGAGAATTCGGTAGACTTGGTGCTTTGCTAGGAGTCGGCCTTGTCTCGTAAATCGGTAGAACGTAGTACTTGGTACGTACGTGATTCGGATACTCTGACGACCGTATTTACTGCCGACTTATCCGGGGATCTCATGGGTCGCTTCCCAATAATCCACCGATGACGTATGACTCGCACTCTTAAATAATCTGGGATTATATAGAAGAGAGAGAAAATTAATCTAGGATTAATTACGGAGATATTTTATCTAGGATAAAATATCGTCTAGAGAGAGATAACGATTAATTTGGAATTAATCGGTAAATTAATATATTTGATATATTAAATGAAATTAGATTTCGACGCGGAATTAAAATTAGATTTTAATTCGGGCAAACGAATTAATTTAGAATTAATTCGTTAGCGACGTGAATAGTGAATTCGCTAGGCGTAATCATTTAATTACGACGCAACGGAAAATTCGCTAATTAGGAATTAGCGAACCCGAGCCCGAATGTGATTGCGAGCGCATTCGTATTTCGAATTCGAGTGCGGCAACGCAAGTCACATCAAGCGTCAAATCATTCGTCACATCAATCGTCAAATCAAATGTCACTTTGAGTGATGTGATTGATTGATGTGATTGATTGATTGAAAGACACACATCACTTTATTAAAGTAAAATGAATAGTTGATGTGTGGTTGAAAAGTGAAAGTTGAAAGTTGGTGGGAGTATTTACCATTTTATTTATTTGATTTATTATTTGGTAAATGCTTTTTGTATATTTTATGGAAAAATATATAAACCTTTTTGGAAAAGGTTTTACTAACCAATTACACAACATTCTTCTCTCTCATTTCTCTCTTCCAACTCACGCCCATTTGGGAAAAAACACTCACTGGTTTCACACAAAAACCGTGAGCATGAGGGAGGCAAGAGTTGGGTTTTTGTGGCAAAAACCGCAAGTGCTAGCACACTACGAGATATGCGAAGGTGGTAGGGAGGTTCACCCATGAGTCGGGATTCGTTTGACGCAATCTTGGAGCTCATTTTCGCAGCTCAAAATTCTGATTTGGAGGGCAGTGAACTGCAGTGATTGGCGCCACTTTGAGAGCCCAAAACTTGTTTTGTTTGTTGCCGATTCGTCTCAACCGATCGATGTGAGTATTCCGCTACCTCCTTTGATGTATTCACACATGTATTTCATTGCTTGTTTGATCTTGGGACCTAGATAAAACCTAACACCTGACAGCCAGCCCAACTTGGTCGAGACACCCGACAATGAAGCGGGCAACATTCCCCCACCCGAAGATCATCGAATAAATCATGAGAGGAATCAACAAATACCACTAGCCGAACAAACTCCAAATATAGCCACCTCCATGCGCAGAGAGATTGAGGAATTCAAGGAGGCCATTCTGTCCAGCTTACCAGGAGCCAGGCTACCACTGAAAAGAAGCAAAGTTGGTACTATTTCGGACACCCCTTTCTTCGAGGCGATCAACTCAGTCGAACTCCCGTGAAAATTCAGTCCGCCCGATAAGAAATTATATGATGGATCAACCGACCCAGATGACCATATAATTCACTACAAGTATAAAATGATGTCCATAGGCCTTTCTTCACATCAGAGAGAGGCGGGTATGTGTAGAAGGTTCAGTGAGACATTGGCCGGCCCAGCCCTCACATGGTTTATCAACTTACCATACCGATCAATTGGGTCATACAAAGAATTGGCGGACAAGTTCGTGGAATATTTTGCTAGTTCTTGTAAATTTGAGAAGACCACAGATGATGACTGTAGGCACTGCATTTTTACACATAAGTCCCTATGATAAGTCTTATTTTGGAGACACTACCTTTTAAGTCACGGAGGTCACGGAAAACGGACATCGGAAGGGGGAATTCAGAATAAACAAGTTCACTGTCTTCGTTGGTGCTGCGTTCGTTACTTCATTCGAACGTCAGGCAGATTGCGGACGTTCGTGCCACATTCGAGGAGGCGTTCGAACGGTGTTGGTAATTCTGGTTTTGCTGCTAGCCTCACATCAAGCCCAATTCGCCCAAGCCTTGGCCCACACGCCCAAGCCCACTTAAAACACATATTTAACACATGGTGAAATCAAAACAAATCTAAAAATCACATACCAAATTAAAAAAAGATATCATACCTAATCTAAACCAATCAAATATAATCATACCAAGTTAAAATCAATCAACCAATATATTATTCCCAAACTTAAAATATTGTATGCCTAATCAACATAAACTAAATATTCAACCTTCCCTATCTAGCCAAGATTTGTCCCCCCTCAATCTTTGACTTCCCTTATCCAACACCAAATCAAATCCTTTTCCTTGTCAAGCCTAACCCTTTGCCTATATAAAGAACCCTTCACCAACCTTCTCAACCCTAGCTAGCTCATACAGATAAGATACAAACAACTCACGGCAATAACAAGAAGAAAAACAGAAATAATCCCCTTCATCTCCCCCACTCCACAACCGAAAACAGCAGCCCCTACACCTCCTAAAACGGCCCATACAGCAGCCCTAAAAACACACATAAAACAGCCCCCGAACCACACCATAACATCACCGAAAATCACACCCAAAATAGTAGCCAAAACATCCCAAAAATAGTAACTAAAATACAGCAGCAAAACAGTAGCAGCGGCAGCGAATCAGAGTCAAAACAGCAGCAAAAGACGGAGGACGATGACCCAAAATAGTAAGACAACGAACGAGAGCAGTGAACCAGTGAACCAGAAGAGTTGCAGAGCTTTACCCCTTCCGATCTTCGTGAAACGCGAGTCCGAGAGACGACTTAAAAGGTTAGACCTGATGGCACTTTTTCATTAGTTTATATTCGTTTCTTTTATTATTGAATTTTATTCGCATGAGAGTCGTTTATGGATGCATGTTGTGGCTTGAATGAAATGGAAGAGTGTCGTCTCTTGTGGTATATAGGATGGAAACCCAGACGTAAATTCCGTAGCCGAATCCGAATGGACGGTAGTGCGGTCTGTACTTGGGATACAACTCCACGTACCACTTGAGTAAACGACACCTTCTCTTGTTTTGTGTTGCTTTGGTTTACCTATTTCTTGTTATTTAAATTCTGTATGTCGCTTATTTGTGTATGATATAATCGAGTGCATGGGCTCAGTAAGTGCGATGAAAGGTCCCCTAATCGGAAGGGTTAAAATCCTTCACCACAATGCTTTGCCGCACCGATTGATGTGTGTTCGGTTGAATGCGAGATACGTTCAATCGGACACATTACGTTTAATATTGTTGCTTATTTATGCATGGTTCAATCGAGCGCATGGGCTTAGTAAGTGGAATGAAAGATCCCCTATGGGGAGGGGTTAAAGCCCTTTACCACGATGCTTTGCCGCGCTGGTTGATGTGTGTTCGGTTGGATGCAAGACACGTTCAATCGGACATACTTAGTTGAATATGATTGTCTTTATGTTTGTATGCATGATGTGATATGACGCGCATGGGCTTAGTATGTTGGTCTAAAGGTCCTCTCTTTGAGAGATCAAGAGCCCCCAAAAGGCCACCTTTACGGTAGTACTTCGCCGCGCCCCCTTTATTTTGTTGTTTATGTATTGCGTCCCATTTCATGCATCAGGTCTGTTCCCGTTCGAATGCGTTTACGAACGCAACTCGAACGCGCATGCATTTTGCCTTATCCTGCATCAGGTCTCATTTCCGTTCGAACTCATTCACGAACGCCATACGAACGTGAGCATTCTGTTTCATTTCCGTTCGAACGCGTTATCAAACGCCATACGAACGCGAACCTTCTGTTTACCGTTCGAACGCGTTTACGAACGCTACACGAACGCGCACACACTGAACTGAGTCTGTCTTATCATATTCATGCATAATTGCCTCTTGGTTGATCTTTCTTGTGTTATATAGCCAACCGTATTATTTGTTTTCCTGCATTTATCCATTCTATGTGTTATTGGGATTGTATTCAAGCATGATTAGGCTGTTAGCATGTTATTTGGTTAATAGGTTCATGAGATAGTACTCAAGCATGATTAGGTTGTTCTTAATTTTCCATATCATAGGATTGAAATATGTTCATGAGATTGCCATGTGATGTTGCATGTTGTGATGAACTTGTTGATGTATGCATATGAATTTAGAAGCATGATATTTTTGGAAATAAATGTTATTTAATCCTGGTTAAATTATTACATAAATCCTTTTATTACAAGTGACATAAGTAAGGGACCATTCCAAACCCAACGGTTTGAGGTTTTCCCTTGCGAGGGGTGAGTGCGGCCTTAAATCTCATTTTCCCGGTTCACACCGAGTGGCGACTCCATTACTCTCCGGTTTAGTCCCCCGTGGCTACTCCGTACTTCCAACTAGGCCGCGAGCCTAGGACAGAAAAGCGTCGCCCAGGTAGCTGTGTTCCCACAATGACCTCAACGCCATACAATAATGGAAATGATAATCTCTACGAAGCTACGTGTCACGCTTCAACAAGGAAAGAATCGCAATCCAAAATATCCACCAACCGACAGTAGTGGAATCATTTAGAAATGGGTTGATGGCTGACAACAGGCTCTTCAAAAAGCTAACAAAGAACCGATGCTACACTATGGACCAGACGATGGCTAGAGCCCGAACATAAATTAGATGGGAAGAAGATAAAAGGAATAAAAATGGGGAGAGCTCATCCAGTCTACGAAAAAAGATGATATATCCATCCAGGAGACCGATAGAATACGGTAGCAAAAGACAACAATCAACCAACCAAAGAGATTTTCGTGGTAGGGATATTTGTCCTTACGATATAGCTCCCAATCGCAGACCAACTTCATACGATAAAGAGAGAGAACTCCTAACAGTGCCCCCAGACTCCCAGACTACAACTTCACCATATCACCGGGTGAACTTGTTTCAGTTCTCAGGAAAATGGAGAGTGATGTAAAGTGGTCTCCACACTCCAAGGAAGGCTCCGGGAGGAAAGGTACTACTAGGTAGTGCGAATTCCACCGAGACTACGGCCACACTAAACCCGATTGCATAGCACTGAGATTGGAGGTTTTGGAGCTACTAAACAAGGGATACTTGAAAAACCTGCTCACGGAGAAAGGGAAAACAGTGATTGCAAGGAGAGATGACATGGGAGAGCGAAAATATCGACCATTATCGCCCCCTCCGATAAATAACACTGTCAATTTCATCTCAGGAGGATCAGAAGTCAGGGGGATCTTCTAGTCAGCGGCAAAACGACACACCAAGATGATAACGACTGTCGCCTCAGATCACTCAATAATGGTGGCATGAGATTACACCGGTTTAGCAATTGAATTCATGGACGACAGAGTATCCACTCATAAGAATCCCCACAATGCCACATTAGTGATATCCTTACAAGTGGCCAACTTCATGATCAAGAGAATGCTGGTCGACATGGGGTCATCAACCAACATCATCTTCCTAACCGCCCTTGATGGCATAGGAGAGGGATTGAAGAAAATAAATCGTCGGTCTACGAATTTGATAGGCTTCTGCGGGGAATAAAAATTCACTATGGGGGAAATCTCTCCCCCAGTATTCACAGGTGGGGTCAATAAAATAACCACATTCATGGTCCTGGACTGCCCTTCAGCCTACAACCTGATAATGAGACGACCGTGGATTCACGACATGAGGGCTGTCTCGTCTACTTATCACCAGGTCCTGAAGTTTCCTACCAAATGGGGGATCCAAGAAATCAAGGGAGACCAACTTACTTCCAGAAGTTGTTATCAAATGACCTTCAAGGAAAAATCTCAGTTGGCATAGCTATTACATGAGGGATCTTGTCGAGACTACACAAACACTCCCAAGGTGGAGGAGCTCGATGAGGTCCAGATTCATCCGCTCTACCCAAATCATAAAACCCAAGTTGGAGCTGACCTCGATCCCGCGCTACGCGCCGAATTAGTTGATTTCCTCAAGAAACAACACGACTACTTCGCTTGGTCGCATGAAGTTATGATAGGAATAGACCCAGATTTGATGACACACGTGTGGATCCAGAATACCCACCTATCAAGAAGAAGATGAGGAAGTTCGCCCCAGAGAGGAACCAAGTCATCGATGAAGAAGTCCAAAAGTTGTTGGAGAATGAGGCCATTAGAGAAGTATAATACCCGAAATGGCTCACTAACGTCGTTGTAGTACAGAAGAAGAATGGGAAATGGCGAGTCTGTATTTATTTCACGGACTTGAACAAAGTGTGTCCGAAGGATTCTTTCCCACTCCCTCATATTGACTCGATGGTCGACGCCACGGCTGGACATGAACTACTGAGTTTCATAGACGCATATTCAGGCTACAACCAGATCCTCATGCATCCAGAAGACCAGAAGAAAATTGCCTTCATCACAAATAGGGGAATCTACTGCAAAAAAGTAATGCCATTCGGACTTAGGAATGTAGGGGCCAATTACCAACGCCTCGTTAACAAGATGTTTTCCCATCAGATTGGGAAAACTATAGAAGTTTACATTGATGACATGTTGGTGAAATCATTGCAAGCCAAACAGCATTTGGCCCACTTAGATGAGGCATTCGACGTGATGAGGAAGTATGAGATGAAGCTAAACCCGACCAAGTGTGCCTTCGGGGTGGCATCAGGAAAATTTCTTGGGTATCTGGTCACTCGACGCGGTATAGAAGCTAACCCGGAGCAGATAAAATCCATCATCGACATTCCATCCCCAACAAACCCCAAAGAAGTTATGCGACTTACGGGGAGGATTCCCGCTCTTAACAGGTTCATTTCTAAGTCTACAGACAAGAGTTTCTTATTTTTCTCAACCCTTGGGAAGGCAAAGAAATTCGAATGCTCCACAGCCTGCGAAGAGGCCTTAAAGAGACTTAAAGAATACTTGACCACACCTCCACTCCTATCTAAACCAATCGACGATGAGAAATTATTCCTCTACCTTGGAGTTTCACCGCAAGCGGTCAGCGCAGTATTGGTCAGGGAAGAAGGAGGGCAACAACACCCAATCTACTATGTAAGTAAATCACTACTCGACCCAGACACTCGGTATACTCAAATGGATAAATTGGTTCTTGTCCTAGTAGTGGCGGCACGAAAGATTCGTCCCTATTTTCAGGGCCATCCCGTTTCCGTGTACTCCACCTACCCATTGAGAAGCATTCTTCACAAGCTCGAACTCTCCGGAAGATTGACCAGATGGGTTGTTGAACTTGGGGAGTACGATATCACTTATCAGCCGCGAATCACAATCAAATCTCAAGCTCTCACTGATTACATGGCGGACTTCAGCCCCAATATACAAGCTGATGTGGAAGAAAATGTGCATTGTGTCTAGCCTACGGAAGTATGGAAGTAAGACTTTCAAAGAAGGAGATTGGGTCATACGGAAAGTATTTCAAAATACTAAGGAAGTCAATGATGGGAAGCTCGGCCCTACTTAGGAAGGTTCATACATCATCGTGAAGGTTTTAGGTCGCATAGCCTACAAGCTTAAAACAGAGGATGGTTGACTCATCCAAAACTGTTGGAATGCCATTCATCTCAAGAAATTTTACAGATAATCACGTTTGGAGGTCACTTGAAAAATCGCAATCCTACCCCTATGAGGTGATCTAATCATTTGATTTTTTATTTCAATTTATTTCTATGTTATTTTGCTTAAAGTTCTCAATTGAATAAGACATTAACAGATCCGATTTCATTCAGATAGCAAAAGATATATGTATCCTCCTCCAAACGGAAATGAAATCTTTTAAACAAAAGGAAAATATTTTCTTTACATAAGGCCCCGACCAATATTTCCAAAAATCGAAATGATAAAGATACATCAATGTTCTTGCCTTTCGACAGGCTCAACTAAATCTATCGGTTGAGAAAGAGAATCAGTCTCCATAGGCTGCTTAGGTCCAGATTCTTCCGTGGCTGCCTCAACAACCTTATCAACAGTGTCACCACTGATTGGAACCTCTTCGATTCCCTCGACAATAGTTCCTACAGCCTCTTCAGTAGCAGCTTCCTTAGAACTAACTTCATACCCTCCTTCAACCCAGGGATCTTCGATTGACAGTGAAGCATAGCCTCCAACCTTTCCCCTAGAGTAATCCATTTCTCAGGGTTCCAGGAGCCGTGCTCTCCAGATAAGTACTCTTTCATTAGGAGGCTCATATCCTTTATGATGGCTTCCATGGCCACCCCCTATAATCTATCAAACAACTCTGCCTTGTGTCCCTCCAGCTCATTGACGTTCTCCTTAAAATCTTCCAATTCAATCGACGTCATCTCCAGTTTAGCATTGATAGCCTTGGCTTCGTATTCAACTTCCCTTGCATTCTTCTTGGAGTCTTCCAAAGATGCTTTAGCCTCGGCCAACTCCCTTCGCAGTGATGCATTCGACTTCTCCAGGTCTCCTGCCTTCCTCAGGCTAGCCTCCACATATTTCTGCTGGAAAATGGCGTATTCCAGAGTCTACAAACAACAAGGTAAAATGTTAATGAATCGACCAAGGAAACTTGTAAATTCAAGAATTATTACCTCGTAGTTTCGGGCGACAACTCTCTTTGTAGCCTCCAGCGGCCCTAATGTCAGCATTCGACATTTGTCCTCCTCCAAAAGCAACCCCTCAGCGAACCCAGACAAACTGGACAGATCCGACATAACAGTCGTGCTCCTCGGGATCTTGGTCACGATATACTCAAGATCTTCGTCAGTATCCATCAATTTCTTTCTTTTCCTTGAAGAATGCCCTGACCCAGTCGAAGATTTATGAGCAGCTTCAACGGGAAAAATGGTTGGAGCATCATTCTTTGGAGGCTGGGATTCAGGGACTACTTCAATTTCCTTCCCCTTCATATTTTTCTTCTTCCTCCGTTCGAGCATTTCCTCGACTGTATGGAGCCTGAACTGAATCATCCTTTCTAATGCGCATAAATTTTCCTCGGGGGTTAGAGTCCTCAAAAAGAAACTTCTCTCGTTGAGGAGCTGACACGACCAGGTTATGAGAAGGACTGTCAAAATATGTTTGGTCAAAGGCAGAGAGGTACCTTTCGGGTAGAAAACTTCCTTCCATAGCGAAGTTAACCTTAATCTTTTCTCCACCAACACTACCCTCCAATTCCTTTCAGGCACCAAAATGCTCAATAGATAATTTGTATTTACTACAACTCCAGGCGTCACGTCGAAGCTACGATTGCGATTCAAACCTACAAAACAGACAATAGAAGATTGTAAGAGGTACATCGAGTCTACAAACAAGAAAATAAAACGAGACTAACACTCACTCGTTATTTCCCAACACTCAGGTATTCTACCAGGCCCCCCAACCAGCTTATTGCTAGTCCCTAGCAATTCAAACGCAAAAATAAAATAAAAACTAAACTGAATAAAAATAAATAAGAACTATCTAAGCCACTTTCGTAGGGATCACGATTGCATTTAGTGTATGCAACAAGCCTTTAAACCCCTAGGTGGCCCTAGTGGACGAGTTATAGTCTCGTGAGGGCTTACAGTGACGATACCCACAAACGTTATTCATACACAATTATACAAAAATATAAAAATAACAAGCATAGTCTCGATAGTTGCACATACAATTTTCCTCAAAGAAAGATTATAAATGAAATTAGAGAACCTTCAAAGTACGCAATGCGACTCAAATCCAAATTCTTTAATAATTCATCTAAGCTAGACTCACAATGTGTGTGTGTGTGTGTTTACAGGTTCAGTCACAGCTTGACTCCTAAGTAAGCCAACTCAATGATTTCGTTTAAAAATTAGAATCGATGGGTCAAACCAACCTAGATATCTCAGTTATGCTCTGTAATTGCTTTATTTTGTGCTCAGTATGGTATAATTTTTTTCTTTCTTTTCTTGTCTCTTTTTGCTTCTCTTTTTTCACTTTTTTTTTCAACTCACCTACCATTTAAGATAGCATTTCTCCTCATGGTGGTCCTAATACTCGCCCATGGGTAGCTTCACGCCTATCGGTTATAGGTGGTTTATTTTCTTTCTTTAGAGACATTTTTCTTTTTAGCTATACCACACTTCATAACACTAGCAAATCAAGATAGATATCTAAGCAAACGGTCATGCATCGACATGCAATTTTCTTCAACTAGTCATCTTGTTAACTACTTAAGTTTTCACTGCTAAGAACCTGTTTTTAAGTGCTTACGAGTCTAAAATAGATCAGCTATTCAAGGCATCAGATAAAAGTAAATCGGGCACTTATCGTTTCTAAAATTTCACCCATAAACAAACAAAATTCATCATAAGATTTATACTTTACTATTATGACTAAAAATAAATAATTTTTTTTAAACTTAAACAAATAAATAACAAGTAAGAAACATGCACACACCCCCAAACTTAAAACTTGCATTGTCCTCAATGTAAGATAAAAATTTAAAGAACAAGAGTGAGGAACAACACTACCGTGCATGGAGTTGATCAGACTATTGCTGGTTAGAATTTGGTTGCGCGGGCGTTGTGTGTTTCGTGCTACCTGTATAAATAACATGTAAATTAATAAATAACACACAATAAAATAAAATTAAAAATTAAAAATAAAAATAAAGAAAATAATGATAAAACAAATGCAAGGGTTGCCTCCCCGCTAGCGCTAAGTTTAACGTCTTCAGGCAGACGCAACCACCAAAATGGTTATGATGGCTTAAACGTAGTGATTCGGGTAATCTCATCTGCTTTCTTCTTTGGTATCCACCGGTTCTTATGATATGAAAAAGACAGCTTGGCAGGCTGTGGTAATTTATCTATAGATGGTCCTCCAGAATATGTAGATTGTCCCCCAGTTGGAAATTCTGGACTGCACATTCGGAAAAATTTGCTCGGCTTCCTTTTTAACCTTCCAGTGATCATCTCCTAGTGAGAACTGGCCTTTCTTTTCCTCTTTTTACGGTGCTTTGGGAGTGGTTTCAGGTTTAGCTGCAGAGAATCTTCCTTTATGCATGGCTGTATTATGCTCATAGGTCGCTGAAATGATTCACCCTGCGTGTTTACAACTCTTTTTTCTACTGTATTTATCCTGTGACATTATACATCACCTTGAGGGCTCGGCATGACTCTGAAAACAATGAAGGCGACTTCTTCATTTTGACCTCTCATTATCAATTCACCTTTGTTTTCTTCTTCTGTTACTGTTTCCTCCTGAAATACCATTTCATCTTCTTTACTGCCTAAGTCCTGAGAGGTGTCTTTAAACTCTTTTCCGCTCCTACAGGTTATGATTTGACATTGCTCATTGAGGTTGACTTCAATATCACTCGAAAACACCTATGTCTGTTGATTGGCCATGGAAGAAACAAGCAACCCAATTTGCGCTTCTAAAGATTTCATATTTGCCTCTATATTGCCCATTCGTGTTTCGAAGTTATCCAGCCTTGACTCATTCTTCTCAAACCTCTCTGAAGCTGTAACTACAAACATGCTCATGAGGTCTTCTAAGAAAGGTTTCTGCTTAGCTCTTGGATAATTGAAGCCATGAGGAGGTTGCAAAATGTTTTCCATATCAGCATATGAAAAATTCGGATGATGATAATTAGGCATAAGACTGCCTCTATAGTTGTTGATGTTCCAATTGTTCACATACTGTACTTGTTCAAATCCTGCTCATCTGTTGGGTAAAACCATTCCATTAGTAGAAGCTGCTTCAATAGACGATTGGCCCATTTGATTTGTCAATACTGCTAGATGAGTCGTGAGGGACGATACTTGAGCTATCAGTGCACCAACAGGATCTGCCATTGCTTCTTTTCAAACTCACCTCGTACGAAAAAATAAAAAAAAAATAAAATAAGAAATAAATAAAAAATAAATAAATAAAACTTGAGACAAAAATAAAGGAAATAAAGAAAATAAGATAAAAACAAAAATAAAAATAAAAATAAAATTCTAAATTAAAGCTAAGATTACTTGGTAGCAGTATTAATGTGAATTAAACAAACAATCCCCCGCAACGGCGCCAAAAACTTGTTGTGATATTTTTATATCGTACCGCAAGTGTACGGTGTCAAGTTTTAGTATAAATCAGAGTTAAGAGTGTCGAACCCACATGGATTGTGTTAACTCACACTAAGTACTACAATTGATAATCCTAACTTTATTTAGAAAACAAATAATAAAGATTTTAATAAACAAATAAAATATAAAAATATTTAGATAGGAGGAACTAATACGATAGAGATTCTGGATCCTGATTTCACCTAGTTGTCACCTATGTATTTTTCATGCCAATTAATCATTGTTCAGTTATATTGTTTATAAGTGAAGACTCCTAAAATATTCACTCCCTCTCTCGAGTGCCGAGTGAAAATATCATCAACTATAGACTTCGATATCTCTATAAAAATCCCATAGTTAACAACTCATTACGATTTGTGATTTTATATTAACGACTTCAAATGACTACAAATTCTCTCGAACTCTATAAAATCTTAGGTCATATTTTCTAGATCTATTCAAAATCCCCTCTCTCGAGTGATAGATTCTAAACATTCATCATCTTCAATTGTGGCCAACAATCAAGAAGCATTAAACTCAAAAGAATATAAATAAATTAATAAAACTTCATAACAAAATTGATAAACAAAATACAATTTTTAAGCATCGATTACATCATTCTCCAGAATTAAGGAGTTTAGTTCATGACAAAAGATAAAAACAATAATAAATAAATCATGAATCTAATGGAAATCATTAGAGTTCTAAGAAAGAAACAAGAAGATAAAACCCGAATTGAATCTCTTCCTCCTCGCACGTCACCGCCTTAATCTCCTCTTGTTGCTCTTCAATCCTCCTCCTTGGATCTCTAAAAATATTTATTTCTGTGTTTTGTGCAGTGTATTAGCCTCTCCCTTAATTCTGGACGAACTGTTATATTTATAGTGGAGGCAGAAAGTCATTGGGTATCATTAGGGATCTTAGAAATCCTAAAAATTGAATCCTGTAACACGCATGATTTTTCCTTCGCAGCGCCGTGGCTTAGTTAAGTGGCGCCTAGGCGCCTGCTTCTCTGGATTTTGTATGAGACTGATTCTCTTTGGGGCGCCGTTGCCCTTCTCTTATTCACGCAGCCACTCTTTATTTATTTATTTTCCTTCCTGCCAAGCTAATGCATTCACCTTTCTTTTTAATGGGCAGCAGCCTTTTAATTTTCCACTTTAATTTTAACACATAGCAGCCTCTTTAATTCTCCACGTTGCATGTCAATTTAAATGCACTCATGTTGCATGGTCTTTTAGAATAGGCAATTTGAACCCTAATTCCATCCTGCAAAATAAATACGAAATCGGTAAAATAATTTAAATGGTTAAATATTTCCTAAATTAATATTAAGGTCAAAATTATATTAAAAATATATTATATAAAACTTAATACTGAACACTTTCTAAATTAATATAATGATGAAATTTATATAATAAAATGTAAAATATAGAATTAAATACTTGATAATAAACTCGAATAAGTGATGTTTCAAAGTACATTTTCATGCACTTATCACCAGTTGACCCAAATACACCCTATCATTTAACAAAAAAAATAGGCCTTTTGCCAACCCTCTCTATCATTTGTAGTCAACCCTGAAATTAAATGCTCCCTCTTGTGTCGAAGGAACATATGATATCTCTCTTTTTCAACCACATGTTCCTTCATGTAGTACGTGTAGAGAAGGTCTTTTACCCCAAATCTAACTCTTAACTCGTACGTCAGCACTTCAACCGACATTAAGACCCTCCATGTATTTGGCATTAGTTGGGAGGGGGCTATCCCATAGTGATTTAGTACCTCCCACACTAGGTTTGGAATGGGGAACCTAAATCCATCTGCAAATGGACGTTTCTAAAACCCAATCCACCCAGGGATCCTATAGTCGATTCGTTCCTTCGAAGAAGCTAATCTCACTTGAACCGATTCAGGAAATCGGTACTTTATTTTTATCTCCCTCATGGTTTTTTTGGTTAGTCTACTAGGAGGATTTTTGGTTAACAAGTTGGTCGGCTCACTGGTGTTGGGTTCACCAGACTCGGCTGAGACTGTTCGGAGAGGTAGCACATCCTTAGGGATACCGAGCGGAGCCTCCATCGATGCGACAATCAGCACATCTTCATCACCCCCACTTAATGTGTCTCTACCATGCATACTAAAAGGGGAGACGACCCGCAAAGGCGAGCCTATATACATTTCCATCAACGGATCACTTGAGCTCGAGAAACTCTCAGACGACATATCAAATCACTCTACAAACAACAAGTCAACCTAAAACCAATGTGAAAGAAGATCAAACCCAAAATTCTCACAAACAAAACCCTGAAAAACCCTAAACCATTTCAAGATTAAAACTCATATTCTAGCCAAGAACAACTTGAATCTACCTCAAGAACAAGTTGAAGGAATGAAGAACATGAAGAAGGAAATGAAGAATACCTTCAATTCGAGGAGAGCGCTCCAACCTTACGACTTGAGAGGAAATTTTGCAAATGAAGCGAATGAACCCCCTCCTTACCCTTAACACTCTACCACAATTTGGCGCCTCATATTCCCGCCAAAAAGGTTCCTCGATATGAACACCACATTTATTATGGTTTAGGAAATCGAGGAACGCAAAGCTTGTTCAAAGCCCAATAAGAATCCTGTCGACTGGGTACATATTCAGTACGGTCTCAGGAGATACCTAATCCAAACGACATATGAGGATCGATAAAATAGATGAAGAACACATACTGCTCAAGACGACATGTATACTCGATTTGGTCCCTATTTGATACCAAACGAGTGAATAATTTTCTGGCCTTCGTCGGGTCCAGTCGACGGGAACACTCCCCAATTGGCTCATGATTGAGTCAGGAAAATGGACATTATTCTGGTCTAGACGACATGTAGACTCGGTTTGGTCCCTATTTGATACCAAACGAGTGAATAATTTCATGGCCTTCATCGGATCCAGCCGATAGGAACACCCCCCAATTGGCTCATGATTGAGTCAGGAAAATAGACTTTCTTCTAGTCCAGACGACATGTAGACTCGGTTTGGTCCCTATTTGATACCAAACAAGTGAATAATTTACTGGCCTTCATCTGGTCCAGTAAACGGGAACAATCCCCAATTGGCTCTTAATTAAGTCAGGAAAATTGACCTTCTTCTGGTCTAGATGCCATGTAAACTCGGTTTGGTCCCTATTTGATACCAAACGAGTGAATAATTTCCTGGCCTTCATCGGGTCCAATCGACGGAAACACTCCCCAATTGGCTCATGATTGAGTCAGGAAAATTGACCTTCTTCTGGTCCAGATGACATGTAGACTCGGTTTGGTCCCTATTTGATACCAAGCGAGTGAATAATTTCCTGGCCTTCATCGGGTCCAGTCGACGAGAACACTCCCCAATTGGCTCATGATTGATTCAGGAAAATGGACATTCTGATGGTCCAAACGACATGTAGACTCGGTTTGGTCCCTATTTGATACCAAACAAGTGAATAATTTCATGGCCTTCATTAGGTCCAGTCGACGAGAACACCCCCCAATTGGCTCATGATTGAGTCAGGAAAATGGACATTCTTCTGGTCCAGACGACATGTAGACTCGGTTTGGTCCCTATTTGATACCAAACGAGTGAATAATTTCCTGGTCTTCATCAAGTCCAGTCGACAGGAATAATCCCCAATTGGCTCATGATTTAGTCAGGAAAATGGACCTTCTTCTAGTCTAGACGATATATAGACTCGGTTTGGTCCATATTTTATACCAAACGAGTGAATAATTTCCTGGCCTTCATCGGGTCCAGTCGATGGGAATACTCCGCCAATTGGCTCATGATTGAGTCAGGAAAATGGACATTCTTCTGGTCCAGACGACATGTAGACTCAATTTGGTCCCTATTCGATACCAAACGAATGAGTCGACAAACGTCTTCCTCAACTGACTCATTAATCGAGTTTTGTACTGATCCGAACCTACAACTGGTACCAGAAGACCTGCAACCTGACTAGGTTCCTATACCGCGCCAGTCGATAGAATGATTTCCCGGTCTTCATCAGGCGATTTGAAGACCTGAACCACTCGGTCCAGGTAACCTGAATGCTCCATTGGTCCTTAGACCAATCAAATAGAGTTCTTCAAAGAACACCAATTGGTTTTGTCGACTGGGTCATGACTAGGCAAATAGAGGACTTGGACACATTCAGATGTGGAGACTCTATTGGTCGTCCGACCAGTCGTGTGGATTATACTTGAGATCGTCATCTAATTTTAATCACGAACGTCATCCCCATCAACCTATGTCAAACATAAATTGAAGACACGGTCCATACCCATTCCAGATAATATGTAGGTTCCATTGATCCTCAGACCGGTCGTATGGAGTATGACGGGGAAAAAAAGTCCAATTCGATCGACTGAGGCATCTCTCTTAACTCCGGTCGAGTCAGATTCAATACTTTAGCCATACTATCCAAGCGACATCGAAGACGCTCAATCGTATCCTGGTCCTGATGATAAACTTTCCCATTTTGGTTCAGACGACACAACCAACGAGTACTCTCCAAGCCAATGACTCAATGACTTTGAGAGTAGGGGAAAAACTATACGGGCCAAACTTGGGCCAAAGGCAATTTCGACTTTTCACTCCAGTCCCAATACTAAATACACCTCAAACTCCCCTAACCGGACCCAAAATAAGATCCATGCCCAAATTTACACACATAAAGGGACCCAAGACTCTTAAAGGAAGTCCAATTCCAGAAATGAATATCGGCCCAAAGACGTTTCACAAGCCCATGCCAGTAAAATACCAATACTAATACGGCAATACCCAAACCGAAACCACGAATCACCATGTGCCAGCCCACGAAACGCCCAGACTCATAAATACTCCTCATAACCCAGCAGTTACCAGCCTTCAAACGGACAAGCAATCAAGAACAATGAATGCACACGTTTCACGAGCGTGTATATATAGGAGAAGAAATCTTTTGAGTTTAGTGCTTCTTGGTTGCGGGCCACAATTAAGATGATCAATGTTTAGAATTTATCACTCGAGAGAGGAGATTTTGAATAGATCTAGAGAATATAACTTAGGAGTTTTATAGAGTTCGAGAGAATATATAAGTTCCTTTGAAGTCGTTAACATAAAATCACAAAGCGTAACGAGTTGTTAACTACTAGATTTTTATAGAGATATCGAAGTCTGTAGTTGATGATATTTTCAATGATACACGAGAGAGAGTGTGGATATTTTCGGAGTCTTAACTTATAAACAATATAACTGAACAATGATTAATTGGCATGACAAATACATAGGAGATAACTAGGTGAAATCAGACTCTAGAATCTATATCGTATTAGTTCCTCCTATATAATTATTTTTATATTTATTTATTAAAATCTTTATTATTTGTTTTCTAAATAAAGGTAGGATTATCAATTGTAGTATTTAGTGCGAGTTAACGTAATCCCTGTAGGTTCGACACTCTAAACTCATTTATACTAAAACTTGATACCGTACACTTACGGTACGATATAAAATATCACAATACGTTTTTGGCGCCGTTGCCGGGGATTCTTTGTTTAATTTAAATTAATACTACTACCAAGTAATCTTAGCTTTAATTTCGATTTTTATCTTTTATTTTTAGTTTATATTTATTTTATTTTATTTTGTTTTTATTTTGTTTATTGATTTTTTTCTTTTTTCTTTCAGTGCTTCAATGAATGCGAAAATCCACAAGTCTCGACTCGCTCCTGTTTGATCCTGAAATAGAAAGAACAGCGAGGAGATTAAGGAAAGAAAGGGAAATTGAACAAGAAGCAATGGCATCTGAAAATAGAGAGATCAACCCACGTCAGGTGGCAATCCGAGATCACTTCAAGCCGATCATTAATGATACATATTCTGGGATTGCCCATCAACCAATCAACGCCAACAATTTTGAGCTAAAACCTGCATTGATCAACATGGTACAAAGAAATCAGTTTGGGGGTTCAGCTATAGAGGATCCCAACTTGCGCTTAAGGATGTTCCAGGAGATCGCAGATACCATAAAGATAAATGGCATGAGTAAAAAGGCTATCAGGCTACGCTTATTCTCATTCTCTTTACGGGATAAAGAGTGGGATTGGCTTCAATCAATACAGACGGGGAGTATCATGACATGGAAGGAAATGGCCACAAAATTTATTGAGAGGTTCTTTCCACCAGCTAAATCAAATTAACTGAGGGTAGAAATTAATATATTTAAGCAGCTGGAGACCGAGACTCTATATGAAGCATGAGAGCACTTTAAGGATCTACTACGAAGATGCCCACAACACGATTATACAGATTAGGTCTAGATTCAGTTGTTCTATAATGGGCTGAATGGTTCGAATTGGACTGTGGTTGATGCAGCAGCTGGATGAGCTCTATTCAAGAAATCAGCTGAGGACGCCTATAATCTATTAGAAGAAATGGCCATTAACCATTTTCAATGGCCAAGTGAACGCGCTACGGTGACCAAAGTGGCTGGAATATATTAAGTGGACCCTTTTGTGGCACTTACAGCTCATATTTCCACATTATCTACTCATGTAGCAGCCTTGACAAATCCACGAGTACAATCATTTATTGAATCAGGGGCGACTACAAATATGCTGTTATTGGAAGGAAACCTGAACGTCGAGCAAGTACAATTTGTGAACAATCGAAACTTCAACAGCTATAGAGGCAATCATGTGTCTAACCGCTATCATCCAAATCTGCCATATGCTAATACAGAGAATACCTTGCAGCCTTCATCAGACTTTGACTATCAAAGAGCTGAGCAAAAATCTTCCTTGGAAGATTTCATGAGCACGTTTGTTGCTAATACTTCAGCGAGGTTTGAGAAGAATGAAGCAAAACTGAACAATTTTGAGATACACATGGAAAATATCGGGGCAACAATGAAGTCCTTAGAAACATAGATTGGGCTGATTACTTCCTCCATGACCAAACAGTAGTAATGGGTATTTGGATAAACTGCCACAGTTGCCAAGCTATCTTTTTCATGTAAAAGTAATCAGTGGATATAAAAGAAGAAGCTACCATGACCACCATTTGGGTGGTTGCGTCTAGCTGAAGACGTTAAACTTAGCACTAGCGAGGAGGCAACCCTTGCATTTGTTTTATTATTATTTCCTTTATTTTTAATTTTTATTTTATTGTATGCTATTTTTTTATTTATTCGTTTTGCATGTTATTTATGCAGGTAACACGAAACACACAAAGCCCATGCAACCAAATTCTGACCAGCAGTAGCCTGATCAACTCCATGCACGGTAGTGTTGTTCCTCACTCTTGTTTCTCTATATTTATCTTACATTGAGGACAATGCAAATTTTAAGTTTGGGGGTGTGTGCATGTAATGATAATTCCTGTTATTTTTAGTTAAATTTTTTTTTTTTTTATGTTTTTGATAGTAAATCATAAGTCTAATGATAAATTTGTTTGCTTTTGATGAAATTTTAGAAACGATAAGTCAAAATTGATTTTTATCTGATGCCTTGAGTAGGTGATCTAGGTTAGACTCGTAGCACTTAAAAATAGGTTTTCAACAGTAAGAACCTAGGTAGTTGGCAAATTGACGAGTTGAAGAAATTATTTGCCGATGAATGACCGCTTTTTTAGATATCTATCTCAATATGCTATTATTATGATGTATGGTATGAAAAAAAATAAGGAAACCACCTATAACTGATAAGCGTGAAGCTACCCATGGGCTAGTGTTAGGACCACCATGAGGAGAAATGCTACCTTAAAGGGTAGATGCGTTGAAAAAAAAAAAAGAAAGAAAAAGGAAGAAAAAGAAGAAAATAAAATCATACCATACGGAGCAACGAAAGGCAAATGCATAATAAATTTGAGATATTTAGGTTGGTTTGACGCATCGGATCTCAATTTTTGAGACGAAATCATTGAGTTGGCTTACTTATGAGTCAAGCTGTGAATGGACTTGTACTCACACACACATTGTGAGTCTAGCTTAGTGATTTATTCAAGAACTTGGATTTACGTCACAATTGCGTACTTTGAAGGTTCTCTGGTTTCATTGATAAGCACTCTTTAAGGACAATTTTATGCGTAACTATCCGGATTATTTTATTTACTTTTAATTATTTTTATATTTTTGCATGATTGTGTGTGAATGACGTTTGTGGGTATCATCGATGTAAGCTCTCACGAGACTATAACTCGTCCACTAGGGCCTTCTAGGGGTTTAAAGGCTTGTTGCATACGCTAAATGAAATCGTGATCCCTACGAAAATGGCTTAGTTAATTTTGTTACTTATTGTTTGATTTATTTATTTAGTTTTTATTTAGTATTTTGCTCGGGACTAGCAGAATCTTAAGTTTAGGGGTGTTTGATAAGTGTGGTTTATACCCACTTATTCCTGCATCCGTAGCTTACTATTTGTTAGTTTCTGTATCATTTAATGCCTTTTGTAGTTTATTATATGTCTTAATTGTAGGAAGTATTGATACATGGATCTTGGGACATTTGTACGTATTTTGGGACCATACAGATTCATCGGACGCGCGCGGGAGCATCAGAAGCAAGACGCAACACCAGTGAAGGAAATCATCACTAGCGCCGCGACGCCCAAAGTCTTAGCACCGCGGCGCCTGAAGGTGTCCCATATAAAATCCAGGGGCTTTGGCGCCGCGGCGCTGCGAGGAGTCCAAATTCAATAATTTTAGGGTTTTAAGATGTACAATAACCCCAAGGCTTTATTATAAATAGATAGGTTCGTCCAAAGCAAAGAGGGAGGCTAATACACAGCACAAAACACAAAAACACATATTTTTATAGATCCAATGAGGAGGATTGAAGAGCGACAAAAGGAGACGAAGGCGGTGACGTCCGTAGAGGAATAGATTCTATTCGGGTTTAATATTCTAGTTTCTTTCTTAGAACTCTAATGATTTCCATTAGATTCATGACTTGTTTATATTGTTTTTATCTTTTTGTCATGAACTAAACTCCTTAATTCTGGAGAATGATGTAATTGATGCTTCAACCTTGTATTGTTTGCTAATTTTGTTATGAAATTTTATTGATTTATTTATATTCTTTTGAGTTTAATGCTTCTTGGTTGCTGGCCACAATTAAGATGATCAATGTTTAGAATCTATCACTCGAGAGATGGGATTTGAATAGATCTAGAGAATATAACTTAGGAGTTTTATAGAGTTCGAGAGAATATATAAGTTCATTTGAAGTCGTTAACATAGAATCACAAATCGTAACGAGTTGTTAACTACTAGATTTTTATAGAGATATCGAAGTCTGTAGTTGATGATATTTTCACTGATACTCGAGAGATGGAGTGATTATTTTCGGAGTCTTGACTTATAAACAATATAACTGAACAATGATTAATTGGCATGACAAATACATAGGAGATAGCTAGGTGAAATCAGACTCTAGAATCTCTATCGTATTAGTTCCTCCTATATAATTATTTTTATATTTATTTATTAAAATATTTATTAATTATTTTCTAAATAAAGTTAGGATTATCAATTGTAGTATTTAGTGCGAGTTAACGCAATCCTTATGGGTTCGACACTCTAAACTCATTTATACTAAAACTTGACACCGTACACTTGCGATACGATATAAAATATGACAACAGTTGTAACTTCGCACTATATTATAAATCCTAGAGTCTTTGTCTAATATACATGTATCACTAAATCGGATTTAGTTTCGATCTAATCATAATCAGATATCTAATCGTAATTAGATCGAATAAGTGTATAAAAGACACATGTGCTACCATTAAATTAGTAATATTATGGAAAATGAAATTATTCGTATTTATGAATCAGACATAAATACGATCTGGATTGGCACTCTGAGCACCAACCCTAACAATTTCTCTCACTTGCTCTAGTGTCAATCCTGTTGGAAATGGTGACCGAGCACCATTCACTTTTTGTATGAATATTTGATATTTATGCAATATAATATTTATTTTATCATGGTTATTTATTTATATGGTAAAACTCTTACTTTTATTTATATATTGTAAATCTAAGAATTAGATTACTCTAAGAGTTAGAGATTTCGAGTTACACTCGGAACCTTATATGAATTTAATAAAGACCCGAGAGTTACAACATATGGTGATATAGTTGCAAGAGTTGCAAATGGTGTTGAGAAATATCACGCATTCTTTCAAATATAAATTAATCATGGTCTAGATATATTGACATGGGTCGGTCATTATATTGATAAGACTAGTGTATTGTCTATATATGTAATGGACATATGGTTTGTCTCAACAGACTGTGAGCTTAGCAGAAGTTCGTATAGAAATACAGATATTCATTAGTTGAATGAGTATTGAACAAACTCATAAAAGATGACTAATAGATATTCCATAAAACTGTCAATATTTGTCTTTTCGAGTTGAGTAGTTATTACGGTCCTTTGACTTGAGACACCACGATGGTCTCGTGAGTGATCCTTTTGTGCCTGATACCATGCATGTCAGAGATTTTTTATGGTCTGACCTCTGGATGACTGTTAGATATAGACCGATGCTTACGAAGATCGGTGTGTGTTAATATGAGGATTCTTCAGTCCATATGGTTGAATTTTGTTTCCATAAATTTTCAAAGTATATTCCGAAAATCTTTTGGCCGAAAGTTCGTTGAAGAAATTGTTTCTTTAACATTATAAATAATATTGAAAAAGAGTTTTGCATATATTATTAATTAATGGAATATAATTATGAAAATTTATTTTATATTGAGTAGATAAGGTTTTGACAGTAAATCTATAACCTTACTCAATTGGAGACGGTAATGACGAAGGGATTATACATTAGCGTTTTAACCTCGACTTGTAGGTGGACGGGCCTTCATGAAATATGTATACAAGTATATGAGATATATATGTATATATATACGTAACAACCGAACGCGAGCCTAGAGAGTTCCATTATATTGAGTTTACTCGTTGAGCACTAGGACGACCTTTCGTCAAATGTTGACAAAGCATTTTTTGGGTTTTTTAGGATTAAATTGTTTAATCCGATAATTCATGAGATGAATTAAATTAATTAATTTTATATTAAGAGTTGATATAAGTTTATTGTATAATAAATGTAAATTTGATTTACATTAAATTAGTAATTATTTTGTGAATTAATTTAATTGTTAAATTAATATATAATATTAATTACTTAGCTTATACAAATAAATATTTTAATTAGTTAAAGTAACTAAGTTAAAGTAATTGAATTTGTTTAGTTAAAGTAATTAAATTTATTTATAAAGGTAACTTAGTTTGCTTTATGCTAAAGTTGGTGAGATTAATATTTAACTTTGGTTAAGTTAATTTTTTTTGAATATGTGGTGTAGGGAAAAGATTCCCTTAAACCATGGTTTAAATGAAAGGCTTAGGTTTGTTTTATTAATTTTAATTAATAAAAAGAAAAAGAAAAACAATTTCATTTTATTTCTCTCTTTGCTCTCTGCCTCTTTGCCGTTTTTTAAAAGAACAAAAAGAAAAAAAAATGCTTATTCTACACACTTGCTCACTGCCGAAGAAACAAGGGAAGAAAAAATTGAATTTTTCTTAATTGTTTTTGCTTTCAAAAATCAAGCCTAAATCTCACCCCAAAGATTACCCAAATAAATAATCAAGACCATGGAAACTAATCTTTAAGTGTTAATGATTAATTGTGTTCTTGAAGTTCTTGATTTTTTCTTAGGGTTCAAGAGTAGAATTTTGGGAAAATCTTGGTTGCCATTCTTGAGTGATCAAACCACATTTTGATCACCAAGACTTGTTCTTGAGGAGCTCAATTTGGTGGATTTTGAAAGAGTTCATAGCTTGGAGGATTTGGAAACGCTTGGAGGCCAACATTCAACAAATTGGCAAGGGTTAAAAAGCTTGTTGGTAAAATTTAATTTGTAAATTTTATTATTCAATTTATTGTTCATTTGTTGATGAGAAAAATTGTTGTGGATTTGTTGGATAAAATGGAAGCATGTATATGAGGATTTGAAGCATTCAAGTGTTGGAAGAATTAGTATATAGTTGATGTATTAATTTTTGTATGCTTTGAGTAATTTTTCAAGTGTTGGAAAATTGTTGTGTATACTTAGATTAATTTTTAAGTGTTGGAAATTAATTTGTGTATGCTTGAATGATTTATCAAGAGTTGCTAAATGTATTAAAATGTGTTGAAAATTTTTTAATTAGCTTATGGTAATTTTTAATGCATGGAAAATATTTTTAATGCATTTGAAATTTGTAAGTTGAAAAGAAAAATTTGCCCACTGTTTTGGACTGCCGAAAAAATAAATAAATTTTTTTGTACTCGTTCAGGATTTGATCTCGGGCGGGTTCCGCTGCGCTCGGTTTGGTTCGTTCCTCACTCAACAAATCCTCGGTATCCTATACACATCTTAATGTCTATCGCATACTCATGACCCTTAAGAGCTCACCTTGCACTCAAAAGGTAGGCAACAACAAGTAAGCCCGCTTAACAAATCGAGTCTGTCCAACAAACCCAACCGTTTTCCTTAGCCATCATCATTCATATTTTGCAGAATCCAAATTCTACATCAATATGACTCAGACGCTATATCAGTTCTATGCTGTAGCTATTGAGTTGTCTATGTATTTAAAGATCAAATCCAAACACTGTGAGACAATCGCAAGCACAACACTAATATAAAACTTCTAATCTATATGGTCACTATGCAACTTCATAAGTCAATACTTCAAAAGTTGCAGCTGATTCCACTAATTCAGTAGAATCAATGGTGTCACTTCCACTACATCTTTTCTGACTTTATATGACATAGACCATCTAATGTCATAATTATGATAAAAACTAATCTAATCTCATGGTTGCAAACTAAATTCTCCATGAATTAGAAACTCGTTCTTAATATCTCAAAGATCACAAAGAACATGTTTCAAGATCCATCTTATGGTCAGCAGCATATAAAAATAACTCGTAACAATTACGATTAAATTGATATCTTTAATCACACATAATATAGTATTCATTACGCCATCATCTTATGATGCATAACATTGACTAGCCATTCTAATCAATCTTTCTTTCGACAAAGGAATCATCTTTTACGAAAGATTAATACTATATATATATAAAGACACGTTATCTGTCAAACAGTTACACTAATTGTCATACATATAGTCTTATTGTGTTCTTTATTAGATCATATCCAATGCGTAATTAATGAGAGTATCTCACAAGTCTCTTAGTTCTATATCATATATAAAATTTTATATCAAATATAGTAGAGATTACTCCCACTGCTTACACGGAGAAAAAAAGACTTAAGTAAACTTTTTACTTCACTAACATCTCATTATTACTTTAATAATGATAATGTAGTTAGGATATATAATCTTAGAAAGAAATTTGTATGCTCTCACTAACCCTTCTATCAAATATGTATTCTCTATGCTTCGATAAAACCAGACAATCTGACGATATCAAAATTAGAGAATATGGATTTTCGGAAAGCTTATCCGAGTCTACAATAGGCTGTTGGGTTTCTACGGTCCCGAGAATTGAATAAAGCAATGAAAATACGTGTGAATACATCAAAGAAGTTGCGGAATACTTACATTGAGCGGTTGAGCGATGCGACGAACAACAAAAACTCTTTAATCCCTTTGAAGTTCACGGTTTTGCTGCTGTTTTTGTCCTCCAAGAATTCGACAATGGTGATCCTTCCAAGCTTCAAACTTTGTGTGATTCCATGCTCACAAGTGGGTTTCCCTATCACCTTCGCAAGACCTCGGAAGTGTGCTAGCACTCGGTAATTTTTTCCGTAAAAATTACCTATCTTCTCCTTACCATTCTCAGCAATTGCAGAAAACAGAAGAAGAAAATTGCCTTATGGCCGAGAGAGAGAGAAAGAAATGGAGAGAAGAGAGTTGTGTGATGGTTGTTGGAAATGTGTATCTAATACACTAAAATGAATTTCAAAATTCATTAACCAAAATTTTGGCTTTCCAAAAGTCAAAGGCTTTAAGCCATCCAACAACTACATCAACTATTCACATCACAAGGACTACACATCACATCACTCAAAGTGACAAGTGATTTGACGCTTGATGTGACTTGTGGGCCGCACTCGAATTCGAAATGCGAGTGCCCCCGCAAACACTCTCGGGCTCGGGTTCGCTAATTCCAAATTAACGAATTTTTCGTTGCGACGTAATTAAATAATTATGCCTAGCAAAATCACTATTCACGTCGCTAACGAATTAATTCTAAATTAACTCGTTCGCCCGAATTAAAATCTAATTTCAATTCCGCGTCGAAATCCAATTTCGTGTAATATATCGAATATATTATTTTATCGATTAATTCCAAATTAATCGTTCTCTCTCTTTAATTAATATTTTATCCCAGATAAAATATCTCTGTAATTAATCCCAGATTAATTTTCTCTCTCATCAAATTAATCCAAGATTAATAAAGTGCGAGTCATACGTCATCGATGAATCTTCGGGAAGTGACCCATGAGATCCCCAGATATGTTGGCAGTAAATCCGGTCGTCGGACTATCCGAACACGTACATACCTAGTACTATGTTTTTACCTATTTACAAGACATGGTTGGCTTCTAGCAAAGCGCCATGCCTACCCAATTCTCCAGAAATATCCTTACAGGAATATATGATCTATATCAGGCGTAATATACGTAGTATTGCGTATTTCGATCCAGCATCGGATGTCACGTGCAAGGCCTGGGGCTGGAATTGTGTCTGTCCCGTACGAAGCACATATCGGATCTCTGGCAACTAGTCTCTATAATCGGATAAACATGACCTAGTCATTTTATCCTGATGACTGCAGTACATAAGAGAACCAGTTCCGTATCCTGCGTGATCATCACCTCCACTATAACTGGAGTGATACTTCCGTCTTGACATCACACCCAATACACTACGATTCTCAATATACCCATTAGAGGCGTACAAAGAACCTGTTAAAGCCCTGGACGACCTAAACCAAAATACATTGATTGTCGCAAGTATTAGCGGTGCAAGTCTCAAGTTAAGACCAAATACACCTACCCTGATTCGGACTTCCATAGACACATAGTCATACTACCAATGGAATTTCGAGGGGTCTATCCAGAGCGAAGCTGTTTTCCGTACCATCGGTAAAACACAACCTCCTACTACACTTGCATGAGTGTCCTATACCCAAATATATGAGAACTATGTCGTTATGCTCCCATAACACGCAAAAGTGCAATACTAGTCTATTCCGCATTATCGATGTCCAATCTCGATAATACTACGACTAGAGATATTTAATGATTAAACCTTCATGGATTGATACTGTCTCATATCTTATCAATCCGGAACTAATCATATGGACCTTCTATGATTTATACATCTTGGTGATCTAATCACAAATGATAAAAGAGCAATTTCCTTTGTCACATAGTTAATTTGTACAACAACACCATGATCTGTACAAATAGTGATGCTATGGGTCATAATTGTCCAACATAGGCTCTATAAGCTAGTATATCAAATTGTGATCTTAGCAGAATACAAACTCTAGGGCCATTCTAGAATGAACTCTTCAAACTAAGAAATCACGTCAGATCTCGCATTCGAAGAAATCACTCGAGAACGACACTTTGCATTCTTTAGCCAAAATACATAGTTTAATATCAATATTAACCAACAGATCTTTAACTTTTCAATTAGTGCGACCAGAGACAGGTATTCTCAAAATCTACAATAGACTACTGAGGATAACCTTTCTATTGTCATACTGTAAAGGTTAAACCTTTATTACTTTTGCTGCTCAAACAATTTGCACATTTTATGAACTATTCATAACGAAAGCTTAATCAAGTTCAAAACTTGATCGTAGTAACTTATGAACAATCTTAGATCTATGGTTCAGTGCTAACTTCCGAAATCGATATCAAATATCGCTCCCACTATAAGTTATAGGATAATTTTATTCGATAAGAAAACAACAGAATCATTAAGTATCAAATACTTTTGTTAATGATTCTGACATCATATTGGACTTATACGGAAAATACTAAGGGTCATTTCATCTTATTTAATAATGTAGTTCCATTACAGTTTATCATTCTCATATTTTACTACAATAAGTCAAGTCTTTCATAATTGTTAACATCTGATGTTACACACCAAGTAATAAAATAATTTTATTACTCGGGATCGTAGAAAAGATATTCTATCAAATAGAATAAATGACAAACTTTTACTTGTACCTCCAAGGCGCAAGTACTTTCAATTATATAACAATTATACAAAAGAAAGTTTCAAATCTCAAACTTTTCAAGATTCGAATTTTCTACTATACATATCATATATGTAATTGTAGAAACTAATGGAACAATAATTAAATAGATGAATAAGTGTTAATGGAGCATAACCCCAAGAGTATTGAAACCTAATTCGGTAACACTCAATATCAACGAATCAAATCATATAAGATTCAATTACTCCCACTGACCAATTCCATCAAGATGGAATCGTGGAAGTTTAATATTGAGTAAGAATCACATTCATTAAATAACTTTAGAACTAATTGCCTTAAATTCATATGTTTGATCATATCAAACATCTTTGAATAATTCAAAAATTCACGATGAATTTTAAAATTATAGTTTTCAATGTTTCGAATAGAATATCTTTGAACCATTCAAAATATTATATCCATGTTTCATCATAAACATATTGAAAGTTCTCGAACAAATCAAGATGTTCAACATGTTCTCTATTAGAAACACGTAGCTAAGTCATGACAATTCATTAACTAAGTTACGGAGTAAAAAAAACTTTCTAACGCAATTTCTAATTCGTTAATCTACATACATCCAATGTATTAGTCTAACAAATCTTGTGGTCCAATGACGATCATTGATTAAATAAGATTTAATCACATCCTGAATACAATATTCATTAAATGGATAAAGATATGTGGTGTGAACTCATATCAGATCATCATTTACCATACAGAACAAGCATCTAATGTTTATGTGATAAAAAACTCATAAAGCGTGTTCTAAGTTATTTAGTTAACTGAACATTTTTTTAATGTTTATCTTTTCATTAATGACACTACTAGACGTCTTAAAATATGTAACAACTGTTTATACAGAACAAGTAACTATCCAATAGTCACAAGTTCTTATATCAAATATCAAAACAGTTATTAAACATTATTTTAAATAACTAGACGGGAGATCTGATATCCAATACATATAGTTGTCATATTGTGAGAATCAATATTCTTTATACACAACAATACACATCTCTTTTCTTTAGCTTTATAATTTGCGTTCAATTATTCACAACAATTACAAATAATCGATTAGCAAACTGTGTCAGACACGTGACTTCTAAAATTCACGAAAGCCAAGAAACGTCATTATAAGATAAACAAATACTAAATGGTTTTTCTTAATGTCAGTCAAGAATCTCGAGACATGAACTAATTCGTGTCAATTCTTACTGCACAAGAAACTATTCTCTCTAGATAATTATATCCTAAACCAGATATCCATTTAGATTACCTATCGTGACTTAGTAACTAAGTGACAAACCATCTTGATTTTTTTAAGAAAATTGGAACAACAGTTCCTGATGGTTTTAAACTAATCTAACAATATCTTAGTCTACTGTCTTTCTAGAACCTATTCTAGAATTACACAACCATAAGTAAAGTCAGAAAACCTATTCAAGTAATATGCTATGCAAGGGATTAGAAGTATAAATCTATAAACAATATAGAATAAAAGGAAAACGAAGCAGAATTTTCCATAAAATTACGCACTGCTTTAGTTATGGATTTTTAACCCAGCAGTGTCTCCCACTACTTTATGTAATACCGTAATCCCCAACGGACAACGGGAATTCAATAATTAAATTGAATTCCATAGTGAGAGTAGGATCCCATGAATATATTTCGACTAATAGCTTTGGCACGATCTCGCCTACATATATTCATTAGGTAGACAACTCATTGTCAATCACTCACCAGTGACTCCTGATTTTGGTCCTGACCGTTTCTCATTATGACAGCTTTGACATGTTCACAAGGAGGCATATCAAGGCTTCACTTGTCAATGTCAAACTCAAGCTACCGATGTAGTCCTGACAGCTTTGGCACGTTCAAGATTTCCACTTTCACTTGAATTTGTCCAGTATCATTATACAACCGGCATAGATAAAATCCCATAACCTACACCCTCATAGCTTTGGCACGATCTCAGATGTAGTTATAGAAAAATACCCATAAACCGTACTAACAAGACGGACTAAGAAACATGTATCCATTACACGTCACTTTACAGTCTTATTTTAAGCGGGGATTTTCCTCTGGAAGCTATACTCTACATCAAATGCAGAATTTTAATCTAAATAATTTTCTAAACAATTCAATTCTACCTATAGAAAACATAACTTAATTTAACGATTAAATATCCGTTACGTTTCCCGTTAGCGTGGAATCGAAAAGTCAAGAAACATATATAGATTATATGCATGTGTGAACATTAAAATTGGATTAAATATCAAATATCAAGCATGAATAATGTAATGGATGAAGAATCAGACCTGCTCTGATACCATTTTTTATGGGGTTTTGGGCGAAGGGCGCAGCGAAAGCGCGATTCGGGCGAAATCGTAATTTTAAAATTTTTCAAATTACCGAATAAATTATCCAATATATAATATGAATAATTTATTCATATTTCACCTAAATCTATTTATTCGATATCAAATAATGACATAAATATATATGAAACATCGTGAAACTTTTACGAAAAACGTTTTTCCGTAAAATGGCCTAAAACACGTTTTTGACCGAACCGACCACCCAACACTTATGAAGACTGTCCAAGTCAGCCCCAATAGTGTTAGAGAAATTCATGGGCTGCCCAAACAGTGACGAACTCTCTGTTTGGACAGCCGTCACTCGGTTGGCTCAAAGGTCACCCGGTAACGCCGTTTTTGGCCGTTTTCGCTTATTTCAACTCTGAAACACTTTCCGGAAATTGTTCCAACTCTAAAAACACATCCAATACATTCCATAAGACATCAAATTCATCACAAAATTTCCAGTTCTTCCAGATCTGATCCAGAACCGAAATTGCCTAATTTTCATGTTTTAAATCTAATTTTCAAGATTAATCTAATTAATCAACAACACCAAATCAAGTCACCACATATGAATCACCCAAGAACAATTCTAGGCATTACAAGAGTGGTCATAACACTCTAGAATATAAACTCATCATCAAATGATCAATTTGGACAATAATTACACTAATTAAATCCAAAACTACTTCACACATGCTTCATTAGCTTCCAATCCATCAACCACAACCAAAAGCCCCAAACTTTGTAGAAAAGAAGAAACCCTAGATATCATTATATTATCAAGAAACAAGAAACTTAATTTTCCAAGCTTAGGGATTTTAGAATTACCTTTAATCCTATAATTCCTTAGCTTTATTTCTTGATTTTTCTTCTTTCTCCACTTTGATTCATCAGAAACCATTTGAGAGCTTTTTAGGTTGTTTTGGTCGGCCATGGAAATTGAAAGAATGAAGAAGAAAATATTTTCCCCTTTATTATATACATGACCGACTTTGGCATAAAGTAAGGTCATTTTTTTCATTTTTCATTTTAATCAAATTAAATGATACTTAAAATTTACGTTATCCAATCAAAATTACACACATAAAGTATAATTAAATCATGCCATGTGTTCAAATAATAATTGGACAAATTTCATAACATTTATGGAAAAAGTTTATTAATTAATCATCTAAATATTTAACAATTAAATATTCAATTAATCAATTAATATAATTATTATTGTATATGTATTTTTATTTACAATAAATAACAAATACATATATTTATGACATGTGTCAAAATCTCATTTGACGAATAATTAATGTGTATTTAATAGTATTATGTATCAAATATAAATACACAATAATTACGATTGACTAAAATTGCGTATATGCATGTGTCATCGTTTAACCGATTAAACGATCCGAATTAACTCACTTAATCCGATGAAGTATTATGAATAATTCGTATTATTCATATCGAGTTGCCCAAGTGCTCAACAAATACACTTCATATTGTGGGACTCTCTAAGTTTAGGTTTATCCGTCACGAAATCCAATTTCGTGTCCGTAATCCAGCCACTCATGGATTATGACGACCACTGATAATCTCGCTAAACTATGCAAGCTGAGGTCATTGCATACGTATAATCCATCCATCACAGGCTATCCATATTATACCTGGGATATAGATGAAAACGTCAAATCTGTTCGGTATAATATAGTCGACTTTCAATTTACGATCTCTGAATACACTCAGAACTGATTTCCAAAGTTATACCACAACCATAGATTTACTAGATCATAAACACGTGAGGATGCCTATGCCCTGTACACAGGACTGACATATCATATCTTGATACGCACTGGATATCATGAGCATCAGTCCACACCCAACGAACATGCGGAGGTCTAATCATGAATAGATCGTTGACATGGCTGCCATCAAAGTGTGGAGAATAACTCATATATCCCACTGTGGTATCTCAAGTCAAAGGACCACTATGCTCGCTCAACTCGTGAAGATTCCTATTGACATTGGTGTACCATCTATTAGGAAAACTTCAGTGAGTCGTTCAGTGTCTTATCAAATAAACACCTACATGTCTATATGAGTCTCCCGAGACTCATGGTTCATTGGGATAAACCATCAGAATGAGTCACGATATATGACATGTACTGGTCTCATCGAATTTTACTAACCGGCCCGTGTTAGTAAATCTTGACCATGAACTTTATTTAAGGACATACATCTTATAGTGCGCTTCCCAATGTCAATTACAAACTACGTTGTTGATAAGTGTGGTTTATACCCACTTATTTCCGCATTCGTAGCTTACTATTTTGTTAGTTTCCGTATCATTTAATGTCTTTTGTAGTTTATTTTATGTCTTATATGTAGGAAGTATTGATACATGGATCTTGAGACATTTGTACGTGTTTTGGGACCATACGGATGCATCAGACGCACGCAGGAGCATCGGAAGCAAGACGTAGCACCAGTGAAGGAAATCTTCACTGGCACCGTGGCGCCCAAAGTCTTAGCGCCGCGGCGCCTGAAGGCGTCCCATACAAAATCCAGGGGCTTTGGCGCCGCGGCGCCCAAAGACCAGCGCCGTGGCGCTGCGGGGAGTCCAAATTCACTAATTTTACGATTTTAAGATGTACAATGACCCCAAGGCTTTATTATAAATAGATAGGTTCGTCCAAAGCAAAGAGGGAGGCTAATACACAGCACAAAACACAATAACACATATTTTTATAGATCCAAGGAGGAGGATTGAAGAGCGACAAGAGGAGATGAAGGCGGTTACGTCTGAAAAGGAAGAGATTCAATTCGGGTTTAATCTTATAGTTTCTTTCTTAGAACTCTAATGATTTTCATTAGATTCATGACTTGTTTATATTGTTTTTATCTTTTTGTCATGAACTAAACTCCTTAATTCTGGAGAATGATGTAATCGATGCTTGAACCTTGTATTGTTTGCTAATTTTATTATGAAGTTTTACTGATGTATTTATATTCTTTTGAGTTTAATGCTTCTTGGTTGCTGGCCACAATTAAGATTATCAATGTTTAGAATCTATCACTCGAGAGAGGGGATTTTGAATAGATTTAGAGAATATAACTTAGGAGTTTTATAGAGTTCGAGAGAATATATAAGTTCTTTTGAAGTCGTTAACATAGAATCACAAAGCGTAACGAGTTGTTAACTACTAGATTTTTATAGAGATATCGAAGTCTGTAGTTGTTGATATTTTCACTGATACTCGAGAGAGAGTATGGATATTTTCGGACTCTTGACTTATAAACAATATAACTGAACAATGATTAATTGGCATGACAAATACATATGAGATAGCTGGGTGAAATCAGACTCTAGAATCTCTATCGTATTAGTTCCTCATATATAATTATTTTTATATTTATTTATTAAAATCTTTATTATTTGTTTTCTAAATAAAGGTAGGATTATCAATTGTAAAAATTTAGTGCGAGTTAATGCAATCTCTGTTGGTTCGACACTCTAAACTCATTTATACTAAAACTTGATACCGTACACTTGCGGTATGATATAAAATATCAAAATAAGTTTTTGGCGTCGTTGTCGGGGATTCTTTGTTTAATTCACATTAATACTACTACCAAGTAATCTTAGCTTTAATTTAGATTTTTATCTTTTATTTGTAGTTTATATATTATTTTTTTTTATTTTGTTTATTTATTTATTTTCTTTTTCTTTCGGTGCTTCAGTGAATGCAAAAATCCACAAGTCTCGACTCGCTCCTGTTTGATCCTGAAATAGAAAGAATAGTGAGGAGACTAAGGAAAAAAGGAAAATTGAACAAGAAGCATCAGCTGAAAAAAGAGAGATCAACCTACGTCAGGTGGCAATCAGAGATCACTTCAAGCCGATCATTGATGATACTTATTCTGGGATTGCCCATCAACCAATCAACGCCAATAATTTTGAGCTAAAACCTGCATTGATCAACATTGTACAAAGAAATCAGTTTGGGGGTTCAGCTATAGAGGATCCCAACTTGCACTTAAGGATGTTCCTGGAGATCGCAGAAACCATAAAGATAAATGACGTGAGTAAAAAGGCTATCAGGCTATGCTTATTCTCATTCTCTTTACGAGATAAAGCGTGAGATTGGCTTCAATCAATACAGACGGGGAGTATCATAACATGGCAGGATATTGCCATAAAATTTATTGAGAGGTTCTTTCCACCAGCTAAATCAGCTCAACTGAGGGCAGAAATTAGTATATTTAAGCAGCTGGAGACTGAGACTCTATATGAAGCATGAAAGCGCTTTAAGGATCTACTACGAAGATGCCCACAACACGATTATGCAGATTGGGTCCAGATTCAGATCTTCTATAATGGGCTGAATGGTTCGAATAGGACTGTGATTGATGCAGCAGCTGGAGGAGCTCTATTCAAGAAATCAGCTGAGGACGTCTACAATCTGTTAGAAGAAATGGCCATTAACCATTTTCAATGGCCAAGTGAATGCGCTACGGTGACCAAAGTGGCTGGAATATATGAAGTGGACCCTCTTGTGGCACTTACAGCTCAGATTTCCACATTATCTACTCAAGTAGCAGCCCTGACAAATCCACGAGTACAATCATCTATTGAATCAGCGGCGGCTACAAATATGCTGTTATTGGAAGGAAATTCGAACGTCGAGCAAGTCTAATTTGTGAACAATCGGAAATTCAACAGCTGTAGAGGCAATCATGTGTCTAACCGCTCATCCAAACCTGTCATATGCTAATACAGAGAATGCCTTGCAACCTTCATTGGGCCTTGACTATCAAAGAGCTGAGCAAAAATCTTTCTTGGAAGATTTCATGAGCACGTTTGTTGCTAAGACTGAACAATATTGAGACACACATGGAAAATATCGGGCAACAATGAAGTCCTTAGAAACAAAGATTGTGCAGATTACTTCCTCCATAACTAAGCAGCAGTAAAGGGTATTTGGATAAACTGCCACAGTTGTCAAGCTATCTTTTTCCAGTAAAAGCAATCAGTGGATACAAAAGAAGAAGCTACAAAAGAAGAAGCTATCTTTCTTGATACGCACTGGATATCATTAGCATCAGTCCACACCCAACAAACAGGCGAAGGTCTGATCATGAATAGATCATTGACGTGACTGCCATCAAAGTGTGAAGGATAACTCATATATCCCACTGTGGTATCTCAAGTCAAAGGACCAATATGCTTGCTCAACTCGTGAAGATTCCTATTGACGTTGGTGTACCATCTATTAGGAAATCTTCAGTGAGTCGTTCAATGTCTTATCAAATAAACACATAATATATATACGAGTCCCCCGAGACTCATGGTTCTCGCTTACGTATATTCATTAGGTAGACAACTCATTGTCAATCATACTAACTGTGACTCCTGGGTTCGGTCCTGATTGTTTCTCGTTATGACAGCTTTAACACGTTCATAAAGAGGCGTATCAAGGTTAAACTTGTTAATGACAAACTCAAGTTACCGATGTAGTCCTGACAGCTTTGGCACGTTCATGATTTCCATTTTCACTTGAATTTGTCTCTTATCATATAAGTTCTACGGCGCAAATGAACTACCTTTAACCATAACTGCACAGTTTTGGCACGTTACAGCCATAACATTAATAAAATATTTACATCCGTATTGACAAGGCAAATGAAGAAACAAGTATTCATAATACCAGTCACTTTCTTAAGACCTTATTTAAACGAGGATTTTCCAATAAAAGATGATTTTACTTTATTAATCAAATTAAATAAACATATGCATGTATTAAGTAATGATTAAATTAAACATTGAATTTTAAAGGGCTAATCATATCGGCTGTCCAGGATCAGACTCGCTCTGATACCATTTTGTTGGGGTCTTATCAGGGAGGCGCAGCGGAAAAAGCGATGTTCAGGCGAAATCGTAGTTTAAATTTTTTTAAACTTACGAATAAATTATTCAATATCAAATATTAATAATTCATTCATATTTCACCTAAACATATTTATTCGATATCATATAACGACATAAATAATATAGAAACATCGCGAAATTTTTGCGAAAATATTTTTCCGCAAAATAGCATAAAACACGTTTCCGGCCGAATCGACCGACCAATGCTTATGGGGACTGCCCAGGTCAGCCCCAAAAATATTAGGACAGTTCGTGGGCTGCCCGAACAGTGCCATGTTCACTGTTTGGGCAGCTGTTACCCGGTAATGCCGTTTTCGCGTATTTTCACTCCGAAATAATTTCCGATAAATATTTTTCTTGGCCAATTAAAATAAACTGATTTATTCTAATTAATAAATAAATGAAAACTGAATTTTTATCTAAAAAATCAGATTTATCATTAATTACTATGAGACCCCTACACTTTGTAAATTAATTATTTTGGTCCTTAAATTGTCAAATACATATTTAATTGATTCCAAATCAATCCCAAAATAATTTATACAATTTGCGACATAAACCAGAAAATTTTTCAGAATTCCGAAACTGCCCATATTTTTTCAAAATTACGAAAACAACCTAGATTTTGTATTAATTGTTATTTGGCCCAATTTGTTCAAAACACATCAAGATCAAATCCAATCAATACCAAATTTGACATACATCAAATATACATCAAATTATATCATATATATGAAAAGCCCAAAATTTTAATGGGTTAAGAACCCTAATTTCACAAATTACTCAAATTGGATAATTTACATTAAATTGACAAAATTCAATACTTTAATCATCCAATTACTACACCAATCAAGTCTCACCATCATTAAATTAATCAAGAATAATTCTAGGTTAATTATGAATGGCTAATCAACTCTAAAATGACAACATTAATTTTCTAATTAATTTATTAAGTTTAATTACACTAATAAGCTTATAAATTAATTATACATGCTTAACATCTTCAAACAAAGTAGAGACATCAACTTAGCAATACAAATTGAAACTAAGATTGATAGAAACATTTTCTATATAGAAAAAAGTGTGAAAAACTTACAAAAATTCCAAATTTTGGCTTCGTTTTCTTTATTTCTTCCACATTTTTCTCTCAACTCCATTTGTAAAATATTTGTGAACTTGTCTTAGTGTTGTTGTTGAAAACAAAACAATTTTTGTTAACAAAAACCTAATGGCTGAAATTTTAGCTTCCAAAAATAAATAACAATTATTTTATTTTGTTCAAAAATCATTGGTACACATTTTGCAAAATTAAAGCTAACAATTAATTTTTAATAAATCAAACAAAATGTGTTCCAATGGCATCAGGCCATTTCCAAGCTTTAATAAAGCAAATCATTATAAAAGATATTTACTTTATAAATAAATTTAATTATTTAACAATTAAATAATTAAATAATAAATATAAATAATCTTAGATATATGTATTAAATTTACAATAAATATCTCAAATACATATATTAATGATATATATCAAAAATCATAATTTGATATTTTATTAATGTGTATTTAATAAAATCAAGTATGAAATAAAATACACATTAATTTTGGAAATGACCGATTGCATGTAATTTTCATTTAATCATTAAACGAGTTATAAATAATCAATATTATTCATAACAGTTGCCCTAGTGCTCTACGAGTATATTTCATTAGTGAGACTCTTTAGATTTAGGCATATCCGTCACGAAATCTAATTTCGTGTCCATAATTCACCCACCCGTAAATTATGACGACCACAGATAAACTTGCTGAATCATACTGGTCGAGGTCACTGCATACATATAATCCCTCCGTCACAGGTATCCAGATTATCCCAGAGATATAGATATAAACTTCAAATCTCTATATGAATAATCTCGTCGACGTATCTATTAGCAATCTCTAAATAATATCCGGAACTCACTTCCGAAGTATACTTTGGCCATAGATTTAACAGATTGCTAATCACATGATGGACTACCTATGCTCTGTACACATAACTGACGGATCCTTTCTTGATACTCACAGGATATCATGAGTATAAGTCAACACCCAACGAACAGGCGGAGGTCTGATCTAAATAGATCGGTGACATGACTACCATCAAAGTGTGGAGGATAACTCATATATCCACAGTGGTATCTCAAGTCAAAGAATCACTATGCTCACTTAAACCGAGAAGATTCTTATTGACGTTGGTGTATCATTCGTTAAGAATCTTCGGTGAGTCGTTAAGTGTTTATCCACTATAAATACCTACACGTCTATACGAGTCTCCCAAGACTCATGGTTCATTGGGATAAAACATCGGACCTAGTCCGATATACGACATGTACTGGTCTCAACGGATTTTACTAACCGACCTGTGTCAGTAAATCTTGACCAGGAACTTAATTTGAGGATATATAACTTATAGTGACACTTCCCAATGTCAATTACAAACTATGTTGTAACTGTGCACTACGTTGTAAATCCTGAGGTCTTTGCCTAATATATATACATATCACTAAATCAGATTTAGTTTCAATCTAATCAATCTAATCGAAATTAGATCGAATACGTATATAAAAAATATATTGCTCGTATTCATGAATCAGACATAAATACGATCCGGATTGGCGCTCAGAGCACCAACCCTAACACAAGTCTCAATGGCCGACAACATCAGAGCCGAGACCGACCACTTTAGCCCGGTAGCTCGGTTCGGTACCTTCTATTATCCTGGATCTTGATGATGATCTCAGATGTTTTGGAACATGACAAGAGTAGTTGGGGTAGTCCGGCACACGGTTAGGCCGTGCTCATGAAGCCCGACGTATGATCTGGACCGTTTGGACTTTTCTCCTTGACATGTACTATCGTGCGAGAGACTTTTATAGGCTATCATCATTAATGATAAAATATGACAGTGTATAAAACGGCGTGATGTGACAGGAAATCAGATGACAAGTTTGCTTTCGGTGAGGCAGTTGGGGCAGAGAGCCCGTCAAATCACCGAAAATCTACGTGGCTGACGTTAGAGAGATATGGGAACAGTGGAACACTGTCGTATTCTCCTTAGTATATAAGGGGAATGTGATCTCATTTTTAAGGGTTGGAAAAAATTTCATTTAAACATTACTTGTAAGAAACACTACAAAGAGAGCAAACAAGCCGGTTTTTATTAGACCACCTTTGAAAAGAGGTTGGCCGAGCTGGTTTTGGTAATAAAAGTAACATCCTGCTTCGTACCCGTGGACGTAGGTTGGATTTAATCTGTCGAACCACGTAAAAACCCTCTTGTCGATCTTGTGTTGATTTGTCTTTTGCTAAGTTTGTTTTTGGTCCTCAATAACCAAACAAATTCACGGTTGGAGAAGGATTGTTCAGGAGCATTATCCTGAAACTTCCCCTGGAACGAAAATCATCCGTCAACAGATTTGTTTGATGTGTTTAGTACATAAATCTTTCAGAAAAATATAAGTGTTCTTCATAATTATTTTCATGCCTAAATGTGCAATTGGAGGTGAGAATAAATGACGAGGAAGATCGTGATTAAAAGAGTCATAATTCAAAGAGATCCATATCTATAAATATATTTTCTTCTTAAGATCTAATTATTTTATATTATTAATATACTAGAAAATATGGATATGATTTTTTAATGTTTATGCAAATAATTTTTTTTATTATATGAACATATTTCCGCTGCACATGAACTTTGAAAATCAACAAATGGAATCATGAGCGGTCGTATTTATTCTAATATATTTATAAGAATGATTTATTGTAAATCAGCTTAATATGTATGTAAAATAATAGGCTATATATTTTTTATTATTATGATGGATGTATGAAAATTATTTGTTAATTGTATGATTGACTTTGGGTTAAGATTTTAATTTGTTATTTTATATTTTGGATATTTAAACTCAAAATTAAATGGGTATTTTTCTGTAATTGTAAATTATTTGTAATCGTTGGAGATTAATACCAAGTCGAAAGTCGAAGTCGAAAGACGACGGACGAAAGATAATATTATGCTACTGCACTGTACGACAACTCAATGCACTGTGCGAAACAGTACAACTAGTTGCTGCACACAGTGCATCGAGTTGCTGGCTGAACTTGCTGCACAGTGCAGCATCTGGTTGCACAGTGCAGCCAGTAAAATTAAAAAAAAAAGGTTTTTTTTTTTTTTTGTGACGGTCACATAAATTTTTTTTCTTTTGTGATAGTCACGTGAAGGAGTTTATGGCTACCCCAAATTTGAAGATTAGTGTAATTTTTAAATATTAATAGTTTGTAATTTTAGAAATACTCAAATTATCAACTCGGTTAATATCCAAATTATTTATTGTGTGAATTATAAATAATTTATACTCATGCATATTTTAATGTCATATAAAATTAGCACAATGCCCACTCTTAAATTATAACATGTCATACATACATGTGCATTTTCATATATTTATTTATGATACTAAATAGTTTCTAATTGGATTAAAAAATATTTTAGAATTTTATCGATTAGTTGATTAAATTAAATAAAATTGTGAATTAATTTTAAATCGTTAAAATTTGTAAAATCACAAAATTTACTTGTAGGCATTTCTAATAAATCGTTTATTAAGAATAGCTTAGATGTTTCGTAATGAATTTAATTTTTATCGGTAAAGCGAATAATTTATTATGAAACAATTAACTTCGTAATTGTATACCTTTAATATTGATTTCTTGGTCTTTTCACTAGGTTTACAAAACATAGACGTTTTACATATAAAATCACTGAACTTGAAATAATGAAATCTAAGTGTGGATTCGTGATTAATTTAATTTCATCATCTATGTGGAGAGTGTTTGCTTATGTTAATATCAATGTTGTACTTTTTACGATATGATTTATAAAATATATTTCATAAATAACTTACTCTAAGGTGGTTATTATGAGTTAAATTTTAAGAATCTGAAACAATGGGCTATACTCACATGAATGTAGTTAAACGTGTTAATTACATTTACACCAAAAATCAGTTATTAATAAATTTTGAAAATATGAGATATTTTGAATAAATTTATTAATTGGGATTATCTCTATTTTAATAAGGTGTTGTGATTGACCCTAAGGCAACACAATATACTTATTCAATTTCTGAGGCTATAGTAGTGCATATATTTTTTTTTAGTATTTTGCATATGCATCATGTATCATGATTACTATACCAAATTAATTTTGAATTTTATGCAATGAAATAATTTAGAATATTTTTTATTTATTATTTCAAAAATATGTCAAACTCAATCCAATCAATGCTTGCCACTGAAAAATTAATTGGTGATAACTTTGCTAAGCGGAAGAATGATATGAACATAACACTTGTGCTTGATAACTTGAAGTTTGTCCTGTTAGAGGAATGTCCTCCAGAACCTGCAAAAAATGACAACAAAAATATTATAGATGACTATGAAAATTGGGTTCAAACAAACGACAAAGCTTGTTTTTATTTGCTTGCCTCCATGTCCAGCGTGCTTAAAATGAAGTTAAAGAAGACAGAGACTACTTATGAGATAATGTAGTCTCTACAAGGCATGTTTGGTAGATCTTCTGATCAAGCCAAACATGAAAGTCAGGAAAGTCATGAACAACAAAATGGAAGTTGGAACCTATGTTCGTGAACATATGTTAATGATGATTAATACGATTTATGAAGCTGTAATCAATAGGGAAACTATAGATGAAGGCATACAAGTGGACATGATTTTGGAAAGTCTTGGCTCACAATTTCTTTAGTTCAAAAGAAATTACTTTATGAGCAAGTTGAATTATAATCTGGCTCAGTTGCTTAACGAACTCACAATCTTTGAGTCTATTTATGTGGAGAAGAAGGTAGAAACAAATGTTGCTGAACCTTCTCCCTTCAACTATTCTTTAAAGAAGAGGAAGATAAAAAATGAGAAAAGTAAGTGTTCACAAACTGGGGAAAAAAAAGGAAACAACATCAAAAGAAACAAGCCAAACAACAAGAAAGGTAAATCAGATTTACTTGTTAACGAATCTTATTTAGTTGAAAATGATTTATCACAATGGATAATTGATTCAGAGTAGACTAATCATATTTTTTGTTTCGTACAGAAGCTTGATTCTTACTCAAGACTTGCTGATATGGACTTTACTTTGAGAGTTAAGAATGATGCTTTAGTTTCAGCATCAGCAGTTGGAGAAATAAAACACTTTGTTGAGAATAATAAATTTTTATTTTTGAATATTGTTTATTTCGTACCGAGGTTTAATAGAAAACTCATTTCAGTTTCTCGAGTGTATGAACAATTTTATTCAGTTTCTTTTGAAAATAAATTAGTTGTTATTTCAAGAAATGGTTTGAATATTTGTTCTGGTTTTTATTGAAAATGAGCTATAAGTGATAAAGCCCACTGTAAATATACTATTGAATGTTGAAATATTTAAAGTATAATTGCCCAAAATAAAGAAATAAAAGATTTATCACACGATAACACATATCTATGACACCTAAGACTTGGTCTTATAAATCTTGACAAGATAAATAGATTTGTAAAGGATGATTCTTTAAGAGAACTAAATGTTGGCACTCTATCAGTCTGTGAGTAATGTCTTGAAGACAAGATGACAAATAGTCATTTCTCTGCAAAAGGCAATGGGGCCCAAGAACAACTGGAGCTTATACATTTAAATAATTCTGGATCTATGTCTACACAAGCAAGAGGTGGTTATTAGTACTCCAGTACTTTTGTTGATGATTACTCAAGAAATGGTTATATTTTCTAATGCGATATAAATATGAAACTTTTGGAAAGTTTAAGGAATTACAGTTAGAAACGAAAAAATAGTTAGGTAAATCAATCAAGTACCTTCGATCAGATCAAATAGGTTAATACATTGATAATGAATTCAAAGATCACCTATTAGAGTATGAGATTTTATCCCAACTAACAGCACCTGATACATCTTAGTAAAATGGTGTTGCTAAGAGGAGGAATCAAACTTTACTCGACATGATTGTGGTAATGGGTAAGACAGCGAAGTTGGAAATACATTCTGAAGTTTATTTCTTTGTAGGATATGCAAAAGACAGAAGGGGATGAGTGTTTTATAATCCTCGATATAATAAGGTATTTGTGTCGACAAACGCTACGTTTTTTAAGAATAATTATATTACAGATTTCAAACCTCAAAGCAATATAGTTTTGGAGGAATTAAAATCCGATGAGATCAGTCAACAACCTGAGAGGATTGTTGTTCCACAAAGCGAGGAGACCACATCCTCGAGTCAGACCATCTTACCACATCGTCGTAGTGGGAGGATAGTACGACTACCTTCTCGATATAGACAAGAAAGCAATCATTGATTATGGAAAAGATGACATATTAACATATAAATGTGCAATGAAAGATCATGACAAAGAGAAATGACTTGAGGCTATGAAACTTGAGATGTAATCCATGTATTCCAACTCAATCTAGGAGCTTGTAGATCTACCTAAAGAAGTAACTTCTATAGGGTGAAAATGGATCTACAAAAGAAAGATGGGAGTGGAAGGTATTGTAGAGACATTCAAAGCAAGGCTAGTGGACCCAAAAAATGAGTTGACTATTGTACGGGCCAAATTTGGTCCAAGGGCAATTTCGACATTTTGCTTCGGGCCCAATACTAGCCCCCCAGCACGGATCCAAGCCCAAGTTACCATCACAGATTCTCACTAAAGGAACCCCCAAGGTTTGATGTATATAAAGGCCCAGAGATCCACAAACCTAGGCCCAATAGAGTATCACACGCCCAATCCATAATCAAGGCTCCAGGAGCCCAATGTCAGCCCACGTAACGCCCAAGGTCATAAACACCATTCATGAACCCATCCGTTCCAGCCTACAAACGGGAAAAATACAGTAATAGCTCCTCATGAAGTCGATCTAACGGACGAGCAATCAGATAGCAATAAAGACACGCATTACTACAACATGTATATATAGGAAACAAGGCTCCAGGAGGAGGGAGGTTCTCCTACTCATAGCCCTAGAACGTTCACTCCATAATTCTTATAATCATCAACATGCGGCCCTCACGGCATCATACAAGAATTAAGGTAATATCTGCCTTTGATCTCCATCCTACGCTGTTTATAGCTCATCTCCTCAACTGACTTGAGCGTCGGAGTGCCCCCGGCACCCACCACACCGGTGGGCAGAACTCCCGCTCATTCTACCTCTTTTTTGCAGGATCATTAGTGCCCCTCTCGACGAAATCTCAATTGTGGACCTCGGGTGAAAATCAGCGTCTACAACTATGAGAAAATTTTTTGCCAGTAGTCATGCTGAAATCCATTCGAATCTTGCTTTCCTTTTACCAAGACGCTGCCTGCAAAGAGTTTTAAGGGGCATCTACAAAGATTTGGACTTAAAGACATGTCTCATTTGCTTTAGGATAAGTGGGAGTTTGTTGGGATTTTTATGCCCGACAAGTAAATATGTTCGAAACATGATTGATTAATAAATTTATGATTCAATTTTATTCCATGTATGTATTTTGATTTACTTTATAAAATTCATGAAAATTCCTTGATTATTTATATCGCTTCAAATTAAATATATATGTCTATTTAAAATATTACATACATATATGTATGGATAAAATTGAAAGAGTAATGATCAAAATTTATTCATGACTATGATTTGAAGTGGAGAATATTCAAAATCCAAAGTCATAAATACATTTCATTCCATTATGAATAGTATAGTTATATCCAAACTATAATTTGTAGAGACATAAAAATGAATGTATTTTATATGATAAGATTATATATTTGACATGACTAGATGAAATTGAAAAGTTCTAATAATTTTTCGTTAAATAAAGAACATCAATTTTATCATAATGATGATCATATATTGATGATCTTAATTCATTGTATTTAGCAGACTCCTATATCATTTTGATTTATTCTTTAATTTACTCGGTAGGATTTTGTATTCGTATATTTTGTAAACCTTGTAATTTGGGAACGAGTTGAATGGATAGCTTGGAATGCTAACCTAATACAATGAAATTCGTTCATAAGATTCACTTGTTTGTTAGTTCAGGACCTGAACGATTAGCGCGTAAATTCATAAAAGTTATGATTAATTGTTCACTTGAGAACTAATGAAAGTCAATGATAAAGATGTAATTGAAGAGATTAACAGATTTTATACCTAGCTCATTTACAAGTCTTTTATGGAGGATCATTACATAAGTAATGACTATATTAATGGACGAACACTTGGAGTAATTAATTCTATAATTCTGAGAGTGCAACTATGAGTATTTAGTAGAGTTACTTTATAATTAATAATTTCGTTTGATTAATAGACTTTATAATTAATCAATAGAATTATTGGAGCTTAGAATTATAGGTCCACCGGTCCCCTCATCGTCTTCAATCACTATTCGAACGATAATAATTGCGAAGAAAAATAATTATGAATTATTTAAAATAATTATAAATTATTTTACACTCCAATTATTTTATATAACTCTTGTTTGGAAATTATGACAAAAGTTATCCTAATATATTTATATATAGATAATGTATTTATTTATTAATTTATGAAAATTAATATTTAATTAATTTGATTAATTAAATTTTAATTTAATGAGATAATATTTTTAAACGTTGGAAGTTTGAAAAATTATATTTTTTTTAAAGAATTATCATTGATAATTATGAGGTTAAAAACATATGATTTTATTTTGATTTTTCTGAAAATCAAAGTAATAATATCCAAAAGGATAAGTTTGGTTTTGGTTTTGATAAATAGAGAGAAGTTTTCCAATCAAATGTGAAGACATTTGATAATCATCATAAAGCAAAAAACGTGAGCTATAGAATTAGGTGGAAGAAAAAAAAAAGGTCGACAAAAACGTGAGTGAAGAAAAAAAAAAGGTTTTTTGTTTTTTCGAGAAAACCAAAAGAAAATAGTAGTAGAGATTTGTCTTATATATTGTATACACAAATCCTTTTGGAAAAAATTAGAGTTTTTTCATAATTATTTTTACGCACACACGTATCATTGAAGGTGAATAGATAAGACGAAGAAGATCATGATTTAAAGAATAATGATTTAAAAAGATCCAGATCTAATTATTTTTATATTATTAAATATTAATATACTGGAAAATACAGATCCGATTTTTTAATTATTATATAAATAATTATTTTTATTTTATGAACATATATCCATTATGTATAAATTATGAAAATCAACACCTGTTGAGAGAGGAAATATCCACCCTGTTTCTGTAGCAGGTGTATTAGGGAACTCCCACAACATCCTCTAAATCATTTTAAAATTACAGGACTAATCCGTATTGAAAAGACTGACAATTCCACTTTGTGAGAATCCAATGCAAAATATGGTTTTTTAAAAAAGGGAATATTTACAACATACAAGCGTGTGACCATATATATAGAGGCTATAGCTAGCTGCGAGTGGAGTGGGACCATTTTGTTCTTTGTAATAACTCCCATACATGCATGAACCGGCGCAATTACTGGTAATGCTAAAATAATCTCTGTTATGTATATAATAATATAATGTGGCTAAATAATATTTTTTAAGTAAGATTTTCCACATAATCATTTACAACTTAAGAAGGACACGAAGAGAATGAGATCAAGAGAACATCTCTATTCTCAAGCTACAATAATATAAAATATAAGACTCAATTTGAGAATGATACTTAACAAATGATCTGGAACATAAGAAATTTCAAATAATTTTAATTTTTTTTTAAAAAATACGTTTAATATAAATTTTAAACATAATAATTTAGATAATTTAACCGTCTCTGAAATGAGCAGGGTTCGCCAGAAGTCCAGAACACTGGGGTGGGGGTGGAGGTGGGGGTGGGTGTAGTGAACTCACGTGATGTGCAGACGTGTGGAGGACTAAGTCACGTGTTTGGTTCATTGAAACGTACCAGTACGGCAAACGACAGGACATTGTTAGGTGAGGGATGGGGTACGTGTGGCACGTGAATGTGGGATGTGTATGGCGATTAGGAGTCTCTTTGTACAGCTGTTACTAACTGCAAAAGTTGAAAAATTGGGCATCTCTTTTTTCTGATTTCGTAAATCTTCTTTCTTCTACTTTTTCCGTTTTCACTTCTCAAAATATACATTTTGTAGGCAGTTTTGATAGGTTAGTTATTATTATTTATACATATATACACACGTGTAAGTTGGAGAGCAAAAATATGACGCGTTTTAGTTTGACAGCTGTATACGAGTAACTGCCTTGCATGGAAGAATCCCCCACCACTCTCAACGGTTATGACCGGTCACTGTAACCGGCTCATCCAGTCACCCTTTTCCTCTCGTATATATACTCCTCTTCACTCTCCATCCCTTTTTCGCTAGTAGCAGAACCAAAGGTGAGGCTCACGCCTCTACCGTCACCACCTTCTAAACGAAATCAAAACCTCCGCTTAGAGTTTTTTTTTTTTTTTTTTTTTTTTTCTTTAAATTCATGGCTTCGACCAAAAAAGATGTGGATCGGATCAAGGGTCCGTGGAGCCCCGAAGAAGACGAGGCGTTACAGAGGCTGGTTCAAAACTATGGCCCTAGAAACTGGTCTTTGATCAGCAAATCGATACCTGGTCGATCGGGAAAGTCGTGTCGGTTACGCTGGTGTAACCAGCTGTCGCCCGAGGTAGAACACAGACCATTCACACATGAAGAGGACGAGACTATAATCAGGGCCCACGCTCATTTCGGTAACAGGTGGGCCACCATCGCTCGCCTCCTTAACGGCCGGACCGATAACGCTATTAAAAACCACTGGAATTCCACTTTGAAGAGGAAATGCTCTTCGATCAGCGATGATTCGAATGAAGATGCGATTAACCCACAGCCGTTGAAAAGATCGGCCAGTGTCGGGCCGGTTAATAACATTTCTGGTTTGTATTTGAACCCGGCTAGTCCATCCGGATCCGATTTGAGCGATTCAAGTTTACCAGGTCCAGGTGCGGCTCCGTCTCCGGCTTGTCACCATCCCTTGTTACGAACTGGGTCACTTGTTCCTGTTGAAACCCCGTCTTCAACTACAGATCCACCAACCTCGCTCAGCCTATCGCTGCCCGGATCCAAATCATGCGAGGTCTCAAATCAAGGATCCGGGTCCGAATCCAACAACTTGGTTTCGAACCCGAACCACGTGGCAACAACTCGGAAACAGAATCAGAGCGAGCTTGGAAAGGAGAAGCAGTTTTTCAGCGCGGAGTTTATGGCAGTGATGCAAGAGATGATAAGAAAAGAAGTGAAGAATTACATGTCTGGGATTGAACACAAGGGGCTCTGTTTGCCCACTGAAGCTATAATTAGAAACGCTGTGGTTAAGAGTATTGGGATTAGCAAGATTGATTAGATAGTAATTAATGTGTATCACAGAGCAGATGATCATCAAACTTACCGAGGAGAGCCCAGAAAATCGAATCTTTTTATCATACAAATAGTGTACAGAGGAAAGCCGGAATGATGAAGTTGAGGGTTTTGTTCATTAAGCGAAACAAAAGCAATTTCCTTTTGAATACAAAACCATGAAAATTAAGACTCAAAACTTGTTTATTTTGTTTTTCATGCATTGTTTGTTTTTCTTCCTAAAAATAATTCAAGATTAAGTTGGTTTAGATGTTAATTAATTTAATTACGGTAGACAGAATGGACAAGTCTGTTTTCGTTTGTATTTTTTATGGAATCGAAAGCAAAATTAAACACGTAGATTTTTGTTTGAAAACAAGAAATAGAAACAGAAAAGTCGTCCCAGTGTGGCTTGGGATTGCTTGCGTTGTCATCTGGATTCGAGTTTAGGATTTATTTTTTATACTCACAATTTCCAACGTTCAAACCCAAAAAAAAAAAAAAAAGCAGAAAAGTCATTTGCATGAGTTTGTATGGCAGTTATAGACCATGTGAGAAACTCGTGGCATTTTCGCGGAAGCCGTTAATTTGGTTGGAGTCAATTGAATTTAAATCTCAAGTCTCAACTATTGAGTGAAGTATCATCAAGGCTAAAACAATTTCCATAATTGGATTATAATTCTAATTTTGCGAGCGATAGAGGAAAATTAACCTAAGTCTGATTTTTAACCAAATTGTTCTTGATTAAGGCTGCCAATCAGAAATCACACGTGTTTATTTTGTCTGCCCTCAAAATTCGGAACCATGATTTTGAGCATTATTTGTAATTCTCATTACCATAACCTAGTCCATAAGATTTGTAAAGCCCAACACAATCATGCGGCCTAAGCCAGTTGCCAGCAAAATACTAAAAACTAGTTTACAGCCCGTTCACTTTCATTAAAAAAATAGCAAAATAGAAAAACAATGAGGTCAAACTAATAACATTAGTCTATTTGTAATCTAAATTTTACTTTGAATAATCATATTTTAATAAAAATTTATATTACTAATGTATCCATAATATAATTTACTATTAAGGACAAATTGATAAATCAAATAAAATATATTTAGTTAGACATGTATTAACTACATTTTTTTTTTGAACGTTGGAAACCCCACTGCTAAACCACCCGATCCAGTTTAAGTAGGATATGTAAAATTCCGACTGTCTCATGCTCTTATAAGAATTACATTTCCGTATTTGAACTCAGAACTTGACGTCATAAGTTCTTTGCCACAAAGCCACCCCTTGGGAACATGTATTTACTACCATGTCATAATTTTTTTTAATTTCATCAATTTTGTTCTTAAATTCTTATATAACAATTTAATTCAATATCTTCAAAACTTGATTGAAACCAATATTGGAAACAGGTTTGCTACGGTCTAGCATAAAACTTATTGCAACAATAAAAGAGAGCACATAAAGAAGTCTTTTCATCACATTTCTAATTTACAACAGCAGCTTCCAACAGTTATACATCCTCCCACAATCTTTACTAGGTAAAACTATAATGCAACTTCCCCGAGAATATTACTTGCAATATCGGCATACGCGTCATTCAGTAAGGGATTCTCGTATGAGTTTTAGCAAAACAATTTCTACAGACAAAAAGCACAGCCATATAGCCTAAATGATATGAGATACTAAATGAGAGAAGACATCTACTAACAATCGCTCTACAATATTATGTTCAAACTGCCTTCACACTCACCTCAGCTTAGTCGTCTTCTTGTTTGTTTGTGCTTGTTTCAAAGTCTTCAGCAGAATGGTACTTCAAAAGGAAAAAGGTACTGTGATGTTTTTGCAAGAATCTGCATGATACCAGGAGTGATCTATCAAACAATGTCAGGCGGGTATAAAGGGTCACCTCCAAGAGATCTATACCAAGTCTTTATACCTTTCAATTGAAATCACAAAAGGTTTCTTCCAAATGAAGTGCAATATTTCAGGTGCACAGAACAAGAAACCAGTACAATGACTGTAGAGTAATGATATACTCACCAACACTCTCACTCACAATAATCCCAACCCTCTCACTGTAGCTACAGTGAACTACAGTAATTCACTGTAGCTACAGTGAGAGGGTTGGGATTATTGTGAGTGAGAGTGTTGGTGAGTTTATCATTTTTGTCCCAAAAAAAGATGTGTATTAACCAGTGTTTTCAGAACCGGACCGGTGATCCAAAAGGTTCAATGGGTCAATGGTTCGACCGGTTGAACCGCTCCGAAAAAACCGGTAGAATTGGTCTACGTCATAATAGTTTTGTAATTAAAAATTATAAAAATATTATTTTTTATTTATATATTTTTAAAAAAATTGAACCGGTTCACTGGTTTTGACCGTTTCTTTTACAGCTGGTTTTTATCCATTAACCGGACCGGACTCACGGCCGGTTCCCGGTTCGACCGGCCGGTCCAGTCCGGTTTTGAAAACATGGGTAGTAACTAAAGAGATGCAAAACCTATTTTCAGAGATGCATACATGCATTGTTGTAGACCAACAGGGAAAACAAGGTTCATGCTAGTGCATTCAACTCTTGCTGTCAGCCATAACAACCATCTAGTAATAAATGGAATAAGCAATTTACAAAAGACATCTATCTTCCTACAAAACACTGAACAAATGAAAGTAAATTCATCTTTATCTAGCATGAAAGAGAAAACTGAAAGACAGTGACACAGAAAAAGCTCTGCCATGAGTTAGTTAAATGAGAAGAATGATAAAGAGCTCTTACTTGAGAAAGTCAGCTAATTTCTGCTGCAACAGCGACAAGGTCTCCTCTTCAATTTTTGCATAGAACAATAACTCAGGCAACTTAACTATGAATGCAGATAACAGTTAATTACCCGAGAGAATTATTTGCTACAACTTAATATGTCAAACACTAAAGAATAGGCTCACCAAAGAGGCGTAACAGATGTTCAGCGCCATATACAGTTGAGGGAGAGACATCAGCTGCCACTGCGCTTTTATATTGTTCACGCTCACTTTGGTACAGAAGCATTATTGGCAAGGCTTTGTCAAAGTAACAACGTAAACCTTTCACAATTTCTCCAGTAGAATCAGATATCCTACTTCCAGCAAATAATGATTAACTGGACTGTTTTATTATGCAGAAAGAACAGAAAAGTTCGAACTCAAACAATAAATAAAATATAAAATGCTAATTCATAAAATAACCGAAAATGCATACACATGCAAGAATTATATACAATTTATGGGGCACAAATCTAAACAAAGCTGACACTTTCCAAGGACCCCAAATATGTCCAAGAGGATGGCCTTAACTTTATATCTGCGATTATTTTTTAACGGGGGTTGCTGAATAAAAAAAACTTATCACGCAAAACCCTAATTTTTTTTTAAAACGAGTTGAAGGAGTAGGCATTCTCAATGCTACAAGCTTCTGGAATAGAATGGGATCTTCGTAAAGTTGATCATTATGAGTGTTATGACGAATTTAATTTATGTTTACGAACTAAAGAAACCAAAAATATTTATAAACCAATTCTGTGATAGAAAACACTCCAATCAGATGATGGATTCCAGAAGAAGTGTAATAGTAATATTACATGAATATTGCTAAAATGATAAAAGAGGACTGATGTCCTGTTATCAAATGATTAACAAAAAATAAAGAGTGAAAATCATTAATTTTTCTAAACAATGATACCATTCAGTCTGATGGAGAGTAAGTAAAGCACTTTAATTTCTAAAATCGTTTAATTTTTTAACAATATCTATGTTTTAAGGGAAATACAAATTTTCCATTTTTACATACTCCTCCCCCCTTCTCCCCTTTTATTCTTCCTTTCTTTTACGATCGAATCAGATAATCAAGAAATTTAGGTATTTTCAACTTGAGGCCAGATCCACTTATTCCTCCCTCAAGTCTACCATTAGAGATGATTTTACTTATTTAAAGGAAAATATACTTTATTCAACAGCAGGTAGAAAAAGGGATCAGTGACTACCACTACCAACAGCTAGATCCTACAAGGATAACTTTTTTATTTATGTGCATTCATCTAAAATAGATAATGCCAAAACAGATTCTCAAACTATAACAATTTAAAAATTGCATTAGTAGAAGGAATAGACTTGACGGTGAGAAAACTCTGAGCAAGAACTTACGATCCATCTTTCTTTGACCTATAATCACGATATTTCTCCAAAATGTCATCCACATTCGGAGTGCGAGGAAGTTTGACGAGCTGCAAGATAAGTCATAAATCAAATTGTTAACATGCTATGCAGGGGATTGAAATGTAGATCTTTTATGCAACACTTGAGCTTTACAAATAGAGTGCGCAATACAACCATGAAATAACCAGTTCCGTTTTGTATCAAATACATTTTGATGGGGTAAAACAGCAAATTAACACCACCACAAACTAAGCACATATCCAAAACATAATTGACAAATTTCCAGGTTTGATTTGGCATAAATACCCTGGTGAACTCTAACTACCCAAACAAAGTCCAAAAAAAGGGAAGAGCTATTCAATACTAATAAGTAATGTTGAGAATGGCTATGTCATTCCAAAGTTGATATGATATGGAGTTTCAAATTTCTAAAAAATTACTAGTCAATTAATTTATAAAGCATGTATAGAGTAACCACATTCAATTGTTTAAACTACCATTATAGTCGGCTAACCATGTAACAGAGTCAAGTATAAGCTTCAATTGATGATCAAACATAAATGTGAAACAGGTATCGCTAACATTAAGGGAATCATTTGTATTTAATGTGTGATCAGTTATCACATAAGAGATATGGCAGTTAATGTAATCCTTGGGAACCACGAAAGGAGAACCATAAAATAGTCGCGTATATGAAATGCAAAGCGATGGCATTAATGCCAGAAAATCTACCCACTCACCACAAACTTAGGCATTATTGCCATGGAAGAAAAAAATAGTACACTAGTACATTCAATCAAAAACTAAAATAAACAAATAACGAGCTACTATATAAATATCGAAAGATATTATGACATGTGAGAAAGTGTTAGTAATTGTACATAAAAGTACTACAGAATCTTGATTATAAAAAAACTTGTGCATAGTGTACAGCATAGAATAAAACTACCTTGCCCAAATGGGTAATAAATTCACAATCATCAACTAATTGCTTCTTTAATCTTGGCAGCATTTGGATATTGACAAAATTTTCCATTTGTAGGCCGTTCTTTTCCTGAAAGTTGACAAGCCATGAACTTGGTATATGGAAAGAAAAACTATAGATAGAAGAGTTATAAAGAACCTTCAAAATGGAAAGGCAAAGAAAATCCAAAGCTGATTTAAAATAAATCTTGAATTAGCTTGTATCAATTAAATGACCTTTCGGTTGAATAGATTTCCATAGAAAACAGACATAAATGCATTGGCAAAATGAAACTAAGAAATTTATTTATGCAGAGACATAAACCAGATGATACCTTATTGAGAGAGTCGTTCTTTCGTTTCTTGCCCCTTCCAACTGCAGATAGCTAGAACAGCTTAGAGAAAGTTTAATTGAAAGAGTAACATCTAGCTCCAAAAAAATCCTTGAAAGTACTCCCAGATAGTTGTAATCGATAACAAAAAGTACAGTTTCATATTTAAGATCAAACTTCCTAGAGGTAGCAAATTAATCAAGCAAAACAGAATATGAATCTAACCATGAGAGCTTCTTGGTTTCATCTGCATTGCACGTATTGGCTTTAATTTCTTCTCTTCATCTTGTTTTTTGTTGTTGACCTGCTGCCTGTGCCTGTTTGCTTCTGTATCTTTCATCAAACGATTTACTCCTACCCATTCATCCCAGCTGTTGGAAAAAAAGTTCAAGCAATTGCAACTTCCATAGATAGATAGATAGTGATTCATAGACTAAGCCGTCAGTAAATCGCAGAAGTATAAGCAAATAAACATAAATAAGAGAGAGACTATTTCATTTCCCCCCCTCATTTATCAGTTAACAAAACCTTAGACAAACAAAACCAAACCAAACCAAGTAGTGGGGTCAGCCGGTCAGTTATGGACCTTTTGACGCTATTGTGCTCTATCCAAAATCAATATACCAACAAAAACACCATAATTACTACCTGAAAATCAGTGTTATAATGCTTGCAAGAAAATGTGAAATGCAGCAAGTATTGGAACTAACTCCAACTCAAATTTTAAATTTTTGAAGTGAAAAGTTCCCTCATGAACACAAATCAGAACTCAAGAATGTCAAAAGAATCAGTGATCGGCTGCATAAGTTAGAAGATACACTCACGTTTTGCTCCAGCGCTGCAAAACAGAGAAACATTACACCATCAAGACACTAAATAAAAACATTCCCATTCTTTCCCATCAAGCAACTAAAACAGCTAAAAAATTTTAACACAACCGAACAAAGAAAGCTGATACTTACTATATAATGAACTTTAAACATCCACTGCTTCATCCGGTAATCAACTTTTATCACCTTGCAATTAGAAGGTACATAAGTACGAAAATTTTACAACTTTGATTAAATTAATCATTTTCTTTACAATCGGCGATGAAATTGAAAAGGTTACCTTGGCTTCGTAAATTTCAGAGCTATGAAAAACGAGGACCTTTTCATTTTCTTGATAGGGACAAGAACCAGGCGTGGGAGGACACTCCTCATCCGTTTCCGTTTTCTCCGTGTCGGTGTCCGTTACCGTCTTTGTAGACTGATCCGACTCCGTGGCAGAATCGTCATTTAGCTGTGAGCTTCCCATTTTCAGCTCTTTTCTTTTTTTTTTTTTGAATTAATTAATGAATTCCAGGCAAAATATACAACAATTTTTGAAATTACAACAGCGAGTCTCTAGAATTGTAACGGTGTGGTATATAGAGATTGGCGGTTCATGTGCTACTGCCACGCTCTTATGGATGCCATCATTTTATAATTTCCAAGGGACCGATTATTTCATGGGTAATAATAATAACAACATTGTGGATTTTTCCAGGGTGTTTTAATTTTGATTTGTTTATTTTAAATACTAGTAATGTGTTGTTCAAAATAAACACGTGCCACGTAACAATTACGCCATTCTTCATACTAACTATTTTAAATATAGCTCTTAACATTGTTGATTGATGGGAGGACTTCATAAGACTGCTCAGCAGTTGAATCATTTGAGTTTGATCCATAGTTGAAATATAAATCATGATTCACTTAGTGTTATATGTGGTGTGGCTCTCTTGCAACATGACTCTATAATTATCCCAAATACATGTCAGGATTTTACAAGCAAGGCTATTGCCAATATTATGAACTATATGCCTGATTCATGTAGGCCCAACTAAAAACAATCTCATTTTAATCCACAAATTACAGATTTTTATGTTTTGGCCCTTATACCAATAACTATGACATTTTAGCCAATACAACTAACGGATATAGAAAAGTATATATATCCCTGGCTGATTTTTGCTATCCTTATTTGGCCTCTAGATATTTATGCTTACAGAATCACACAAGTATTTGTGGGCATTAGTTATGAAAAAACCAAAAAAAAAAAAAAAAGTTTGAAAATCAACAAGATCAAACAATACAAAGAGACGTTAGAAATAAGGAGTTCGGCAAACCATTAGCAATACTTTTGCATCAGTTGCTTAGCACATGAAGAATTTAGAGTCGGTTGACTGTTAGCATCAAGTTAATAAAAACATTTTTATTTCCTTGTAACAATGAAGAAAGTAAAACTCATGTGAGTAGTTTCTTCTTCTGGTCTCAAGCCAGAAGTAGGACAGCTGCAGCTGAGTCAGAGTGAGCTTGGGACCCTCCCCAGACTTGAACTAATCAAATCAATAAAACAAAATTATACAACATAATTAGAATCTTAAACCACCCCCCACTATTTTGAGGATCCCATCAAGTCACAGAGGAATAGGCAATAATAGCATAACAAAATTCCAATTAAATTAGTAAAACCAAATAATTAAAAGCCTGTGTATAAATATAATACAGTACAGCGAAGAGGGTACAAATAATCAATGCATGTGCCTCCTCAGATCTCAAAGGGAGGGAGAACGTGAGATACGACAACATCGTAATCATCATCATCATCTGATCTAAGGGCTTTTATAGATCTAAATCTATACAAAAACCCATCTCTTTGTCTCTTACAATCAGGCCATCGAAACAACCATAAATCGCGGCCAGTGACAAGACATTCAACACAACTGGACGGACTGGTTTTTGTTTCTGTCTGCTCTTGTTCATCCCCCAAAACGCATCATCCTCAACACCCAATTCAATAATCAACTCCACAGTTATGGCATAATAAGAATAAAAGGTCCAAATACAAATTACAAATTACAAATTACAAATTACAAACCCAGATTAAATTACATACACATACCAAAATCACAAGCCAAATTGAAATAAACCAGAAATTGATTAAAAAAAAAAAAAAGACGATACATGGATAAATTAAGGAGTTAATTAATTATTGCTTGGTTAGATCTCGAGTATTCATCATCTCATAGTAACGAACCGAGAGCAGAGACAGTGAGAGATGAACCTCGTCTCTCCCCCAGTGGGCCGGCGCCTTGGGGCCCATCACGCGCGTGAGAGGATTCCACTTGGAGGAAGAAGGCGGGGCGCCTGGAAGCTGGTGAAGATAGAGCGAGTGAAGCCGACGGAAGCCACCGAGAGCCAGGACAACGGATCTCAGCTGATGGGTAGCACATCCAAGGTTGGCAAAGTGGCGCGTGCATATCAACTCCCAAAGGCGCTCGTCTTTGGCCGTCTTGTTCCAAAGCTTGTTCACGGACGCCGCACGTGCCAGAGTCTTGGCGTCCGCGTGCTTCAACACCTCGAACAGAAGGTTCTCGTCAAGATTCGTGAACCCAGTTTCTTTGACTTCATCTTCTTGTTTTACTCTCTTCATGTTTTGGTCGTCTCCGGTGGCCGGAGAATCAAGAATCATACGCTTCATAAAGAAAGCCGGAGAAGAGGAAAATGGAAAGTGAGGGGTTTGGTTTGGTAACTGGTAGTGGGAACTTATGCCGTGTAAAGAAGGATGGGTAAGAGAGCTGGTTTTGGTGGGTATCGAAGAAGACAAGATGTGAAATGAATGCGATTTCTTTATCTCATTTACCATTTTGTCCTTCTCCCTGTTTTGTTTATTTTAATTTGCTACTATTTCTGTGTTTTAGTTTCGGGAAATTTACAAAATTGACGGATTTTTTTTTTCAAAATTAATCTAGAAATATGTTTAAAGATCAAATATAATCTTATTTTCCCAAATTATCCCTAATTACATAACAACCTACCCCTTTCTTTCTCTCTCTCTCTCTCTCTTGTTTTTGTTTTTGTTTTTTTTTTTTTTTTTTTGAAGAGAATTTGTATGGTTAATATTCGTTTTATTGGTTCGCATAATTTTATATGGTTTATTGAGTTAATAAAAATTGATTACTGATGAAAAATATTAAAAATTAAAGTTAATTCGGAAAAAAATTGATTTTCGGAGAAAATATAAAATCTAAATTTTTTTACAGGTCAGTGCTTATTTCGGGGGCCCTAAGCGCCCACACCACCACACTAGTGGCCAACGAGGACCTGGGCTCCATCTTGGGAGCCCACTGACACACACACACACACATATATATATATATATATATAAAATAATATAATTAAAAAAAAATAAAAATAATAATAAACCGGATCCGGAATCGGACCCGGAGTAACGAGAATACTCTAGTTGGGGCTCTACGCGCCTACGATTCTTTTAAAATTTTATGATTTTATTGGAAAATCAAATTTTCCCACAAATTAATTTCAATTTTCGATCCATTTCAACATAATAAGTGTGTGCCAACTAATAACATGATTATGTTTTTTATGGTTGTTTTTTAGATAAATTTATGATAGATTATTGGAGAAATAATAAGATTATATGGTGATTTAATCTTGAAGACTTAAGTTTTCTAATTCAATATTTGGTCCTAAAAATTTTTATTTGGTCAATAAAAACATTTTTCAAAATTGGATTTATTTTGATGGGTTAATTTTTATAAATATCTTTTTGTTTTTGCGGATAGTTCCATTATGAAGAAAGTTTGTGTTTGGTAATAGCTTTTGTTAGAACAATTATTGCACGTGACGCTACAGGCCTAATTCATTAAGGTCTATTCGTTGTCCAAGGCATCACAAACAACCAAGTGTTTGATGAATAAAATACAAATTTTGAGTTTGTCTCAAGTCCAATTTTATAATACATGTTTAGGCCTCGTTTTAGTATATTTTTTAAAATAAAAATTTTCAAATAGAGTTTTCTACAACAAATATTTTGGTAGGTGTTTGGTTGTTAGTTGAAGTTTTTATAAAAAAAAATTAAAATTATTTTAATTGATAATTTTTAATTTTTTTTTAGATATCGGTTATTGGGTGAATTTTGCCTTCAGCTTATAATCGAGAATTTGTATGATGGGGCACTAGCGATACTGCAAAACAAAGACAAAGTGAGTGCATAGTAATTACCCACCGATATAGTGGATGTCGTAGGCACTCCGACGCTCAAGTCAATGACGAAGACGAGCGGCGAGAATGAGAAGAACAAGGCAAATGGTTACCTGGATCTTCGCAGATTGCCGTGAGGGCGATAGGTTGGTGTTTAGGGAATAATGTATGCTTTGAGAACTCGAGTGTGAGAGCCAAAACTTGAATGGATCAATCACTTATACCTTTTATCCTTTTATAGGCTGTTGAGTAGCCCATTTAGTCGATTTAGGATTCATTGGAAGTGTCATATTTCAATCCTATTTAGGAAATGATAGTAGAATAGAGACTGAATTATGAGTGTCTAGATATATGAGATTAAGTGTAATCCGTGTTGTACTTGGATTATACCACCATGTTTGTAGGTAGTTTATCTTGATCCAAATACTTAGTTTCATTATTAAGAATGAATCTGGTTGTGTGTAGACTGGCGGATAACGTTTACTGGGACAATATATAATATGAGACTGTTGGCTAGGACAATGATCAAGTAATGTCAGCTTAGAAATCAATGATGAACTCTATAAGTGTACATTTATTAAAAGAAAAAAATCATTTTACACTTGTAGTTTCATCAACTCCTTAATTTAGTACATTTGTGAAATAATAATTAAAATTATATTTATATATTTTTATTGTGATTTTTATTTATTGTGTAGGTAAAATATTACTTTGGAAGCTCAACAGGAAAAATAGATATGAAATCTGAATTTCAGGACCCAGAAAATCGAAAATAGCCTGACAGCTAGATTCAAAAGGTCGTGCACAACGCCACTCGATCATCACTGGGGTGGCTCGCCAGATCATCTTCATCAAGAACTTGAAGACTGATGGCATCGGGGATGCCGAATCTCCACCTTATTTGCTGCAAATTAGCTTCAGTTATGGACGAGGCCCGATCCATGTCAAGATTTACGAATTCGAGTTCATGGTGACTTGACTAGGGTCGGGAAACCCTTACGTGGTAGGATTGATTCTCCTCTTTAGATGCAGTCGGTGTGGTGTCATAATCCTCGGGACTTTCTGATCCCGAACTGTGTATGGTCTCGCACGTGGGTGGCACGTTGGGAGGCAAGATATTGAGAGGAATCAGGGAGGAAGACTCAGAGTCTGACATTCCTATCAAGGCGTGACCCGAGGTGGAAGATTAGTTCACAATCTCACGGTTAGCACATCATGTTAAGACTAGGGTTACCATCATCATCTCTATCAAGTGACTAAACAGTAAGTCTTCAAAGCACAACCAAAACAAACACCCCCGAAAAACCCAGAAACACATGCCTCTCATCCTTAGAACCCAGAAAAAGCATGCTCATACACACAAACAACCGAAATATATCTGCATGAGTAAACCCACCCTCGTGTTTCCATTATCATAAAAACCCCCAGAACAAGCTACAAAAACACAAACATCCATTGCATGCAGATTATCACCATTATTGAAAGCAAAAAAATAAACAATGAGAAAAGTAATCAATATGGGACTTACTTGTTTAGATTGAAGAAGGTTCTGATAAACTTGCAAAGATGTTGAAGGATGGAAGGTTACATGAGGTAGAGAAGCTCTGAAGATTTCTTTGGAGAATACGAAGTGGTAAAAGAAGGGTTTGGGTGGAACGACCTTTAAATAGGCTACTCAGGTTGATCTTGACCGTTTCATTGAGGCAAGTGGGCAGGATCAGCGCCACATATGATGATGATATCGCCCGTTGAATTCAAATAGAAGTCCATGATTGAAGCTACTGTTTGGGTTGGACACAGTTGTCCCTGGTT
>SKCR01033421.1:0-315969 GCA_019454045.1 Zanthoxylum bungeanum | reverse complement strand
CACATATCTCAATTACTATTACAAGACTTTAACTTGACTCAGTTTGGAATTTTACTATATTTCTGACTTGACTGGTGGACTCAAACCCACTAGTGACAGCATCAGTATCCGTCCTCTCGAGCTCGTCCTCCTGAAATACCTACAAAACAAACACTGGGAGTGCGGGGGTTAGATCACCGTACGATCTAAGTGAATGGATAAAAACTTAAAACTGTTAAAAAAACATTTGGTTCTAAAATCGAAAACTCATAAAATAGCTTTATGAGAAAACTGGTATCTGTTTTAAAACTCTAAGCTTCTTTCTAAAAGTCTATTCTAAAACTGCTGTTTTTGGAAACTTTCTTTTCTAAAAGCTCTTTTTTTTTTTAAAACTGTATCTGAAATCTGAAAACTCTTTCTGAAATCTGTGTCTCTGACTAAAAAACTTGACGTATGAGGGCGTTACATATCGCCATCTCCCCATACGCCTAACTGTAGCCAGCAGTACAAATCCAAGACTTTGGGGCGTTACGTATCGCCGTCCCCCAAATCATGCCACTATTATCTCTGAAACTGGTAGTCTTGGGGTGTTACGTATCACCGTCCCCCAAGCCACAAACTAGAACTGGGGGTGCGGATCTATGCTACCATCCAAGCTCTGAAACTAGGATTTTGGGGCATCTGTCATCCCTAGTCCTGAACTAGGATATGGGGGCGTTACTATCGCCGTCCCCCCAGTCCTCTACATGTGCACATGTCCTCTGTATCCGTCAATTCCAACTGTCTCAAGTTACATACTGGGGTGAGTTTTTCCCTCATGCCCCGGAAAACATAAGACTCAGGTTTGAAAAATATTTCTTTTCGAAATCACTATTATCTGAAAAACAACTGTTAATAAATAATGGCTAACGTGCTATGTGCTGGAAAAGTAAGTCTCAATTCAAAATAGTTAAATAAAATCAGTTCTGAGAGAAAGGGTCCACTCATTGTCTTGGAATCTGGCTGGTACTGGATCCATTACTGAAGAGAGTTGTGATTCCTGAGAATAATCTAGGATCAGGAACTTAATTAGTATATACATATAATAAAATAAACCTTGATATCTAACTAATCTTAATAATACAGTAATAGGTTCTACCTATGAGTCCTGTCGCAATCATATTTTGATGTAAGATATGTATATTAATTGATACGAGACCCCAAGGGTGGTCTCTAACGCGCTAGGGTGAAACTGGGAATTTAAAACTAATTTTGGAGAAATTATGTGTCTCGGGACACGACGCAAACACTTGCGTGTCACGATGCGCTACTCCCAGATCCCAGTCGTCATTTTCTTCTTGTGTCGCGATGCAAGGTCCTTCAGCATCGCGACGCGACCTGGGTTTCCAGGATTCTGCCCTTTTTCTTCTTCAATTTCCATTCACTCAAAACCATACCCTAATCATTCCAATACCAAAATCAATACTCAAAACACCATATAACATCAAATACTTCATAAACCAAATCATCAATTCATCAACACCTAACTTTAATCTATTCATATAATCCATAAAAGGATTTAAACCCAAAACTTAATAACTTTCAATCCATATATTTAATCACACTATAATCAATCCCCAAGCTCATATCCTCATCATTTGGAACCTCAAACATGTTATTATCATCATCACATCACTAATATCACCGAAATCAAAAACTCAAGATTTGGGTCAAGTTTTCTTACCTCACTTTTGTTGGATCTTCGTCATCCTCCATGGTTACTCCTATCTTTCTTCTTCTTCTTCTTATCCATTTGCCTTTTTCCTTCTTTCTTCTCATTCTTCTTCTTTCTTTTTCTTCTTTTTCTTTCTTCTATTTCCCTCTCTTCCTCACGGCTTATTCTTTCTCTTTGTTTCCAAATTTTTTTGATGAGTGAATAATAAACCCTTTATATAGTTGGGGGGGGGGGGGGGGGGTTATATGATATTTGGAAATATGGAGAAAAGTACAGAAAAATCTAGAAAGTTTGAGATTTCTCTATTTAACCCCGAAATCACTATTCATCTAAATTTTGACTTATGTTTTTGACCAGCTTCTGGTCCGAATTTGGGAAAATATTCAATATGGAAGTTGTAGGTCTTAATCTCAGATTTTTCGATGATATAAAATGCATAAAAATCGGAGTTCATATGAAAAAATTACGCCCCAAATACCATGGGCTGTAAAAAGGGAACACTGTACAGTCTCATCCCGGGACTTCAAGGAATTTACCGATTATGCACAAAGTCATCTCATGAGTATATATGAGTCTCAATATAACTTATTCTATGTACCTTCCTCCTTTTTGAAATAGTACAGTTGTATATAGTAGTAACAAATACCGGTCATTACAGACCCATGGTGAACATTAGTTCCGATCAGAATTTCGTCGATTCCAGCACGTTAGTGGGATCGGTTGGAGTCCATGAATGGCCTTGAAATCTCGGTAAGACCTCCTAGTAAAAATCCACAAATTTCAAGTTTATAGTTCATTGTTCGGATGTATCCAGTAGTTTCGTAGCGTAGAGTATTGATATAAATCAAATGGTTTGAGTATTAGTATATTGAATATGAGCATTCGATAGAATCCAAGGGAAAATGGAATGAGTTTGATCAATCCGATAGAATATGTTAGTTTATGATAAAAGTGGATTTTTCGGATATAATGATGTGTTTCAATTTAATGTTAGTCATTAGTTATTTATGATATTATAACATGTTTGGATAAATTCGGGTAGGTTCGAAGTGTTCGGAACCTTTCCGTAGCGTTTGCGGAAAATTTTTCGGAAGATTTTCCAAAAATGCATAAATCGAGAATTTAGGTGAACTAGCAGCTTGTAATTATTTGTAATGGTGTTTTAAGATTATTGAAACTGAAAGTATTGAAACCAGAGTTAATTTGGTTATTCCGAAAAGATCCGGGACTTTATCGTAGTTTAATCGAAAATACCGTAAATCACGATTCTAACGATGTTTCGCCATTTGTTTTAGCAGACTTGACTAGGACCTGGAGTGCTCGCGAAGCCAGGTAAGTAACCCATGCGATGAATGCTTGAATGTTGATTTATGATAAAATATATATATATATATATATATAATTGAAGTGTTTAGGTTAAGACGAGAATAGATAAGAGGTAGTATCGAGAAAGAAGTTCGTGATTATGTACAGTTAAGTAGTCGACCTTCACAGGTAAGGATTTCCGTTATTGCTATGATATGAAGTGAGTAGTTTGATGATGATGATGTATGTAATGTGTCTTGAAGTGGAATGTTAAAGGATAATGCTATGATATGTATTTTGAAAAAATTGATGATTTTAATGGCTACATATATGTATTGATGCATGTAACTATATAGACTCGTAATGGTGTGAATATGTATGGATGTATGTAATGGTATGAACTTGTATCGATATAAAAACATGTATAAAAATGGGTATGGAAAGGTATAAGTATATGAACATGTATTCATATATTCATATGATGTTAAGACATGAAGATTGGTAAAGGCTATGATACATGAAATCGAAGTAATATGTATATTCGTATGTCTGGAATATGTGTATGTACGTGAGTGTTGAATGAAGTTTTAAAATGTTTGTTTTGGATGTGTTTATGTATGAAAAATTATGTGATGAGTTTGGTGTGTCGTGATATGTATGCATGAATGTAGGTTTAATTGGTTGATGATTTCGTAGTATAGTAGTCGAGCTGGTTAGGAATCCATTCTGACGAAATTCATCTCATACCTATTCTAAAATAGGTAATGAGTCACGTACGAGTATTGTGTGTGTAAACCAGCCGAATGTATATATTGTTGGACGGTGTGATCTTTGATGTATCGATTGTAATGTGTTATTCTTAATTGGTTGTGTGATAACTGTAAAGATGCCTGAGTGTGTGTGCATGTATGATGGAACTCGTGATATGTATGGATTATGTATGCTTATGTGAGATGGATGATTGATTTGAAGTCGATGTGAATATTAGAGGTTATAAAGCGTGTTTGCCAAGTTGTAATGGTATTGTAGCCATGGTACAGAGGTGGGCGACGCTGTCCGGGCTCGTGGCCCGGTCGGGAATACGGAATAGCCCGCGGGGGACAAAACTGGAGAATAAAGGAGTCGCCACCCAGTGTGAACTGGGAAATGATTTACGGTCGCACTCACCCCTCGCAAGGGAAGACCTCAAACCGTTGGGTTTGGAATGGTCCCTTACTTATGCCAGTTGTAATGAAAGGATTTATGCAATAGTATAACCAAGTCTTATGAGGCACATGCAAGATAATTTAACCAAATGACGACGCAAAAGTAAACAGACGAAATAACATGCTGAAAGTGAATGACAGAATAATAAAAGAGATGCGACCAATGCCGACATCTATATGGGACTTCGTATGCCCGATTGAACGTACTTCTCATTCAATCAAGTATACTTCGTCCGGCGTGGCAAAACATCGTGGTAAAGGTAGCCTTTAGGCATTTCCCTCAAACGGAGGACCTTTAATCCAACATTATTTGCCCATGCGCACTAGATTAACAATGCATAAATAAATAAAGCAATAACATGCGGAAAGTAAATAACGAAAAATAAAAGAGATGCGACCTAGGTCGACATCTATATGGGACCTCGCATGCCCAATTGAACGTATTTCACATTCAATCAAGTATACTTCGTTCGGCTCGGTAAAACATCGTGGTAAAGGTAGCCTTTAGGCATCTCCCTCGAATAGAGGACCTTTAATCCAGCAAGATTAACCCATGCGCACGAGATAACAATACATGGATAAACAAAGCAATAACATACAGAAAGTAAATGATGGAATGATAAAAGAGATGCGACCAAGGCCGACATCTATATGGTACCTCATACGCCCGATTGAACGTATTTCGCATTCAATCAAGCATACTTCATCCAGTACAGAAAAACATCACGGTAAAGGTAGCCTTTAGGCATTTCCCTTGAATAGAGGACCTTTAACCCACATGATTAGCCCATGCGCATTAGATAACAATGCATGAATAAACAAAGCAATGATACTCAAAAAGTAAATAACATAATAATAAAAGAGATGTGACCAAGGCCGACATCTATATGGGACTTCGTATACCCGACTGAACGTATTTCACATTCAATCAAGCATACTTTGTCCGGCGCGGCAAAACATCATGGTAAAGGTAGCCTTTAGGCATTTCCCTCAAATGGAGGACCTTTAATACAACGTAGTTAGCCCATGCGCACTAGATTAACGATTCATAAATAAATAAAGCAATAACATACGAAAATTAAATAACGGAATAATAAAAAAGATGCGACCAAGGCCAACATCTATATGAGACCTCGTATTTCCGATTGAACGTATTTCATATTCAATCAAGTATACTTCATCTGGCACGGCAAAATATTGTGGTAAAGGTAGCCTTTATACATTTCCCTCAAATGGAGGACCTTTAATCCAACGTAGTTAGCCTATGCGCACTAAATTAGCAATGCATAAATAAATAAAGAAATAACATACGGAAAGTAAATAACGAAATAATAAAACATAAACGATGGATGAACATAAAATTAAATAATAAAATGAAACATGTGCCCGAAAGTTTCTCAAGCGGTACGTGGAATTGTATCCTAAGTACAGACCGCACTACAGTCTATTCGGATTCGGCTACAGAATTTACGTCTGGGTTTCCATCCGATATACCGCAAGAGATAGCACGCAATCATTAACCCAACATAAATGAAATTATAAGTAAAATATAACAATGCATGCGAGTGATCGACAAGGAATAATTGGAAAGATAAATAGTAAAGGGGGCTCTCAGGTCTTACCTTTTAAGTTGCTCCTCGGAAGTGCGTTACGCCGTCTCCGGAAGGGTTAATGTTCCGTAAATTTTCTGGTTTTTTGATTCGATTTTGCTGCTGTTTTGCTTGCTGTTTTCTCCATCTTCCGTCACTGTTTTGGACTGTTTCTACTGCTATTTTCTCCATTGTTTTTGCTGCTGTTTGGAGGTTATTTTTGGGACTATTTTGGGGTATTTTGGGATAGTTTTGTTCACTATTTTGTTTGATCATGGGGACTATTTTAGGGTATTTGGGGCTGCTTTGTTGGCTCAGTTTAGGGTCAATTTGCTTCATTTTTTTGGTCGGTGGGATCGGTCAAGGGGTTATTATTATTTTGTGAAGGGTCGGTTGGTCTCTTCACGTGGAGGGCTGCATGAGTGTGTTTTTATTTGTTCACGGCTTTATGGTTCTTTTCTTTAGCTTGTTGTGTCTGTCAGTTTGTGGCTTATGTGTGTTTTGTTTGTTTGTGGAAGGGCTGTACGTGGTCAGTGAAGGAGTTTTGATGTGAGGGATTTTGTCTTATGGGTTTGTGGTCTGCTTTGTGCGTCAGTGTGAGGAGAGAAACGTGAAAGGTGTTTTTCTTATTTCTTTTGGCGTGAGTTTATGGAGTTTGTGAGGGTGTTCTTTGAGTATGTTTTGTGAGTGCGCCTTAGGTTTGTGGGTTATGGGTTGATAAGAGATGAGAGAGAGAAAGGGATCAGAGCCAAGAGATGAGAGAGGCTTAGGGAGAGGCGTGAAAGCTATTAGGGTTTTTCTGTTGTTATTGCCGAGTCTAAGGGAATAAGAGAGATGCGAGAGAGATTAGAGAAGTGTTTAGGGTTTTTTTTTTGTGAATGCCGTGAGTTGTTGAGAGCGAGAGGAGAGACCTAGGGTTTGGAAAATGTCATCTTTTATAATGGTGCATGCTAGGGTTTCCTTGTGTGTGCATGGCTTGAAAAGGGAATAAATCAAGCAAATATGATGTGTATTTAATTAATTTATTTAAGGAAAGAATATTGTTTATTTTTGGTGGGGGAATATCTTTAATTTGGAAGGTGATTTATTTAGATTTTGGCATGTGTTAAATGTGTTTTGAATAACCTTGTCTCACTGTCTTGCGGGACAAGTTCAATCCGTTCATGTGCAGCCCACATACTCGTCGTGTACTTCTTCAATCACTTTCTGAGCCTCTTCCTTTCTTAAGCACTTTAGTTGGATGTCATTAGCTTGTCTCTTGTAAAGTTCTCCTTCAAACTCACATACTGGGAGACCAACTTCTGAATGGCTATCATGTCCTTCCTACCGGCTTCTTTCGGGAATTCTCCGCGTTCCAAGTATTGCTGAATATCGTAGTACCAAGGTTTTCCATCGTCGACTTCTACTTCTAAGATCCTTTCTATCTCGTAACTGGGTCTGCTTGCTGTCATCAACACTAGAGGTCTCATCACCAATTTCTCCGGGTTCTCCCAAGTTGCGGCTAGGGTGGCCAACGCGTCTGCCATCTAGTTGTCTTCTCACGGCAATTGCTGGAATTTACAGTTAGGGAGAGCCTGTGCCAGCTTCCTAAGGTGAAATAGGTAGGGTCTCAACCGTTCTTCCTTCAATTCCCATTCTCCTTGCATCTGTCGGACTACCAACATCGAGTCTCCATAAACCTCCACGCCCTTAGCTCCTAAGGTTATTAGTGATGTCAATCCAAAGGCGCATGCTTCATATTCGGCCATGTTCTTGGTTACTCCGAACGTCAGCCTCTTGGCCATAGGTAAGGTTTCTCCTTCAAGGGTTACTATCATGATTCCTATTCCGGCTCCTTTGTAATTCACCGCTCCGTTAAAATACATCTTGTAGGACACAGAAACTGGGCGACGCATGCTGTTCCAGGCTCGCGGCCCGGTTGGGAGTACGGAGTAGCCCACGGGGGACTAAACCGGAGAATAATGGAGTCGCCACCCGGTGTGAACCGGAAAAATGATTTAAGGCCGCACTCACCCCTCGCAAGGGAAGACCTCAAACCGTTGGGTTCCGAATGGTCCCTTACTTATGTCATTTGTAATGAATGAATTTGTGCAATTTTAACCAAGTCTACTTAACATACATATTGGTCAAAGTAGTCTAAATTCTTATAAAGTCTAAATCTTGGTTTACATGCTTCAAACTTTTATAACGGAAAAAATATGATATCACACAATAAGCATGTTGAATAAATAAGACTTAAACATAATCAAACTCCTATTGCAAAACAAAATAATTAAATCATGCTAAAAATAAAACAACTTTCTAATGGCCTAATCATGCTCGAATACAAGTTTGGATGAAATAAAATACGTGAATCTTTCAAGTGGTACGGGGCATTATATCCCGAGTGCAAACCATAATACCGTCCATTCGGATTCGGCTATGGAATTTATGTCCAGGTTTCCATCCAATATACCACAAGAAGGAACACATATTCCATTCACCCAGAATTCACATCATATACCAATCCACAATACTTATGCGAAATAAAGTAATAAAATAACTAAAAATAAAGGATAATAAATAAAAGGGGTGCCCTCAGGTCTTACCTTTTTTAGTCGCTTTCCGGGAGTGCGTTTCACGGTGCCGGAAGGGTTATCATTCCACTATTTTCACTGGTTTGCTGTTTCTGCTGTTTTCACGGGTCCGCAGATTCTACTGCTTTATTCGTTTTCACTCGCGGTTTCCGCCCGCTGTTTTCTCACTATTTTTGCTCGATTTTTGGGACGATTTGTTCACGGTTTCGGGGGAGTTTTCACGTGTGCATGGGGCTATCTTGGTCACGGTTTTTAGGGTGTTTTTGGGTGATACAAGGCTGCTAGTTAGGGGGCTGCTCGGCAAGTGGTGTTGATGGGGTCGTGATTAGCGTGAGGCTTTGAATGTGTGGCAGTTCACGTGTGCATGTGTTGGCTTGTTTCACGTGTGGTTTGAAGGCTTGGTGATGGGGCTGTTTGTGGATGAGGAGCTTGAAGGTGTGTTGACGTGGTGTGTTTGTGTTAAGTGTAAGTGTGGGGCTGCTCGGCGTGGACTGTGTGTTTCAGTCTGTTTCTTGGTGTGTTGGTGCAAGCTGGTTTCGTGAGGTTGAGGGGACTGCTAAGGTGGCTATTCTTTGTTAGGGTTTTAAGTGCGTTTGGCGATGGAGTGAGGGCTTACGTGTTGGGGGTTTCTTCATGCTTGATGAGGGACGTGGGTGGCTTGATCACATTTCTTGGTAACGTGGCTTAGGTCTGTGAAAATGGCTTGAAGGGCTGGTGAATGATGATGATTTTTATGGTGCTACGTGAGCTGTGCGTTAATGAAAAACTGGTTTCAAAGGGGCTGCTGTGTTGGACGTGTGTATGAGGCTTGAAGGGCTGGTGAATGAGTGCTATTTGATGTGGTTTAAGTGCGTCAAGGCAGATGAAGGGCCATATTGCCGATAGATATGTGGGAGGCTAAGGGTCCATGTATGCTGTGTGTCTGAGATCCTCCCTCTGCGTGAAGGTGATGAAGGGTTTATATGGTAGTTTTCTTTGAAGTGAGAGAGGGAGAGACAAAATGGGTTCTTATGGGTCACGTATGGGTGGTATGGGTTTGCATGGGTGCTTGTATGGAGGGTGCAGGGGAATAATGGTTGTATGGGTAGTTATGGGTGTTATGGGAAGATGGGTTTTATTTGGTGTGTGTTGTTTGATTTGTTGTTTATTTGTTTATTTGTGAGGTGTGAGTGTTGTGTTTTATTTGTTTATTATTTTGTGTTAGTGGGTTTTGTTGATGTTGTTTATTTTATTGGTTGATGGTTTTTTATTGTTTATTGTTTATTGTTTGTTTATTGTTTATTTGGTTTAAGTTTGTGTGTGTGTGTATGTTACACGTGAATGAGCTTGGTGGTTGATTATGTGTTGGCTATTGTGAAGGGGGGGTTTATTCATTTGTTGTTTTATGTTTGTATTGGCTTGTGAATGGGGGAGAGGCATGAGGTGCATGGGTTTATTTGGTGTTGTTTATTTTATTGGTTTGTATTTTTTAATTGTTTGATTTTCTTTGAATTTGTTTAATTGGTTGGTGGCTTATTATTTTATGTTTGTGCATGGAAGTTGAAGGGACACAAGGGTAGGTTTAAAGGTTCAGGGCGAGAATAAATTTTGAAATAGAGGCTCCATGAGCAAACCCGAGGTTAAGCGTGCGAACAAAAATCCAACAAAACCTCAATTCTTGACTTTTCCCTTCCGTCGTCCGTTTCACGCGACTCCCGCGACTTAAAAGGTGGTGCTTTCGTACGAGGCTCATCATCGGGCTGGTATGCAAAAATGCAATGCCTACAGTCGCCCCCACTTTGATGGGACTTGTGCAGTGTGTGACAATGACAATTCTATCAAAGTACGTGCAATGTATTTTTACTTACCTGGCTCGCCAGCTGCCACCTGACTCACATGTTGCTTCGAACTGAATTTATTTGGTGGTGAGGTACTGTGACCCCTGGGTCTTGTTCCCGAAGTGAGCTGAGGGTCTTGTTCCCTGAATTGAGTTGTGGGTCTTGTTCCCGATCTGAATTGTGTTGAGGGTCTTGTTCCCTGAACTGAGTTGTGGGTATTGTTCCCGATCTGAATTGTGTTGAGGGTCTTGTTCCCTGAACTGAGTTGTGGGTCTTGTTCCCGATCTGAATTGTGGGTCTTGTTCCCGATTTTTGAGTTATGGGTCTTGTTCCCGTTTTGAGCTGAGGGTCTTATTCCCTGAATTGTGCTGAGATAAGGGACTTGTTCCCTGAATTGCGGGTCTTGTTCCCGATTTGTTGAGTTGTGCTGTGGGTCTTGTTCCCGTGGGTCTTGTTCCCATTTTGAGCTGAGGGTCTTGTTCCCAGAATTGTGGGTCTTGTTCCTTAAACTGAGTTGTGGGTCTTGTTCCCGTGGGTTTTGTTCCCTGAACTGAGTTGTGGGTCTTGTTCCCAGACTGACACTGATGTGGGCCTCGCCCCAAACTGATACTAATGTGGGCCTCGCCCCAAACTGATATGGGCCTCGCCCCAAACTGATACTAATGTGGGCCTCGCTCTAAACTGATGTGGGCCTCGCCCTCAGACTGATATGGGCCTCGCCACAAACTGATACTGATATGAGCATCGCCCTAAACTGATGTGGGCCTCACCCCCAGACTGATATGGGCCTCGCCCCAAACTGATACTGATATGGGCCTCGTCCCAAACTGATACTGATGTAAATGATTTATTTCAAGATACTATATTGTTCTCCTCGAGACAATCTTAATAGCTAAACATATTTTCATCCTCAACGAATGCTTTGTGTCAAAACCAGAGAAATTTCAAAGTACTTGATACACTCAACTCCGATCGTCTGAATAAGTGATCTGAACTAGACTCCTAGTGTGTGTGAGCTAAGGCTCTTTCGCAGCTTGTTCCTTAAGTGGGCCAACTCGATGACTTTGCTTTGGAGAATCGAACTAGTGGGTCTAACCAACCTGGATGTCTTAATCACATTCTGTGATTACTTCAGCATACTCAATATGATATGGTCTTCGTCTTTTTTCTTTGGTCTCTTTCTTTTCATTTTGGATTTTCTTTTTTCTTAATTTTTTTTTCTGACACACCTACCCTTTAAGGTAGCATTTCTCCTCATGGTGGTCCTAATACTCGCCCATGGGTAGCTTCACGCTTATCGGTTATAGGTGGTCTATTTTTTTCTTCTTTTCTTTTTTATTTCAGAGACTTTTTTCTTTATTTCCAACCATATCATATATCATAGCATCAGTAAACAAGTGTGGACACCCAGGCAAATGGTCATTCACTAATACATCATCTCTTCAACTAGTCACCTCGATAACTACTTAGGCTTCTACTGCTAGGATCCCGTAATCAAGTGCTCGTGAGTCTAACTGAGATCAATCCATTCAGAATACCGGAAGAGAGCGTGTCTCGCACTTATCGTTTCTAGGGTTTCTCCCTACAACATACAATGTCATCACCGGACATATGTCTAACCATCAAAGACTTCTCTCTCTCATTTGTTTTTTCATTTTTTCATTTTTTTTTTACAATTAAAGCACAAACTTTCAAATATGTCTCATGTCTGTAATACCTGGTTAGCAGGAAACATCACTGATTAAGATCAATGTCCAATTTGCGCTTCTTGCCACGATCACTATCTGTCCAGTCCAATTTGGAGAGGATGGGGTCGAGCTTCGGTTCAAAAGCTAGGATCTGGTCAATCAACTCTTCGGCTTTTGTCGCAGTCAGGAAAATATCTTGAACAGATTTGGTGATGAACTCATGTTTTTTAGCTTCCGCGAGAAATACAAACAGAAAATTGAAGAAATGCTCAATGTTGAGTATCCCAATAGGCTTCCGATGAATGTTTAAATGCGCCCATGATGCTACGATGAATATTTTTTCAAGGGTACCAAGTCCACCTGGTAACGCAATAAACACATCCATAGTATTTATCATTTCATGGAGTCGTTCAGACATACCTGATACGATACGTTCATCTCCATTTGTTGGTCCAATTAACTGTTCATCCGCCAAAGGTCTTGGGATGATTCCCAAAACATGACCGCCACCATCATGAACGGCTTTTGAAATGCTTCCCATTATCCCAAGATTTCCACCGCCATATACTAGGTGTATATTCTTCTCAGCCATGACTCGCCTCAATTCCTTTGCAGCCTCAACGAATTCTGGTTTATTACCAGTGTTGGATCCACAGAAAACACAAATTTTCTTAACTCGCTGCTGTGAAGTTGTTTCCATTTTCTTTCTCTTACTTGGATGTATATTTGGATGTGTTGAGGAGAGAAAGGTTGAGCTGAATTTATAGAACCTGAAAAGGGGTGAGTAATAATTGCACTAATGTCCTCCACCGAATGGTTGTTAGCTAAACCACAAAAGAATTCGTCAGAGGTCAAAAAGTCTCTGGATCCTGTCTACGACAATAAGAGAAAACAACAAAAGAAATCGTGAGCGGTCAAAAAGTCGTGGATTCTATCCATGAAAATAAAAGAAAATACCAAAAGAAGTCCTAAAAGGTCAAAAGGTTGTGGATCCTGTCCACCACAATAAATCATGAAAGGTCAAAAAGTCGTATATTTTGTCCACAAAAACACCAAAACAAGTCATGAAAGGTCAAAAAGTCTGGGATCATGTCTACGAAAATAACAGAAAATAACAAAAGAAGGCAAATCAAAGCAATAATTAAAGCAAAGGAATTGTGTACTCAATTAGCCTCTTGCTTGGTATAAATTCATTAGGATGCGTCTCATGAATTCTTCCTTTACTCTGCCACCACTAATGAATTAGCTCCCATCTTTGTGATTGCCAAGCACCATTCCCTCTGTCTTAAAATGCTATGTCTTTGCTTTTATCTACCAAAATAACACAAAATTAAAAATTCTACGACATGTATACACAAAACATGAAAACAGAAATCGCAACAAAGTGCATGGGTTGCCTCCATGTTAGCACTAAATTCATCGTCTTCAGCCAGACATGACCGAAATCCATCTGTCAATGTGTCTTCAATGTCTTCCTCAGTGCTTGTGCCACCTTTTGATCTTTGCTGCTTTTTTTTTTTTTTTTTTAAAACCTGCGAATACAAAACAACAGAATAAAGACGTGTGCATGTAATGTATACACATATATGTGTAGAGATACTCCTTATTCTTGATGGGTGAGACCCTCATTGTGCTCTTCGGTGCCATATGTCTCTGGTCGTCCCTTGCTAGTTCCCCTTTGTTTGAAATCTGTAAAAACAAAACGCAAAACAAGGGATGCAAGTTACGTGCATGCATGTATGCATGAATTTCCTAGCCCGTTGGGTTAGGTTTTCTGCCAATTCTCTTGGTGACTGCTCAGTCTTCTCTTCCTCAGGCTAAATACAGCTTCAATCTGTCAACATTGATCGGCTCGGTGAACTCATTCCCTTCCAAGTCTGACAGTTTTACTGCTTCATTTCCCAATTTCTGAATGGCTATCCTGTCTTTTCTGTTTGCTTCTTCCGAGGATTCCCGATGGTCTTTCTATTCTGATTATAAAACTTTATGTTATCGGTTATACCGGGTACGGTCAGACTGGCCATAGCATTAGTCAGAACTTGCAACATCTCAATAATTCCTGTTACTTTGGTCTCTAATTGATCCATGCGGGATCCCTCGTTGGCTGACTCACTCATGTTGGCTGATGGTCTTCTGACAAGTCTTCCCCAACCCAACGGGTATCTATGATGGCTCTTTAGAACACAATGGGTTAGCATGATGCGTGTATGCATGAGTGCATGTCATGTATGCGATGTATGGAATAAATAAGCTTATAAAAGAATTTGTACTAATTGGCCCATTATCATTTTAAAGTGTTCAATCATATTATTGCGCGGTGCAAACTTGTCCCAGTTGAAAAGGCCCAACAAGTTTATACTTTTGCGATAACATAGCTAAACGACTTCAAATAATAAGAGGCCTAAACACAAAATGGCCCATCGGTATTTTAGAAGCTTTTGGCCCAATTGTCAAAGGACATGAACTTGTCCCAATTTAAATAGCCCAACAAGTTCATATCTCTTGGCAAGAGGTTCAATTGAATCCAAATGATGATGGTCCTAAACACAAGCATAAATAAATGATTTCTAAGGGTCATACAATTAAGGTTCACATGTAGTTTTCAGGAGTGTAAACAAAGGCTCTCGCTGACGAAGGATTTTTCACGACTAGGACTCCCCACTCATGGGTTCAAACGACCAAGTGAACGCACCTTTTTTATACCTTACTGTACGTGCCAACAAGTTATGGTATGTGACTAACTGTCAAATGAATTTCCCGTTGTAGATTCCCCAGAGGGAGGGTGGAGCGAGGCTCTCTTAAGTACCCAAGCCCCTTAGGCTCTTATCACTTGGTGACAGGAATAAACAACGAGTCCTCCAAATTAGTCTATCACAATAAGCTACGGGTGAATGATTATCTAGGTGTCTTCACAGCTTTTCCTTATAGAAAGGTAGTGAGTGAAGGAAGACACCAAACTATCACCTAGACTTAATAATGCCTTTGATTAAACTCATTAAACCCACAATAGACATGATTAATTAAAACACAAATCACAAACATTACAAGACATTATTTCGGGGCCGATTCTCTATCCCCAGTGGAGTCGCCAGACTGTAGGACACAGAAACTGGGCGACGCATGCTGTTCCGGGCTCACGGCCCAGTTGGGAGTACGGAGTAGCCCGCGGGGGACTAAACCGGATAATAATGGAGTCGCCACCCGGTGTGAACCGGGAAAATGATTTAAGGCCGCACTCACCCCTCGCAAGGGAAGACCTCAAACCGTTGGGTTCAGAATGGTCCCTTACTTATGTCATTTGTAATGAATAAATTTGTGCAATTTTAACCAAGTCTACTTAATATACATATTGGTCAAAGTAGTCTAAATTCTTATAAAGCCTAAATCTTGGTTTACATGCTTCAAACTTTCATAACGGCAAACATATGATATCACACAATAAGCATGTTGAATAAATACGACTTAAACATAATCAAACTCCTATTGCGAAACAAAATAATTAAATCATGCTAAAAATAAAACAACTTTCAAATGGCCTAATCATGCTCGAATACAAGTTTGGATGAAATAAAATACGTGAATCTTTCAAATGGTACGGGACATTGTATCCCGAGTGCAAACCATAATACCGTCCATTCGGATTTGGCTATGGAATTTATGTCCGGGTTTCCATCCAATATACCACAAGAAGGAACACATATTCCATTAGATTAATTGACAAAGGAAATTGCTATTTTATCATTTTGTAATTAGATTAATTGAATATATATAAATGATAAAAGTCCTTATGATTAGTTCCAGATTAATAAGATATGAGACAATATCAATCCACGAACGGTTTAATCATTAAATATCCCTAGTCGTAGTATTATCGAGACTGCAAGGATACAGAACTGGTACTCTTATATGCTGCAGCTATCAGGATAATATGACAAGGTAATGATTATCTGATTACAGAGACTAGTTGCTAGTGATCCGATATATGTTTCGTACGGGGCAGACACAATTCCAGCCTCAGGCCTAGCATGTGACATCCGATATTGGATCATAATATGCAATACTTAGTATACTACGCTTGATAAAGATTATGTAATCCTTAAAATAATATTTCTGGAGAATTGGGTAGGCAAAGTGCTTTGCTAGAAGCCAACCATGTCTTGTAAATCGGTAAGAACGTGAAACTAGGTATGCACGTATTCGAATAGTCCGATAATCGTATTTACTGTCAACATATCCAGGGATCTCATGGGTCACTTCCCAAAGATTCAACGATGATGTTTGACTCGAACATAAATAATCTAGGATTAATTATAAGAGAGAGAAAATTAATCTGGTATTAATTACAGTAAGAATTTATCTGGGATAAAATTCAATTAGAAGAGATAACGAGATTAATTTGGAATTAATCGATTAAATAATATATTGGATATATTAAATGAAATTAGATTTCAAAGCGGAATTAAAATTGGATTTTAATTCGGGTGAACGAATTAATTTAGAATTAATTCGTAAGCGACTTTCGTAATAATTTTACGAGGCATAATTATTTAATTAAATTGGATTTAATCACATCGCGATGGAAAATTCGTTTAATTCAGAATTTAACTAACCCGGGCCCGAGTGAAGTTGCGTGTTGAGTTGTTCGACTTAATTTGGAATTTAAAAGTGGTGAGACCCACTTGACTTACATCAACAAATTTGACTAGTGATGGAAGTTGTTAATGGTTGAGTGAAGCTTGGATTGCTTATTCAACACTCAATCAGCAACCAACACACTTTATTTTTAATTTTGAAAAAGATATACACAACTTTAGTTGTTGACTTTGGTAATTGATTTTAGAAATCAAAATTACAAAATAAAAAATCTCTCTCTCTCCCTCTAGCTAATGTCGTGAGCTTCTTCCTCCTCCATTGAGTTTTTGTTGCAAAATTTCTTGTAAGCTAGTACTTCAAAGAGCAAACAATGTGATAGGGAAACCAATTCCTTGAGTTTGGAACACAAAGAAAAGCTTGGAGCTCTTCACAAACATACAAATTTTTGAAATCCATCATCCAAGCCAACCAATGTAAGTTTATTCCGAAATCTTATTTTGATTATTCACACACTAAATCATGTTGTAGAGATCCTTTGCATGTTCTAGGAACAATAACAATGGTATCAGAGCCTTTTCTAAGCATGATTTTACTTTAGGGTTTATGGACTTTATTTGGGGTTTTTATGTTTGGAACATGATTTCTTCAAATTGGTTGTTTGGTTGAGCTTTGATGATGATGAATTAGATTTATGCATCTTAGGAATTGAGAAAATAAATTGGATAAAATTTTCCCTAATTCCTTAGCCTTGGCCGAATACTACCCTAGGTGTGTTCATGGTGATTCTTTGTTAATTTGACTATTAGATGAGTTAATGGCATGATATGTATATTAATTGTTGATTTAATTAGATTGAAATCAAAATTGGATATTTTATGCCAAATTACCGTGAGCATGATAAGCATGGAATGAATTGTTTTGCTTCAATTTGTGTTGGACATGAATTGGTTAATTAAAGCATGATTAATTAGTTTAATTGGTGTTTTAGAAATATTAGTTTAACTAATTAATTATGGCTATTACACTTTAATTAAAATTAATGTAATATTTGGAATGTTATATTAATTAAAGTTAGTCTTTAAAATTGGATTGGGCTAATTTTGTTGTATTTGGGCTTAATGGGCTTGGTTGGGCCAAGCTTGGTTTAGGACAATTGGATTGGATCCATATTTGGCCTAAAACCATTCCATAAAGTCCAAATATAACTTTTGGGCCTTTTAATATTTAATTGGGCCTAATGGGCCAAAATTGATTTTATGGCAAATGGTGATTCCTAATTGGGCTTTGGAATTGGATTGGATCCATATTGGCCAAAGCCCATGCCTTACGAATTAATTGAAAGTCCATTGGACTTTAATTAAAATAGTATTGGATACTGATTGGGCCTTTGAGACCCATTTAGATTGGATTTAGAATCTAAGTCTAAAAGGCACATAAATAAGTGTAATTATTTAATTTGGAATTAAATTCAAATTAGTATTGAATACAAATTAAATTGGATTTAAAATTGTAATTCGATATAATTCAAGAATACGTACTTTAAGTATTTATTCTTAAACGAGTTGGACTCGCGCAAATCAAATCGTTGTTTGAACATTGGATGGTCATTAATTCAAAGATTAATTAATTGGATTAGATTGATTGAATAACATGTTTTGTGTGAATACATGGATATATTGTATGAATAATGTATATCGGATGGATATTAGAAGGGTGAGGGAAATTTTAGAAATTATTGTAATAAATTTAGAATTTATTAAATTGGACCTGCGTGTCCAGCCTATTATCTCTTTATCTCTTTGTACTTCTCTTCTCACCAATTCCCCTCAATGTAAATGAGGTTTCTTTGATGTATTATGTAATTGGGTAGAAGTAAGAATAGTTCTAGCGGGAGACAGAGGAAAGTGAGAGATTTATTCTATGAACAATTTGTTATATATCCATCTGCATATCATTATTATTTATTTTGCGCCTTATTATGCTTTTAGAATGCATGCTTAAGGGTGTATGATGAGACCTAATCAAAGATAATAAATTGGTTACCAATTTACGTGAAAAACCCTCAATCAAATATTAAGCGTTTTCCTTCCATTGATTGGTTCTTTCTCAAGATCCAAGATTGGCATTGGTTTGTTGGCCAAAGTCAAGATCAATGTCCATCACGGATGTGTTTGAACCATGAAGGCTTTTTTATATATAGCATGTCTTGGGCAGTTGTGACTTGTTGGCTAAAGTCAAGGTCACGTCTTGTTCATCGATATGGATTACGAAGCTTTCCCACTGTCAATGGGTCCCGCTTAACTGGAATCATTAAGCTTGTTGAGCCAAAGCCAAGGTTTAGTTGATTCAGAGGAAAAGTCAAGGTTGTATGTTATTTAACGGGATCCTAGCCCACTAGGAAACTAGGTTTCCCGAGTACTTAACAGAGGGTTATAGGCTCGCCGAAAAATAGTGGGAGGCCAATATTAAATTTGCAATTTTGTTTAATACTTGCCAAATACACGTTTTCAAATTATTTTCATCATTATATATTTGTATTAGTTGGACTAATATTTTATTATTTTCTTTTAACAGTTGGACTGTACCCGAAATCGTTAATTGAATAGTTAGACTATTGCAATTAAGATGGCTGGAAAGATCAACGTTAGGGACATTATCATGGATGAAAATGTCTTTAATGGTGTGAACTTTCCTGACTGGGATATGAACCTAAGGGTTTGTCCTGGGGGCTGAGAAGATGCTCTATACGATAGAGAAACCTCTCAGGCCTAAGCCCGGAATTGAGCAGCCACTTGAGCTTGAGCTTTGGAAGACTCACAGTGATGACAATTATGACCCATAACATCACTTTTTGTAAAAGACATTGTGGTTTTTGTACAAATTAACTATGTGACAAAGGAAATTGCTATTTTATCATTTTGTAATTAGATTACTTGAATATATATAAATGATAAAAGACCTTATGATTAGTTTCAGATTAATAAGATATGAGACAGAATCAATCCTCGAATGGTTTAACCATTAAATATCCCTAGTCGTAGTATTATCGAGACTGGACATCAATAATGCGGAATAGGCTAGTATTGCACTTGTGCGCGTTATGGAAGCTTAACGATATAGTTCTCATATATTTAAGTATTGGATACTTATGCAAGTGTAATAGGAGGTTCTGTTTGCCGTTGGATCGGAAACAGCTTCGCTCTGGATAGACCCCTCGGAATCCCATTGGTAGTATGACTATGTGTATATGGGAATCTGAATTAAGGTAGGTGTATTTGGTCTTAACCTGAGACTTACATCGCTAATACTTGCGACAATCAGCACGCTTTGGTTTTGGTCGTCCGGGGCTTTAAAAGGTTATGTGTACGCACCTCTTCTGGGTTTACTGAGAATCGTAGTGTATTGGTTGTGATTTCAAGATGGAAATATCACTTCAGTCAAATGGAATGATGATCACGTAGGGATACAAAACTAGTACTCTTATATGCTGCAGCTATCGGGATAATATGACAAGGTCATGATTATCCGATTACAGAGACTAGTTGTTAGTGATCTGATATATGCTTCGTACGGGGCAGACACAATTCCAGCCCCAGGCCTAGTATGTGACATCGATATTAGATCGTAATACGCAATACTTAGTATACTACGCTTGATAAAGATTATGTATTCCTTAAAAGAATATTTCTGGAGAATTTGGTAGGCACGATGTTTTGCTAAAAGCCAACCATGTCTTGTAAATCGGTAAGAACGTGGTACTAGGTACGCACGTATTCGGATAGTCCGATAACCGTATTTACTGCCAACATATCCACGGATCTCATGGGTCACTTCCCAAAGATTCACCGGTGACGTTTGACTATAACAGAATTAATCTAGGATTAATTATAAGAGAGAGAAAATTAATCTGGATTAATTACGGCAAGAATTTATCTGGGATAAAATTCAATTAGAAGAGAGAATGCGATTAATTTGTAATTAATCGATTAAATAATATATTGGATATATTAAATGAAATAAGATTTCAAAGCGGAATTAAAATTGGATTTTAATTCGGGCGAACGAATTAATTTAGAATTAATTCGTAACCGACTTTCGTAATAATTTTGCGAGGCACAATTATTTAATTAAATTGGATTTAATCACGTCTCGACGAAAAATTCGTTTAATTTGGAATTAAACGAACTCGGGCCCGAGCGAAGTTGCGTGTTGGTTGTTCGACTTAAATTTGGAATGTAAAAGTGGTGGGACCCACTTGACTTACATCAACAAGTTTGACTAGTGATGGAAGTTGTTAATGGTTGAGTGAAAGCTTGGATTGCTTATTCAACACTCAATCAATTACCAACACACTTTGTTTTTAATTTTGAAAAAGATATACACAACTTTAGTTGTTGACTTTGGTAATTGATTTTAGAAATCAAAATTACAAAATCAAAAATCTATCTATCTCCCTCTAGGTAATGCCATGAGCTTCTTCCTCCTCTATTGAGTTTTTGTTGCAAAAATTCTTGTAAGCTAGCACTTCAAAAAGCAAACAAGGTGATAGGGAAACCAATTCCTTGAGTTTGGAACACAAAGAAAAGCTTGGAGCTCTTCACAAACATACAAATTTTTGAAATCCATCATCCAAGCCAATCAATGTAAGTTTATTCCGCAATCTTATTTTGATTATTCACACACTAAATCATGTTGTAGAGATCCTTGACATGTTCTAGGAACATTAACATTATATGACAAACGTGTCTGAACTTAGAAAGTCCCATTATGAAGTGTACTCGTTGGGCACTTGGGTAGCTGATTAATTTTGTTAAAAGATAATATTCGATATTATAATTATCAACTAAGATAATCAAGTGTTATTGGATAACATTGATTAATTATTTTGACCTAATTGGATTAATTTAATAATTACACAAGGGCTTAATAGTAAAATTATAATTATCTCTACCATTTGAGGATATTATGGTAATTATAAGTATGTAATAATAGGTGATTTTGGCTTGATTTAATTGGATTAAATCAAAGTGGCAAATATTAAACTAATCCATTTCCTAATCCTTGTCTTAATTTAATTGGATTAAATCAAAGTGGTAGACAATAGAGATTACCATGGGAGAAGGAGAGAAGCTCGACATTTTTTAGGGAGAAGAAAAAGCTTAGTTGCTGTGAATAGTAACTTCATACCAATTTCCAAAATTGACTTAGTTTAAATAATTGAGTTGAGTGTTGGAATTATTTGTGTAAATGACAAGTAAACAAAGTCTTTTACTCAACCTTTAACTTGCCAAACTCAACTTCATCATTAGTCCAACAATAATGAGGTTAAGTGGGTCCCACCACTTATCAAATTCCAAATTTAAGTCAGCTAATCCAACACGCAACTTCGATCGGTCCCGGGTTCGTTTAATTCCAAACTAAACGAATTTTTCGTCACAACATAATTAAATCTAATTTAATTAAATAATAATGCCTAGCAAAATTATTACGAAAGTTGCTTTGAAATCCAATTTTAATTTTGCTTTGAAATCTAATTTCAATTAATATATCTAATATATTATTTAATATCTCTCTCTTCAATTCGAATTTTATCCCAGATAAATTATTGCTGTAATTAATCCTAAATTAATTTTCCCTCTCTCATAATTAATCCCATATTAATTATGTTCGAGTCAAATATCATCGGTGAATCTTTGGGAGACGACCCAAGAGATCCTTGGATATGTTGGCAGTGAATACGGTCATCGGACTATCCGAACACGTGTGTACCTCGTACCACGTTCTTACAGATTTACAAGACATGATTGGCTTCTAGCAAAACACCGTGCTTACCCAATTCTCCAGAAATATTCTTTTAAGGAATAAAAGATCTTTATCAAGCGTACTATACATAGTATTACGTATTAAGATCTAGTATCAGGTATCACATGCTAGGCCTAGGGCTGGAGTTGTGTCTGCCCTGGCGAAGTATATATCGGATCACTAGCAACTAGTCTCTTTATGATCGGAAAGTCATGACCTAGTCATACTTTCCCGATGGCTATAGCACTATAGAGTACCAGTTTTATATCCATGCGTGATCATCATCTCCATATGACTGAAGTGATACTTCTATTTTGACATCACACCCAATACACTACGATTCTCAGTATACCCAGAAGAGGCGTACACAGAACCTGTTAAAGCCTCAGATGACCAAAACCAAAATATACTGATTGTCGCAAGTATTAGCGATGCAAGTCTCAGGTTAAGACCATATACACCTACCCTGATTCGGATTCCCATAGACACATAGTCATACTACCAATGGGACTCCGAAGGGTCTATCCAGATCGAAGCTGTTCCCGTACCATCGGCAAACAGAACCTCCTATTACAATTGCATAAGAATCCAATACTTAAATATATGAGAACTATGCCGTTAAGCTTCCATAACGCGCACAAGTGCAATACTAGCCTATTCCGCATTATCGATGTCCAGTCTCGATAATACTACGACTAGGGATATTTAATGATTAAACCTTTCATGGATTAATAATGTCTCATATCTTATTAATCTGGTACTAATCATGTGGACTTTTATCATTTATATATCCAGGTAATCCAATTACAAATGATAAAAGAGCAATTTCATTTGTCACATAGTTAATATTGTACAAGAACACCATGTTCTTTACAAAATAGTGATGATGTGGGTCATAATTATCCAACAATCTCTCACTTGGCCTATAGTCAATCACTCAAATGTCCAACACCTGAACTATGTACGGGTCGCTCAAACTTTTGCTGAGAAATAGCTTTCGTCAGCGGATTTGCAAAGTTATCATCTGATGGGATTTATTCGATCATCACATCGCCACGATGTATGATCTAACGAATCAGATGAAACAGTTGAAGTACATACTAGGATCGTTGATGAGACCGTGGTTCCTTAGCCTGTGTTGTAGCCCAGCTCAGCTGCTAACAGAACTACTCCTAATCCAATTAGGAATTTATAGATCCAAAATGCTTCTTTTGCTGCCTCAGCTGCAGCAATATTCCGCTCTTATTGTCTAATCAGCAACAATATCTTGCTTGAAAGATTTCCAGCTCACTGTTTCATTATTCAAACTAAATATGTACCCTCGTTGTGACTTACAGTCATCTTTATCGGTTTGGAAACTTGCAGCGGTGAACTGAGTCACCTCAAGTTCTCATTTCCCCATATTCTCATAAAGCATCCTTAGTTCATCCAAGATACTCAAGGATGTTCTTTACTCAATCCAGTGACCATCACTTGGATGGGCCTGATTGTGACTGCATATGCTAAAAGCATATGAGACATCAGGTTGCGTACATATCAAAACGTACGAACTCTGGGAGAGTGTCAGCAGCTTTCTAAATCTATCCCAGTAGATCTTTATTCCCAGAATAAAGCCTGCTTCTCCCAGGTATTCCATGGAGAATTTTATGAAAGCCAAGCTTTCACCGATTATAGCATGGGAATGTCATTGCCGAGAAGCAATACACCATCAACATAAGGATAATGAATGTCAGTGCACTCCCACTAACCCTCTAATATACACAAGAATCATCTTCATTTTGAATTAAATCATATACCATTATGATTACATCAAAACGATGGTTCCAAGAATTCAATGCTTACTTCAATCCATAAATGGATCGATTTAACCTGTAAACCTTGTTTGTATGTTTAGGCATGACAAAACCGTCAGGATGTTGCATACAAACATCCTAAAAAAGGTTTCCGTTAAGGAAAGCGGTTTTGGCGTCTAGTTGCCATATTTCATAATCGAAATATGCAACATTAGAAAGCATTATCCGAATGGATTTAATCATGGCAACAAGCAAAAAAGTTTCGTCGTAGTTGACACTATGTCGTTGACGATACCCTTTCTGTACAAGCCTAGCTGCGTACATTTGTATGTTGCCATCTATGTATGTCTTCCTTGAAGACACATTTTGTACCAATAGGCATAATGCCTTCTGGTACATCAACCAGTATCCAAACATGGTTCGTATACATGAAATCCATTTCGGACTTCATGGCACTTTTCCATAAAAGGAGTCGATACCTTGTATCACTTCCTCATACGTAGTCGTTCCATATTCCTCAATAAGATTAATATCTACATGAGGTGAGATTAGAAACCCATACCTCTCAGGTTATTTTCCACTCTCTCCGACGTACGTGGTTCTTGTTTATTCGAAGATTTTGGAACAATCTCATCCCTGATAGACTGTTGGTGTTCCGTGGGGGGTCGGTGCCTGGAACAGTATCACTCCGATTTTCATCGAGTTCTACTTTCCTCCCACATACCACTGCATATAGGAATTCCTCTTAGGAAAACCTCATGGAGAGCAACAATTATATTGTTCTATTGTGATTTGTATAAGTACTATACTTTGATTTCTGATGAGCGGAAAATATATCAATATTTACCGCCCCTTTTACTTAATATTTTGTTTAGTTTCTCGGGTTTGATGAACATTTTGATGTATTCTAGTTTATTTTACAGATAAAATAATATTGGGCACAATGAAATCATTTAGGACAAAATTTGGGTCAAATAAGGGCAAGAATTGGACTTGACATATGGATTTTGGAGATTGGAAACTTGAAATGACGTTTTAACGAAGTGCAGTTTTGGAAATTCCAATTTTGCGCATCTGTCATATTTTGGGCATAACGTTTTACTCCAATATCGGATTGATCTGATTTAATTTCCAGATTAAAGAAGACTCAAAGATCTACAACTTTGAAAGATAAAATAATTTTGAATTCTGAATATTTCATGCCCGAATTGGATGAACCATCCAGAAGTGTGTTGTGTGTAATTATTAAAGTCATTTTCAAAGCAAAAAATAAATTAATAAATAAATAATAAAAATTATCAAATCACCACCAAACATGATAAGCAATTAGTGGAGCAATTAATAATGGATTTGGTGGAGCAATTAGTAGAGCAATTAGTGGAGCAATTAATAATAGATTTGGTGGATGATTTGATGGAGGCAAAATTTTGCCTATAAATACCAAGCCATTTCATTTGTAAATTCATACTTTCTTCTAAGGAATTCCTTAAGAATACTAAGAAGATTGTATCTTGTTTGTTTATTTACAGCTTTCAGTAATTAATTTCCGATTTCGCACTTTCTTTTCTTTCCTTTTCAGTTTTTACTTTCCGCAATTTACTTTTACGCACAGTACTTTTCTTTCTTTAATTTTCAGTTTTTACTTTTCAGTAATGAGGAGGTAACTCCCCTTTGCTGGGGTAAAAGGTAAAACTTTTATTACTAATATTTAGATTAATCTCCCTTAATTATAATATATAAACTAGTTAAAACCTGACTTAACGAGGATACCGCCATATTGGTCGGTTGGTAATTATTTAAATTGGTTTTAACTTAACTAAACTGGATAACGCCTGATTGGTCGGTTGGTAATTAATTATTAATTTTACTTAATCTGGATACCGCCTATATAGCTGGTTGGTAATTATTATGCAAAGTTAATATATTATATTAAGGGAGATATCTAAAATAGAAGTAATAAAAGTGGATCCTTTTACCTCATCATTTTCTTTTATTGTACTTTTACTTTATTTACTTTTCAGCAATTTACTTTTAGCATTTACTTTTCAGCAATTTACTTTCAACAATTTACTTTCAGCATTTACTTTTAAGTAATTTACTTTCAGCATTTTACTTTATGTCTTTTATTTTATTTAAGTTTTTACTACCCGTAAATATGTGTCGTAACTAAGCCAGTTATCTGGGGTTGTGATGAAATCCAATATCACCGGTTTATAAGGGGTTAAATTACAGTTTGGGTAATATAAAGGTTTATTTATTGAGCCTTAATCCAAATGTTTTTTATTAACTGGAATAAAATTGAACTGGTAAACTTAAAATGAACTTGGAAAAGGGATTTTAGATTTAAGACCTTTGACTTAATAGCCCACGATCTTCCTTGAGGATAGATAACCCTTTAATAGACTTCCTTACAGGATATGAATATACCTGTCGGGCGGGGGTAGCCATAATTGGAACTTAATCTTAATAAATTCAGATAACTTGGTTAACATAGGAATATGATTAATTGGGTTATACTGGGTATTTGTATTTGACCATCAGAAGAGGCTTTTACATAATTTCATGTTCCAGGTTAATAAACCAATATATTACACAAATGTAAAATAACCACTTCATCTTTTAAAAAGATATTGGAAGGATTCACAACCCTAGATAGTTTTATAAATTTGAATTTTCTTCAATCTACTTTCAAGCAATTTTATTTACTTGTTTTAATTTTAAAGTTACCACCCAATCAAACAATCAATCCATTAGATACTTGTAAACATTTAACTTCATAAATTGATAACAAAAGGTTTTAAGTCCTCGTGGGATCGATACTTTTTATACTACTTCAACGATACGTGCGCTTGCGTTATACGCATTGTATTACGCACCGGTCAAGTTTTTGGCGCCGTTGCCGGGGACTTATTTATCTTTTACTATTAGTTTAGGGGTTAGATACGTTACTTGTATCTAATTTCTTTTTATTTCTGTTTTCTTGTGTTTCAGGTTCTTTGAAACTACATGAGAGGAACTAGAAGCTTTGAACTCCGACCGCTAGACCCAGAAATTGAAATAACCATCAGACAGTTGAGAAGGGAAAGGCGTGAAGGCCAAGAAGCTTTAATCAACATGGAACCTGAACCTTTGGAGGTTGCACCACCAATACCCATTCGAGACAGAACTATTCCGGTGGTCGACGGCTTCATTTCCTGTATTGTACTTCCTCCTTTACCAGAAAATTCGTGTGACATCAAAACATGCATTTAGATGATTCAGCAGTCAGTGCAGTTTGGGGGGAAAGCAACTAAAGATCCTAATACCCACATCAGCAACTTCCTGGAAGTTTACGGCACTTTCAATTACAACCGAGGAGCTGAAGAAGCAATGAGACTGCGGGTTTTTCCATACTCCTTGAAAGACAGAGCTAAAGCTTGGCTACATTCACTACCAGCAGGTTCCATCACAACTTGGAACACTTTAGCCACCAAATTTCTTGCAAAGTACTTTCCACCAGCCAGAACTGGAAAGTTGAGGAATGACATCATATCCTTTCTGCAACAACACTCGGAAACACTCTACGAAGCTTGGGAAAGGTACAAAGATTTTCTCCAGAAATGTCCTCACCATGAGATTCTAAAATGGCTTCAAGTCCAAACTTTCTATAATGGACTTTCTAGACTGATGAGAACCACAATCGATGCTGCTGCTGGAGGAGCTTTAATGGCAAAAGGAGAAGATCAAGCCTGGGACCTAATCGAAGAAATGGCCAACAATAATTCCTTGTGGTCAACAGAAAGGAGCATGATCCAAAGAATTTCAGGAATTTATGAAAGTGGAGCCAATACAGCAGTCAATGCCAAGCTTGATCAGATATGCAAATTTATGGAGACTCTTACCAATGGATCCACAAGTTCACCATATGGAGGAGCACCAGAGCCGAACCAACTTGAAGAGACGGTGAATTTTGTCAACAATTTCAACAAACAGGGGAACAATCCATATTCCAACACATACAACCCAGGGTAGAGGAATTATCCTAATTTTTCATGGAGCAACAATTCAGGACAAAAGAACAATCCACCACCTGGATTCCAATAGCAGAACTATCCACCACCTGGATTCCAGCAACAAAACAAAGGCCAGAAGCAGGCAAATGAACCAGGAATAGCAGAAGTGCTGGCTCAGTTAAAAAAGTACGATGCTATTTTTCAAAGCCAATCTGCTTCCATCAAAGCACTGGAGAATCAAATCGGACAACTGGCCAATGCTCAGAGTTACAGACCACCAGAGAATCTTCCCAGCAACACAGAGCCAAAAGATGTTGGAGCGAAAACAACTGCTGAGGAAGTTTCAAAGAAACAAAGCAACAAATGGAGGAAAAAGAAGCAAATGAAAAAAAACAGATCACTCCACCTCCATCTTTTCCTCAGCGTCTTCAGAAAAACAAATTGGACAAGCAGTTTGCTCGTTTCCTGGAGGTGTTCAAAAAGCTGCACATCAACATTCCATTTGCAGAAGCTTTGGAACAAATGCCCAGCTATATAAAATTCATGAAAGACATTCTTTCACGAAAACGGAGATTAGAAGATTATGAGACAGTAGTATTGACAGAAGAGTGCAGCGCCATCATTCAGAGGAAGCTTCCCCCAAAGTTGAAAGATCCTGGCAGTTTCACCATTCCTTGCATCATAGAAGAACATAACTTTGGTAGGGCTTTATGTGATTTAGGTGCAAGTGTTAACTTGATGCCTTTTTCTATTTTCAGAAAACTGCAGATTGGAGAAACAATGCCCACTTCAGTCTCTCTACAACTTGCTGATAGAACGCTCGTATTTCCAAGTGGCGTAGTTGAGGATGTGCTAGTCAAGGTTGACAAATTCATTTTCCCAGCAGATTTTATTGTCTTTGATATTGAGGAAGACGCAGACGTGTCAATCATCATTGGGAGACCGTTCTTGGCTACAGGTCGAACCATTATTGATGTACAAAAATGAGAATTAACCATGAGGGTACAGGACCAAGAAGTAACATTCAATGTTTTCAATGTTGGACAATTATGACCCATAGCATCACTATTTGTACAGAACATGGTGTTGTTGTACAAATTAACTATGTGACAAATGAAATTGTTCTTTTGTCATTTGTAAATAAATTACCAAGATACATAAATGATAAAAGGTCCTTATGATTAGTTCCGGATTGAGATGATATGAGACAGTATCAATCCATCAAGGTTTAATCATTAAAACATCCCTAGTCGTAGTATTATCAATATTGGACATCGATAATGTGGAACAGACTAGTATTACACTTGTGCACGTTGTGGGAGCATAACGGCATAGTTCTCATATATTTAAGTATTGGATACTTATGCAAGTGTAATAGGAGGTTGTGTTTATCGATGGTACGGAAACAACTTTACTCTGGATAGACCCCTCAGAATTCCATTGGTAGTATGATTATGTCTCTATGGAAGTCCGAATCAGGGTAGGTGTATTTGGTCTTAACCTGAGACTTGCACCGCTAATACTTGCGACAATCAATATACTTTGGTTTTGGTCATCCAAGGCTTTAACCGGTTCTGTGTACGCCTCTTCTGGGTATATTGAGAATCATAGTGTATTGGGTGTGATATCAAGATGGAAGTATCACTCCAGTCATAGTCGAGATGATGATCACTTATGATACATAACTGGTGTTCTTATATGCTGCAACTATCGAGATAATATGACTAGGTCATAGTTATCCGATTATAGAGACTAGTTACCAGTGATCTGATATGTGCTTCGTACGGGGTAGACACAATTCCAGCCCCAGGCCTAGCACGTGACATCCGATACTGGATCGCAATACGCAATACTATGTATACTACGCCTGATATAGATTACATATTCCTTTAAGAATATTTCTGGAGAATTGGGTAGGCACGGTGCTTTGCTAGAAGCCAACCATGTCTTGTAAATCGGTAAAAACGTAGTACTAGGTACGTACGTGTTCGGATAGTCCGATGACCAGGTTTACTGCCAATATATCCGGGGATCTCATTGGTCGCTTCCCGAAGATTCACCGATGACGTATGACTCGCACATTATTAATCTGGGATTAATTAATAGAGAGAGAAAATTAATCTAGGATTGATTACAGAGATATTTTATCTAGGATAAAATATTATTTAAAGAGAGAGAGCGATTAATTTGGAATTAATCGATAAAATAATATATTTGATATATTAAACGAAATTAGATTTCGACGCGGAATTAAAATTAGATTTTAATTCGGGCAAACGAGTTAATTTAGAATTAATTCGCTAGCGACGTGAATAGTAATTTTGCTAGGCATAATTATTTAATTAAATTTGATTTAATTACGTCGCAGCGGAAAATTCGTTAATTCGGAATTAGCAAACCCGAGCCCGAGAGTTTTTGCGGACCCACTCGGATTTCGAATCAAGTGGGGCCCACAAGTCACATTATGCGTCACATCATTAGTCATTTTATGATGGAAGTCACATCACTTTGAGTGATGTGATGCTTGTCATTTTTTTGTGATTGATGGGGGTGGTTGGAAGGCTTTATTGCCTTGTACTTTTGGATTTGAATTTTTGGTATTAGATTTTAGAAATCTAAATACACAAAAATCAATCCATCTTCCTCCATCTCTTCCCCATATTCGGCCTTGGGCCATTTTATTTCCTCTCAATTTTCTTCAATGCCGTGAGCAAGGAGAAGCTTTAGGAAGAATTTGTGGCAAATATTTCCAAGTGCTAGCACACTAAAGAGTCATCCAAAGCTGATAGGGAAACAAACCTTTGAGCATGGAATCCATTACAAAGCTTGGAGCTTGGAGCACACATGAAGAGGGTTGACCGAAACACAAAGGAGCACAAAAAGGTGGATTGCCGAGAGCTTCAAGGGAGCAAGCAAATTTTTTGTGTTCAAAGCATCGCAAATCCGATCATTGTAAGTATGATTCCGCCATACTTCTTTATTGTATTAACATATTTTCATTGCTTGAATGATCTTGGGACTATAGTAGAAACCCAACAATGGTATTAGAGCCTTATTTAAGCATGAAATTGGAATTATAGTTCTTAACTTTAAAATTGGGTAAAATTGATTTGAGCATGTTTTGATGAAATTGATTGTTTGAATATGCTTGAATGATGATAACATAGTGTTATGCATGATCAATTTGATGAAAATTGAATTGGATGAATTTTTCCCCAAATTTGAGGCTTGGTCGAAAGTTGGATGCCCTAATGTCATGGTGATTTTTTGTTTTTTGAATCATTGGATGAGTTTAAAAGACTTGGGAAATATTAATTTGAGATTCAATTGGATTGAAATCGGAATTGGACAAAAATTCCCGAATTGCCGTGAATGATAAAGCATAGAAATGATATGATTTTTGATTCAATTATGTTGGACATGTGTTGATGTTGAATAGCATAATTAATTCTGTAAATTGGTGTTTTAGAAATGTTAATTTGGTTAATTAATTATGGCTATACACTTTAGATTAATTTAATTGTGAAATTTGAAATTTTGTAATTTAATTAATTGGGCTTAATTTGGAATTGGGCTTGTAAAGTTGTATTTGGGCTTAATGGGCTTGGTTGGGCCAAGTTTGGTTTAGGTTGATTGGTTGGATCCAATTGGGCCCAAAACCATATCCATAAAGTCCAAATATAATTAAATGGGCCTTTAATATTTTAATTGGGCCTAAATTGATTTTTGGCAAATAAGGGTGATTCCTTAATTGGGCTTTGGTATTTGGGTTTGACCCATATTGACCAAAGTCCATGCCTTATAAATTAATTGAAAGCCCATTGGACTTTAATTAAATTGATATTGGATGTTAATTGGGCTTTAAGACCCGTTAAGATTAGATTTAGAATCTAAGTCGCCAAAGGCACATTAATAAAGTGTAATTATTTAATTTGGAATTAAATATAGAATTAGTATTAAATACAAATTAAATTGGATTTAATGTTGTAGTTTAATATAATTCGAGAATTCGTACTTTGAGTACTTATTCTTAAAACGAGTCGGACTCGCGCAAAATCAAATCGTTGTTTGAACATTGGATGGTCATTAATTTCAGATTAATTAATTGGATTAGATTGATTGATAACATGCTTTGTGTGAATACATGGATGTGATGTATGAATAATGTATATCGGATGGATATTAGATGGGTGAGGGCAATTTTAGAAATTGTTGTTATAAATTTAGAATTTATTAAATTGGACCTGCGTGTCCAGCCTATTACCTCTTGACTCTTTGTATTTCTCTACTCACCTATTCCCCTCAATGTAAATGAGGTTTCTTTAGAAGTGTTATGTAATTGGGTAGAAGTAAGATTTATGCTAGCGGGAGAGAGGAAATGGAGAGATTTGTTCTAGGAACAAAGTGTTTTAAATATCCATCTGCATACATTATTAAATTTATTTACGCGCCTTATTATGTTTTTAGAATGCATGTTTAAGGGTGTATGATGAGACCTTAACAAATATAATTAATTGGTTGCCAATTACGCGAAAAACCCTCAACAAATATTAAGCGTTTTTCCTTCCATTGAATGATTCATTCTCAAGATCCAAGATTGGCACTGGTTTGTTGGCCAAAGTCAAGGCCTTTGTCCATCGCGGATGTGTTTGAATCATGAAGGCTTTATTCCATATCGCATGTCTTGTCCAAGTTGTGATTTGTTGGCCAAAGTCAAGATCACTTCTTGTCCATCGACATCGATTACGAAGCTTTCCAAAGTCAATGGGTCCCGCTTAACTGGAATCATTAAGTTTGTTGTGCCAAAGTCAAGGCTTAATTGATTCAGAGGAAAAAGGGTTAGGGAATATATTGGATATATTGGCATATATTAGATATACTAGTTTTTGCCCGTGCCTATGGCACGGTGTTACAGTATTTGGCCCGTGCCTACGGCACGGTGTTACAGTATTTGCTCGTGCCTACGACACGGTGTTACAGAATTAAATGATTTTATTTTTTAATTAAATGATGCACGTGCCTACGGCACGGTGTTTCAGTATTTGGTCGTGCCTACGGCACGGTGTTACAGTATTTGCCCGTGCCTACGGCACGGTGTTACAGAATTAAATGATTTTATTTTTTAATTAAATGATTTTATTTTAACTTTCTATTTTTTAATTTGAAACTTTTTGACCATTTCCATCAATCAATTCACTCTCTTTCCTCCAATTACCAATGAAATGATCTTGGCCGTCAATTAAGCCACATAAAGAGAGCCGTTGGATACACTCTCTTTCCTCAAACACCATTCTCCTTTATTATATAGATGTTTTGGACTTGGATGTCCACCTACTGGATCTAGGAATTGGATGAGATCCAATTGATCTTAGAGATCTACCTAGTTAAATATCATACAATTTGTTGACCAAAGTCAAGGTTGTGTGTTATTTAACGGAATCCTAGCCCACTAGGAAACTAGGTTTCCCGAGTACTCAACAGAGGGTTAGAGGCTCGCCGAAAAATAGTGGGAGGCAAGTATTAAATTTGCAATTTCGTTTAGATACTTGCTAATACGCGCTCATTTCAAGCTTAGAGCTATGGCTACCATTCTAGAATCACTTGACCACTTTTGGGTGACCTAGAATTATCATGAATCATTTCATTGTGAAATTCTATTTTAGGTTTTATTTTGATTCAAAGAAATGCATATATATATATATATATATATATTTAGAATTTATATATGTTTGTTGCATAACATATGTTGTGGTTGGTTTTGAAATTAAAATTATTTTGGGTGATTTTAAAAGTGTTTAGTTTTTTTTTTTTAAATAAATTAAAATAAGCTTTGCTCTCAGCCAAATGGCTGAGAGCAATGATCAGTGAAATCACAGACGTAACGCAAGCGCACATATCACTCAAGTAGTATAAAAATATTGATCCCACGAGGACTTAATTTCTACTGTTGTTATTAATTATTGATTCTATTTTTTTATAAGTATCTAATTAAGGTGAGAATGGAATGATTGCTTGATTGGTTGGTTGAATGTGGATTTACTAAATAAATAAATAAAAATATAAAATAAAACAAAGGAAATTAATAATAAAGAAAACAAACATCTAGGGTTGTGATTCCACACAATATTATTCTAATGATGAATTGATTCTTTTATATATGCGTAATAAATTAGTTTGTTAACCTGGAACACGAAGATATGCAAAAGGCTCTGTTGATGGTCAGATGCAAACACCCAAAGTAACCCAATTAACTATATGTTTATGTTAACCAAATTACTTGAATTCATTAAGATTAAGTTCCAATTGTGGCTACCCCCGCCCGACAGGTATATGTCTATCCTGGAAGGAAATCTCCCTAAGAGAAATCTACCCTAAGGTGAGATCGTGAGCTATTGAATCTAAGGCTGAAACCTAAAATCTCTTCGTCAAGTTCATTTTAAGTTTACCACATCAATATTATTGGTGATCAGGCAACAAGAAGCATTAAGATTAAGATTCAATAAACAAGCCTAAAGTATCACCCGTAATATAAAGAAAATCAATTATTAAACTTAAAAATATTGTGCTTCATCACTTTCCTAGATTAAAAATAAAATGTTGGGGTAAGGGATCCACTTTTACCTTTTCTAATTTAGAAATCTCCCTTATTATAATATATAAATTTGCATGATATTACCAACCGACCATATATGTGGTATCTTGATTAAGTCATGTGATAATAAATTCCAACCAACCATAAGGGAGGTATCTAATTAAGTCAGGTTAAAATCAATTTAATTAAGTCCAATTGACCATAAATGTGGTATCCAATTAAGTCATGTTTTAAGATAATTTATATAGTATAATTTAAGGGAGATTAATCTAAATTATCATAATAAAAGTTTCACCCTTCCCCCAGCTGAAAATTAACTACAAAACATAAAAGAAATATAAAGTAAATAAACTACTATTACTACTAGAAATAAAAACACATAATTAAAATGCTAAAAATAAATACAAACAAGATACAATCCTTATATCCTTATTAAGAACATTGAAGAAAGTATATTTACTACTACTAAAAATAAAAATATATATAAATATATACAAACAAGATACAATCCTCAGTTTCTTATTAGAAACCTTAAGGAAATTATGAATTTGGAAAATGAAGTCACCTTATATTTATTGGCAAATTTCCGCCTTCTGCGTCACAACGCGTGAAGCTTACACATCGCGACGCACCATTGATTCTTGACACGTGTACGCGGCTTTGACGAGATGATGACACATGGCACGCGGCTGTCGGTAGACTATATTATTGGCTCGACATCGCGACGCGTGAAGGCTTGGCGTCCCAACACTGACATCATCATGACATAAGGGATGACGCGTGTCGGCAGGCTGAATTATTATGCTGACGTCATGATGACGTGACGATGACACACATGATGATGTATGTGATGATGTGACAATGACGCGTGTCGGCAAATCAATAATTGTGCTGATTTCATGATGACAAGTGTCGACAGAACAGTAACTGAGGCGCGTCGTGACGCGGAGAGTGTGCTCGTCGCGACGCGTGATTCTATTTTTGCCATTTTTGTCCAATTTTCACCATTTTAGCCCCAAGTTGATTCCATTGAGTCCCAAAAATTTATTTATCTGTAAAACACACAAAAACAAATCAAAATATTCATAAAACCCAAGAAACCAAATAAAATATTAGGTCAAAGGGGCGGTAAATAGTGATATATTTTCTGCTCATTAATTATTTTTTTCCTTAACACTTGAAAATAGAATATTGTATTTCATTAATTATTTTAAAAATACACCCATGCTAGATGTCCATGGGGTAGGCCCACTTCCACTGCACGAGAAACTGATCCGACCCTAGGGGTTCCACATCTGCCCCAACAATATGTCCTACTTGAAAAAGAAGTGCATCTAGAAGGCTAATGATGAAAATAGTAAAACAACAACTCATATAAAGTCGTGAGTCCTATCAACCACCATAGGCTGGTGCAGTGGTTGAGTATTTGACTTGAGTGTTGTTAGAAGGGGTAGTGATACAGAGTATAAGGGGGTAATGATGACGAAGTAAAGTAGGGTGACGTTAGGGTCGGTTCTAAAGGGAATTTGAGAACGGGAATTGTAATTTGAAGTCATTATAGAAGAGGTTGGTTTTTTTAGCTAAAATACATGAGAAAGAGAAATGTAATTTGGGAGCAAGAGTACTAAGAGCAATTAAGTGATAGAGAGAGAAAGTAAGTCGTGTACCCGAACATTATGTGAGAAGTAGACCAAACAATCATAACCCTGGGAGATATTTCTATTGTATCTTGTGTAAATCCTTATTTATCAACTGGGGTCGGTATTTATCCCTACGCTAATAAAATCATTTCCCTTTCTCCCATGGACATAGGTTGGAGCCATTCTCCGTCGAACCACGTTAAGCCTTGACTCAATGTGCTTATTTGTGTCTTGCAAGTTTGTGTGGTTCCCACAACCAAACAAATTCACAGTTGAAAGAAGTTTGATCGAGGGGTAATTCCCAATATTGCCATTGGAATGAAAAATAACCATAAATAATTGATGTCGTCTGTAGGGATACAGTATAAAAAGTAACAAACATGATAAGAAAATGGCAGAAGATGAAGACCACAGAGCTGGTGGTGCATCAGCAGAAGAGTGGATGCAGAAGTTGGAAGAAGGCTTGTGATAGGAACGAGATAAAACCCAAAAGGAGAGAGAGGTTACCAAAACCTTTATAGAGACTATGATTGATATAATAGAGATGTTGGAGAAGAGGTTGGGAGAACAAGCTCTCGCGGGTCCCAATAGAAGACGGTAGGAGATTGTTAGTGGGACAAAATGGTTGATGAGGAAAACAAGCTTGAGGCTAGGAGAAAGAAACCCCCCAAGATGTGATCGGTGGTTGTAGCCAGCGCGGCATCATCATACAAGCCTCAGGAATGGTGTGACAACAGGTGAACATTCGAGTCATCTAATAGATACCTCTATTTTACGGATCTCATGACTGAGGTTGTTACGATGAGCAGGAATGAAGAGCTCTGTGAGAAAACAAGCATCGTAGTCGGGGAAAAGACTATGAGGAAGTCTCTAACAGAAGGAGAGAAAGTTCTAAAAATCACTGAAATGACTGGTTCAACTAGGAAATGAAAAGGTGGGAGATGGGTAAGTAGAGAGGCATACAGGAATACTAGGATTTGGTACCAGAGTCTCATTTCACTCGAGAGGTCCTAGATGAATCATTCCGAAGGAAATTTTCAATACCCACAATTGACGTGTACAACGGTAATACCGACCCCAAGTTAAAAATTGAAAAGTTTATGTTAATGATACAGATTCAGGGTATGGTGGGGGAGGCGATATGTAAACCTTTCCATTTGACCTTGAGAGGACCCGCTATTTTGTGGTTCATGAATCTGACACCATGGAGTATTAGATGTTTCTCACAACTACGGATATCATTCATATGAAATTTCAAAGGATCTTGCGCTCCCAGAAAGATGATAAAGTTTTTAAGGATGATAAAACAGGGGGATGATAAGCTGTTAAAAAGTTTTTTAGATCGATACCATAGTTTGGTATTGGAGGTCAGGGTGTATTAGCCTCCCGAGACGTTGGAGAGTTAGAATGGCGATTGTGGTATCACCTTAGAATCCATGAGATACCAGACTATGCCATGACCTTGGAGCATGCAAGAAGGTTCGTGCTGTTGGAAGAGGAAAAGAAGATAGCCCAATGAGGTAACACTCATGAGAAGAAGAAAGTAAAGAGGGATGACCGCCAGGATAATAGCGGTTGGAGAGGCCCGGGTCCGAGGTAGGGATTCAGGTCTGTTGCTCTGAGGAACACGGCGTTAGAAATGAGGACTCAAGTTAAGGTTTACTAAATAAGGGGGCACATAATGCACTACCCTTAACATGCCTTGGTCCCAAGTGGCTCATGAAATACAAGATAAAAGGATGCTAAAAGAGCCCGACCTGAGAAGGTTCCCAATTGATTGATCGAAAAATGGGGCCTTTTACTACCATCATAGTATGAGGGGCCACGAGACTGATGGGTGCAAGGACCTTTAGAAGCAAGTTGAGGATCTGATGAGTAATGCCTTATTGAATGAGTGCATAGATCATGAAGCAATGAAATCTAGAAAACTGCGGGAGAGCGACCAATGTTCCCGATAGCAAGTGGAAGAACACTAGCTGGATATTCAAACCAGGCTAGGAAAAATTATTACAGAATCAATGTTGGAGCTTTCTAAGCTTCCCAAGATCAATTAGAAAGCATGAAACAAGTGCGAATACAAATCAAGGAGTTGCGGAATACTCACATCGATCGGTTGAGCGACGCGGGAGGCAACAAAATTTTATTTTCTGCTCGGCAGTGGACTGTCACAGCTCACTGTTTTTGGCGTCCTTCACTCGGCTTTGGATCTTCTTCATCAAGCTCCAAGCTTCGTCAAACGATTCCAAGCTCATGGGTGGACTTCTCTATCACCTTCGCATGTCTTTCGGAGTGCTAGCTCTCGATGATTTTGCCGTAAAATCATCGCACATTGCTTCCCAATTTCTCCTTGGCTCATGGCAGTGGACTGCCAAACCAGTGAAGAAATTTGCCCACCATGGGCGTGAGATGAAGAGAGAAAGAGAGAAGAGAAATTGAGAGTGTTAGTTGCCAAAAGTGTATCTAATACACATATATATTTTCCAAAAATAAATAAATGATTTACCACTTTATTTTGGCTTTCAATAAGTCAAATGGTAAAAGCTCAACAACCATTCCAACAACTACCATCAACTCATATCACTCAATCAAATTGTCATATCACTCAAAGTGACATGTGATTTGACGCTTGATGTGACTAATGATTTGACGCTTTATTTGACTTGCGTACCGCACTCGAATTCGAAATGCGAATGTGCTCGCAAACAATCCCTGGCTTGGGTTTGCTAATTCCAAATTAACGAATTTTCTGTTGCGACGCAATTAAATGATTATGCCTAGCGAAATCACTATTCACGTCGCTAACGAATTAATTCTAAATTAACTCATTCGCCTGAATTAAAATCTAATTTTAATTTCGCGTCGAAATCTAATTTCCTATAAAATATCAAATATATTATTTTATCGATTAATTCCAAATTAATCGTTCTCTCTCTTTTAAATGATATTTTATCCCAGATAAAATATCTCCGTAATTAATCCCATATTAATTTTCTCTCTCATCATTAATTAATCCCATATTAATAAAAGTGCGAGTCATACGTCATCGGTGAATTTTCGGGAAGCGACCCATGAGATCCCCGGATATGTTGGTAGTAAATTTGGTCGTCGGACGATCCGAACACGTAAGTACCTAGTACTATGTTTGTACCGATTTACAAGACAAGGTTGGCTTCTAGCAAAGCGCCATGCCTACCTAATTCTCCAGAAATATCCTTACAGGAATAAAGGATCTATATCAGGCGTAGTATACATAGTATCATGTATATCGATCCAGTATCGGATGATCACGTGCTAGGCCTAGGGCTGGAATTGTGTGTCCCCCGTACGAAGCACATGTCGGATGTCTGGTAACTAGTCTCTATAATCGGATAAACATGACATTGTCATTTTATCCCGATGACTGCAGTACTTAAGAGTACCAGTACCGTATCCTACGCGACCATCATCTCCATATGACTGGAGTGACACTTCTGTCTTGACATCACACCCAACACACTATGATTCTCAATATACCCAGCATAGGCGTACACAGAACCTGTTAAAGCCCTGGACGACCGCAACTAAAGTATATTGATTGTCGCAAGTATTAGCGGTGCAAGTCTCAAGTTAAGACCAAATACACCTACCCTGATTTCGGACCTCCATAGACACATAGTCTCCAATGGAATTCCGAGGGGTCTATCTACAGCGAAGCTGTTTCCCGTACCATCGGTAAAACACAATCTCCTATTACACTTGTATGAGTATCCTATACCCAAATATATGAGAACTGTGTCGTTGTGTCCTCACAACGCGCACAAGTGTAATACTAGTCTTTTACGCATTTATCGATGTCCAATCTCGACAATGCTTTGACTATGGATATTTAATGATTTATCCTTCGTGGACTGATACTGTCTCATATCATTCTCAATCCAGGAACAAATCATAGGGACCTCCTATCATTTATATATCTTGGTGATCTAATCACAAATGATAAGAGAGAAATCTCTTTTGTCACATAGTTAATTTGTACAACAACACCATGATCTGTACAAATAGTGACGCTATGGGTCATAATTGTCCAACAATCTCCCAATTGGCCTATAGCCAGTCACTCGAGTGTCTAATGCCCGAACTATGTACGATTGGCTCAAACTGTTGAGAAAAGCCTTTCGTCAGCGGATTTGCATGATTATCATCTGATGCAATTTATTCGATCATCACATCGCTACAATATATGATCCGAACGAATCAGATGATTATCGAAGTATGTATCTAGATCGTTGATGAGACCATTAATTCTTTAGCCTGGGCTGACGCCTAGCTCAGCTGCTAACAGAACTATTCCTAATCTAATTAGGATTTATATCGACCCAGAAGGCTTCTATTGCTGCCTCAGTTGTAGCAATAACCCGCATTTGTTGTTTATACGATAACAGTATCTTGCTTGGAAGATTTCCAGCTCACTGTACCGTTATTCAAACTGTATAGTACCGTTGTGCGACTTATAGTTGTTTTTATCGGTTTAGGAAACTTGCTACAGTGATCCCAGTCACTTCAAGTTCTCCATCTCCACAGATTAAGACAGCATCCTTAGTTCTCTAAGAAACTAATGGATGTTCTTAACATCAATCCAGTGACTATCACTTGGATTGGCCTGTTTGTGACTTCATATGCTCAAAGCGTATGAGACACCAGGTAACGTACATTTTTCAATGTACGAATTCTCGGAGAGTTTTCTCGAAAGCCAAGCTTTCATCGATTATTATTATGGGAATATCATTTCCAAGAAATGACATATTATCATTATTGTATAGGACAGCCACTGTCAGTGCGCTCCCACTAACCCTCTTTATATACACAAGAATCATTTTCGTTTTGAATTAAATCATAAACTATTATGATTACTTCAAAACGATAATTCCAAGAACCTAATGCCTGCTTCAATCCAAACATGGATCGAATAACCTGCAAACCTTGTTTTCTTGTTCTGATACGACAAAACCGACAGGATGTAGTAAACATCCTCCAAATGGTTTCCTTTTCAGGAAAGCGATTTTCCCGTTAAGCTGACATATTTCACAAATGAAACATGCAGCATTAGCAAGCATTATCCAAATGGATTTACCGTGGCAACAGGTAAAAGGTTGAATCGTAATCAACACAATGTTGATAATGATACATTTCCGCTAAAGCCTAGCTTTATACGTTGGTATGTTGCCTTCCATGTATGTCTTCCTTGAAGACTTATAAAGTACCAATAGGCATAATGCCTTGCGGTACATCAACTAGTATCTAAACATAGTTGATTTACATGGAATCTATTTCGGATTCATGGCATTTTGCCATAATAGGGAGTCGATACCTTGTATCACTTCCTCATACGTAGTCAGTTGGTATACCTCAATAAGATAGACATCTTTATGAGGTGAGATCAGAAGCCCATACCCCAGGTTGTTTTCTGACTCTCTCCGACTAACGTGGTTCTTGTGTATTCGAAGATTATTGGTATAGTTTCATCCTTGATGAACTATTTATGTTCCATTAAGGAATGGGAGCCTAGAATAGTATCACTTCTATTTTCATCAAGTTTTACTATCCTCACACTTACCACTGCATATCGGTATTCCTCTTGGAAAACCGCTTGGTGAGCAACAATCTAATTTTTCTCTTGTGAGTTGTATAAGTACTATACTTATGGTATCCCTAGGATAACCTACAATTGGCACTTATCCAATTTGGGTTTTAGTTTGATATCATCCAAACGTATGCCTAGCATTCCCAAATCATCAGGAATGAGAAACCCGGTTTCTTTCCCATTCATATCTAATATGAAATCTATCTAACAGATTTTACGGAATCTTATTCAAAATAAGTTATGCACTGTTAATGCTTATCCGTTGAAAGAAATGGTAGCTCAGAGCGACTCATGATTAACCTTTATCATGTCCAACAAAATTCGGTTAATCCTGTTCGGACACACCGTCAAAATGACGTGTTCAGAGAGGAGTCCTCATTTGAAAGAATACTATACTCTTTCAAGTATATTAGAAACTTATTGCTTAAGTATTTCCATCATGGTCTAACCGCGATGATTTAATACTTTAGCCGATCTATTTGTCTATTTCGTGTCGAAACTATAAAAGTTTCTGATTTGTGTTTCATAAGAGACACATAACCATAACGCGATGCCACATCCGTATAGGTCACGAAATATCCATATCCATCTCTAGCCTAGCTAGACATGGGCCCACTTGCTTCACCATGAACTAGGGCTAACAGGTCGGTGGCATTTACACTTTTACCGAGTAAAGGTGTTTTAGGCACTTTGCCCAATAAACTAGATTCGTAGACTTTATTTGAATGAGATCAAATTAGTCCTAATACCCACTCTTTGAAAGTGTGGATATACGATTCTTGTTTAATTGTGTCCCCGACAACAATGCCACATTTAAGTTTCTTAACTGATCAAATCAGTTTGAGCTATTTGTTTGTCATTTTATCCGTTTGAGATTTATTTATATTCAAAATATAAATACTGTTATTCACATCTAATATGTTTATCTCAATATCATCTTTATATAATAAAACACTTTAGTGTTCTAGAATATAAAGGTTCACCCGCAGCGGGTAAAACACTGATATAGAGATAATGTTTTTTAGTCAAACTAGTTACATTATAACATTTCCCAAATTTAGGTACACACCCGAAGGTAATTCCTAAAGTTAGGTATCTACGGATAAAACAGCGACTTTCGTCCCATTTCCAATTCGCAGATATATCTCAATCTGAAGTCAGTATCCTGCTCATAGCAGATTCTGAACATCAGTACATATTTATGTATCATACTAAGTATTTAAAATCCAATTTTAATACTAGTAATGAACATATTTATGACAAACATATTTGAGGTTAGAGCCTTGCTCTGTCTTCAATTCCTTCATGTCTGCTTTGTCCAAACGGCAGTCACGCTTCCGCGATCCCGTTTGCCACAATTTAAGCAAACATTTTGGGATATGTCCTTTATCTTCCCAGAAGATTATAATGATTTTGCCTTTGCCCTTTTCCACATTCCAGTAGCCTTTGGCCAAGCCTCGAGTTTCTAGAATATCGAAGTAAGGTGCGCCTTGCGCTACTTGCCTTAATGCAAACTTTGACTTTGTCTCCTTGAGAATAGTCATTAACTCTCCAAGAGTTATTTATTGCAATTTAGTACTTCTAAAATCTAAAGATAGATTTATGAAGATCCTTCAATTTCATTATCATACTTTAAGGATCTAATCCTTAGTTCTGATTCAGAAATTAAGGAGTCTACTACGACAAGCTTAATGGATTAAGCACTAAAGTTATCATCGCATAAATCTTCCAAAGATTATGCTCTACTATTTTCTTAACTCCGGGCTTAGGCATAATATGTTATTTTATCAAATAAAGTAACTTATTATTTTTCCAGGACCATCCTGAAATTTATTCCCAATTTTAAAATTAAACTATTTAAATACATTTTCCCTAGGATTATGTTTTAAATGTCAATCTTTCAATTTTATCTTGATTTTAATAGTCCAACTATTTAATCAACGATTTTGGTACTATTTATTATAATGATTACTATAGTCCAACTATTTAATCAACTATAATTAATAGATTAAAATCAATTATATTGATTACTATAATCCAATTATAAAATCAACTATAAATGAATAGTTTGAATACAGTCCAACTGTTTATTAAAACAACGTTTAAATATTAGTCCAACTAATATTTAATATATTTGACGAATGATATTTGTTTGAGCGCGTATGGCAAGTAATTAAATGAATATTGCAAATTCAATTCTTGCCTCCCAATATTTTTCGGCGAGCCTCTAACCCTCTGTCGAGTACTCGGGAAACCGTGTTTCCTAGCGGGCTAGGATCCCGTTAAATATCACACAATCTTGACTTTGGCCAACAAATTGTATGATAATTAACTAGGTAGATCTCTAAGATCGATTGGATCCAATCCAATTCCTAGATCCGGTATGAGGACATCCAAGTCCGAAACATATATCTTATATATGCCAATATATCCAATATATTGCCTAACCTTTTTCCTCTGAATCAACTAAGCCTTGGCTTTGACACAACAAACTTAGTGATCCCAATTAAGCGTGACCCATTGACCATGGAAAGCTTCGTAATCAATGTCGATGGACAAGAAGTGGTCTTGAATTTGGCCAAAAAACCACAACTCGGACAAGACACCAATATGGAACAAAGCTCTCGTGATTCAAACACATCCTCGACGGACAAAGGCCTTGACTTTGGCCAACAAGCCAATGCAGTCTCGGATCTTGAGAGAGAATTACTCAATGGAAGGAAACACGCTTAATATTTTGCGAGGGTTTTTCGAGTGCAAATTGGCAACCAATTTATTATCTTTGTTAAGGTCTCATCATCATACACCCTTAAACATGCATTCTAAACACATAATAAAGCGCGTATGTAAAATAATAATGATATGCGGATGTATACTTTACACATTGATCCTAGATCAAATCTCTCACTTTCTCTCTCCTGCTAGCACAAGTATTTACTTCTACCCGTTACACTACACTTCTATAGAAACCTCATTTACATTGAGGGGAATAGGTGAGAAGAGAATACAAAGAATAAGGAGGTAATAAGGCTGGACATGGAGGTCCAATTAATAAATCAAATTTATTACAACAATTTCTAAAATTGTCCCACCCATCTTATAACCATCTGAAATACATTATTCATGCATCGCAACCATGTATTCACACAAACATGTTATCAATTAATCTAATAAAATTAATTAATCTGATAATTAGTGACCATCCAATGTTCAAACAACGATTTGATTTTGCTCGAGTCAAACTCATTTTGCGAACAAGTACTCAAAGTACATATTCTCGAATTAAATTAAACTACATAATTAAATCCAATTCAATTTGTATTTAATACTAATTCGCTATTTAATTCCAAATTAAATACTACACTTTATTAACGAACCTATAGGACTTAAATTCCAAATGTAATCGTTACGGGTCTCAAAGCCCGATTAACGTCCAACATCAATTCAATTAAAGTCCAATGGGCTTTTAATTCATTTCTTAAGGCGTGGACTTTTGGTCAACTCGGGTCAAACCGAATAACAAAAATCCAATCCGGGAATTACCCCATAAGCCCAGAAATCAATTTTGGCCCATTAGGCCCAATTAAACTTTAAAGGTCCATTAGTCGCATTTGGGCTTTATGGAAGCGGTTTTGGGCCCAATTGGATCCAACCAATTTTTCCTAAACCCAACTTAGTACAACCAAGCCCAATAAGCCCAATAACAACATTATAAGCCCAAATCCAATTTTAAGCCCAATTTAATTAAACCATAAAAATCCAATTTCATAATTTAATTAAACAAAGTGCATAGCATTATTAATCACCAAAATCAATAATTCCAAAACATCAAATTAGCCTAATTAATCATGCTTATCATCATTAAATCATGTCCAACACAATTTAACAAAAATCAAACCCAAACCATGCTCTATATGTCTCGGCTTTAGGAGGATTTTATGTCCAATTTGGTTTTAATCCAATCAAATCCAATTAAACATTAAATCATCATTCCCATTTGATTTCCAACACATCCAATGATCAAAAAATCAAAATTCCAAGACAATAAAATAGGGCACCATTCTCGGCCAAGCTAAGAAAATTGGGGAAATTTGTTCCAAACACAATTTCTTCAAATTTATCTAATCAATCCTCAATTAAACATGTATTAAGCATACTCAAACATCCAATTTATTCAAATCATGCTCTAATACATTTTACCCAAATTTTTAAGCCCTAATCATATTTCATGCTTTTCAATCGCTCTGATACCATTGTTGGAGTTTGCTAAGCTTCCCAAGATCAATTAGCAAGCATGAAACAAGTGCGAATACAAATCAAGGAGTTGCGGAATACTCACATCGATCGGTTGAGCGACGCGGGAGGCAATAAAATCTGATTTTCTGCTCGACAGTGGACTGTACAGCTCACTGTTTTTTGGCGTCCTTCACTCGGCTTTGGATCATCTTCGTCAAGCTCCAAGCTTCATCAAACGATTCCAAGCTCATGGGTGGACTTCCCTATCACCTTCACATGTCTCTCGGAGTGCTAGCTTTTGATGATTTTGCCGCAAAATCATCGCACTTTGCTTCCCATTTTCTCTTTGGCTCACGGCAGTGGACTGCAAAACTAGTGAAGAAATTTGCCCACCATGGGCGTGAGATGAAGAGAGAAAGAGAGAAGAGAAATTGAGAGTGTTAGTTGCCAAAAGTGTATCTAATACACATATATATTTTCCAAAAATAAATAAATGATTTACCACTTTTTTTTGGCTTTCAAAAAGTCAAATGGTAAAAGCTCAACAACCATTCCAACAACTACCATCAACTCACATCACTCAATCAAATTGTCACATCACTCAAAGTGACATGTGATTTGACGCTTGATGTGACTAATGATTTGACACTTGATTTGACTTGCGTACCGCACTCGAATTCGAAATGCGAATACACTCGCAAACAATCCCGAGCTCGGGTTTGCTAATTCCAAATTAATGAATTTTCCGTTGCGACGCAATTAAATGATTATGCCTAGCGAAATCACTATTCACCTCACTAACGAATTAATTCTAAATTAACTCGTTCGCCCGAATTAAAATCTAATTTTAATTCCGCGTCGAAATCCAATTTCGTATAATATATCAAATATATTATTTTATCGATTAATTCCAAATTAATCATTCTCTCTCTTTTAAATGATATTTTATCCCAGATAAAATATCTCAGTAATTAATCCCAGATTAATTTTCTCTCTCATAATTAATTAATCCCAGATTAATAAAAGTGCGAGTCATACGTCATCGGTGAATCTTCGGGAAGCGACCCATGAGATCCCGGATATGTTGGCAGTAAATTCAGTCGTCGGACTATCCGAACACGTAAGTACCTAGTACTACGTTTGTACCGATTTACAAGACAAGGTTGGCTTCTAGCAAAGCGTCATGCCTACCCAATTCAGGTGTAGTATACGTAGTATCGTGTATGTCGATCCAGTATCGGATGATCACGTGCTAGGCCTTGGGCTGGAATTATGTCTGCCCCGTACGAAACACATGTCAGATGTCTGGTAACTAGTCTCTATAATCGGATAAACATGACCTTGTCATTTTATCCCGATGACTGCAGTACTTAAGAGTACTAGTACCATATCCTACTCGACCATCATCTCCATATGACTGGAGTGACACTTCCGTCTTTACATCACACCCAACACTCTACGATTCTCAATATACCCAGCATAGGCGTACACAGAACCTGTTAAAGCCCTGGACGACCCCAACCAAAGTATATTGATTGTCGCAAGTATTAGCGGTGCAAGTCTCAGGTTAAGACCAAATACACCTACCTTGATTTTGGACCTCCATAGACACATAGTCATACTACCAATGGAATTCTAAGGGGTCTATCCAGAGCGAAGCAATTTCCCATACCATCGGTAAAACACAACCTCCTATTACACTTGCATGAGTATCTTATACCCAAATATATGAAAACTATGTCGTTGTGCCCTCACAACGCGCACAAGTGTAATACTAGTCTTTTACGCATTTATCGATGTCCAATCTCGACAATGCTCTGACTAGGGATATTTAATGATTTATCCTTCGTGGACTGATATTGTCTCATATCATTCTCAAACCAGGAACAAATCATAGGGACCTCCTATCATTTATATATCTTGGTGATCTAATCACAAATGATTAGAGATCAATCTCCTTTGTCACATAGTTAATTTGTACAGCAGCACCATGATCTGTACAAATAGTGACGATATGGGTCATAATTGTGCAACAATCAAAGGCCTTGAGGTGTTGAACAATGAGAGGCCTTGAAGATCCAGAAAGGCCGACATGTTCAAATTATGTTCACAGACGAGGACGCTCAAGGAGTAAGCTATCCCCACGATTACGCTCTTATAATCACTGCTAATAAAGGCAGGTTGTATGTGGACATGATACTAGTGGATCTAGGAAGTATGGCAGATATTATATCAAATGAGGCCTTGAATGAGTTGGGTGTGGAGTTTAATACTTTGATAAAGGATGCAACCCCTTTTTATGGGTTTTAAGGATCTACTATTGTTCCTCTAGGTCGGGTACAACTCAAAATGACCATAGGAATAAGCCATAATATCTGAATCATCATAATGGATTTAACGATCGTAGATTGCCTGTCCAGCAACCAAGTGATACTAGAGAGACCCCTTATGATGAATTCAAGAGCAGCCATGTCATGTTAGTACTTGAAACTGAAATTCCAAACTAAGGACGGGGTCAGGGTTGTTTGTGGGAGCCAAAGGATGGCAAGAAGCTACTTTACAATAACTTCGAATGAGACCTTGTGTATTATTGATGTTGCATGGCAGAAAATGAAAGAATAAGAAGATGAGTCGGCAGAGGTGGAGACGACTGACCCCCGACCCGAGGAGAGTATCTAGTGTGGAGAAACAGGAGGGGAGCTAGAAACGATGGCACTTAATGACTCAGGAAAATTGGTGAAGGTCGTGGACCAAGCATCAGCAGAGCATGAAAATAGAGCTCATCGAGTTTCTCAGGGAATATATTGATGTTTTTGCTTGGAGTCATTAGAATATGCATGGGATTGATCCCCAGGTCATATGTCAATGCTTGTCAATTGATCAAGGCCACAAGATGGTGAAGTAGAAGAAAAGACTTTTAACTAAAAATGGTACGAGGCAATTCATGAAGAGGTGAATAAGTTATTGTAGGCTGGGTTCATCAGGGAATTAAAGTACCCGGAGCATGTATCAAATATGGTCTTAGTGAAAAAGGCAAATGACAAGTGGAAGATGTATGTGGATTTTTCAGACATGAACAAAGCTTGTCTGAATGATAGCTTCCCACTACCTGAAGTTGATCAGCTGATGGATTTAACAGCCTGCTATAGGCTCCTAACCTTTATGGATGCATTCTCGAGATATAACCAGATCAAGATGTTTCCTGGAGACGAGGGGAAGACGACTTTCATGACCGATAAATGGCTCTATTATTAGAAGGTGATGCCTTTTGGGCTGAATAATGCGGGGGTGACTTATTAGAGGTTGGTGAATCGGGTCTTCAAGCCCTTCATCGGTAAAACCATGTATGTTTATGTAGATGGAATAATCATAATGTTGGTGTTGCTAGGGGACTATCTAAAGGACCTCATGGGGTATATGGTCAATGCAATGGCATCGAAAAAACCCCAAGAAGATCAAAGCAGTAACATACTTAAGGTCCCTAAGGATAGCGAAAGAGATTCAATGTTTGACTGGTCGCGTGGCAGTGCTTAATCGATTTATTTCCAATGCAATTGAAAAATTCCACGTCTTCTTTCAAACAATAAAGAAGGCATTGAAGGATGTAGTGTGGACTAGTGAATGTGAGAATGCATTTCAGCATCTCAATGAGTATCTGACCCGAGCTTCATGTTTGGCAAAGCTAATTCTGGGTGAGAAATTATTTATGTACTCAGCTATTTCATAACACGCAGTTAGTTTGGTTTTAGTACAAGAATTAGATAAAGTCCAGAAGCTAGTATACTATTCTAGTATGGCTTTATTAGACGTAGAAACTAGATACTCGCCCCTTGAATTAATAGTCTTTTCACTAGTTACAGCGTCAGAAAGCTACACCCCTATTTTCAAGCTCATCCCACCATGTATACACCGACCATTTGTTGGAATTGGTGCTTCGAGCGCCAATCCAAATTATATATTGAACATTATATTTTATTATTTATTAATAAAATAACTAATTTTTCATTTCAAACCTTATTAATGGTAATGTCATTATACATATTAGATTAATATATAAATATGCTAAGAATGACATCGACATTAGAACAATCGTGTAGTAATACTGGACACTGGGTGGTCCGACATTGTGATAGTATTACTATTATAAGCTATTATTAAAGTAAGTAAGTATTCATAGTCGTTAGTTTTGGAATACGGTTGAATTCCTATAACCTATAAGACTAGCACATGTCGTATATTGGAATTGGAGTTCACATGGTTCAACCCGATGAACCATGAGCATGTGAAGCTCGTATAAACATGTGGGTATTCGTTGGAGTGAATACCAAATGACTCACAGGTGATTCCTAATAGTTGGAAGTACACACCACCGTCAATAGGAATATCTTCAAGTCGAGTAGCATATATGATTCTTTGACTATATGATATCATTGATTTTGTGTGTGATCCTCCACACTTTGATGCCATGTATTTCAGAGACCTTTCATGGTCTGACCGCTATATGTTTGTTGCATGTTGATCGATGCATTCGTTAATCAAGTGCGTATCAAGATAGAATCTGTCGGCCGACATATGTACCATAAAGGGTTTTGGTATCCATGTAAGTAAGTCATGATTCTTAAGATATTGGCGCTAGGTGGATCATATATATCAGAAATGGTTTCTGATTAGTTGTAAAGAATTGTGGACATGTCGATATGAGATGTGTGTCTCCTTGACAATATAATCTATGTATCTTAAGCACCACTCGGATAACCTACGATGAAGGGATTGTTAAACATATGTGATGACCTCAACTTGTATAGCTCGGAAAGTTCGTTTATGTTCTTCGCAAATTCGGAGGTGGCTAAATTGTGTACATATAAGCTTGGCTTATATGACGAACGTGTCTAGACTTAGAGAGTCTCACAATATGAAGTGTACTCATTGAGCACTTGGGTAGTCGATAATTTTTGATAATAAATAATATTTGATATTATAATTATCAACTAAAATAATTAAGTGTTATTGGATAACATTGATTATTTACTTTGACCCAATTGGATTAATCCAAAATCACACAAAGACTTTGTTGTAATTTCATAAATATCTCTACCATTGGAGGATATTTTGGTAATTATAAATATGTAATTATAGTTGTATTTGGCTTGATTTTATTGGATTATCAAAGTGGTAGACAATGAACTAATCCATTTTCTAATTGGAATAAATCAAAGTGGTAGACAAAGGTGATTAGTCACACCTAATTATACATATTTAGACAAATTGGATTAAACCCACCTAAAAGTTGATTACTTTTATTAATTAAAAATTACATAAGTTTTGCTATAAAAGGCAAGCTTGAGCAATGTTTTAATTAAGCTTGATCGTAAAAAAGTTAAGCTTGTGAAAGCTAAAACAAGCAAGAATTATAAATATTAGCTTAAGAAAAAAGTGTTTAGAGAAGCTTTGGAAGTTCTCTACAACATTTAAATAAGGAGAAATAAATATTAGATCTTGGAATGAAGCTTCCTAGTATTGGAGTCACGATTGGATCTTGGAGTCAAGCTTGCTAACTTTAGAAGTTCTCCAAAATATTCAACAAGGAGAAGAAGATTGGATCTTAGAATCAAGCTTACTAGGTGAGTTTGATCTTCTCTAAAGCTATGTTTTCATTAGTGAGTTGTTTTCATTAATGAAGCTTATAGTGATGTATTATGTATTGGATACATAATAACATTGCTTGAAGTTGAAATTAGGCTAATGAATTGTGTATGGATGCTTTGGAAGAATAAACACAATATGCTTGTAATTGGGTCAAATATGTTCATGTTGGACATGGAACATTAAATTAGAGTTTGGAATTCTAGATGATAGCTTGGAGCTATGGTTACCATTTTAGAATCACTTGACCATCTTTGAGTGACCTATTATGTATTGGATAAATAATAACATAGCTTGAAGTTGAAATTAAGCTAATGAATTATGTATGGATGCTTTGGAAGAATAAACACAATATGCTTGTAATTGGGTCAAATATGTTCATGTTGGACATTGAACATTAAATTAGAGTTTGGTACTCTAGATGATAGCTTGGAGCTATAGCTACTAGTTTAGAATTACTTGACCACCTTTGAGTGACCTAGAATTGTTCATGTCATTTCATTGTGGGATTCTATCTTAGTTTATGTTTTGATTCAAAGAAATAAAGAAATATATATATATATATATATATATATATATATTTAGAATACTTTTATGTTTGTTGTATAATATGTGGTGATGTTGGTTTTGATGTTAAAATTGGATTTTAGGTGTATTGAAGTATTTGGAGAAAATTGGAAGTGTTAAGAATTGATTTGAAGGTTAAAATGCTCTATGCCAATATTTTACACAGGGCAGCGTCGTGACACAGACCCCCACGACAATGAGCTTTCAGACCTTCTGGAGTCACGACGCTAACCCTTGTATGGTGCGACGCCAGGCTTTCATAGATTGAGAGTCACGACACTAACCCTTTCACGGCATGACGCCGACGCAGATTGGGCGTTGCGATGCCTAAGCCTGCGCCGAGCGCTTTTGCTCATAAGCGTTGAAATTTTAATTTTCTCCATTTTGGAGTTTTCGGACTCCGATTTGGTCTTTGTTTTTTCCTACGAACTCGTAACAAAATATAGTTTTCATTAAAATAATTTAAAAATAAACTCGTGTTTGATATCAATCGTTAGACCCACTTTCGTTGAGCAGGTCACCAATCCGACCCTAAGGGTCCCACTACCACCCCAACACCATTTCCTAAGAAAAATCTTGCACAAACTAGAAACATCATGTCACCTTATGAAGTGGTCGGTAGATCCCAATGAGTATGATATTTGTTATCTACCATATGTATCTATTAAGAGCCAAGTTTTAGCCGATTTTATTGCAGAACTTGTGGGACCACACGTGTTGGTTGTCCGGGAGGAAGATGAGAAATGAGAAATATATATGGATGAGTTAGTTAGTTCCCAGGGTTACGGGCTGGTGTCATTCTTACTAATAGGCATGGTGAGGAGATGAGTTATGTGTTGAGGTTCATATTTGAATCCACAAATAATGAAGTACAATATGAGTCAATCTTAGCTGGTTTTATGTGATGCGGTCGGGTTGAGAGTTCTAGTGGTAAAAAGTGACTCTCAGTTGGTTGTCCAACAACTGAATGATGGGTTCTAGGCTAGGTAGCCCAATATGATAGCTTACCTCGTGGAGGTGAAGAAACTGCTTGAAGGGATGAGAAGTGTCACCATCGAGCAGAAAGGTCGGGACAACAACTAATAGGTAGATTCAATGGCTCAATTAGCATCATCGATCAAGTCCAACATTCCATGAGATATACCTATGGAAATCCTTGGGCCAAAGATTGTGGGCGATGTTGACGTGATGGAAGAAGAAATATAAGATAACCTGACCTAGATGGACTCGATCAAGAACTTTTTAGAATCCGGGGAGCTACCTGAGGACAAAAAGGATGTAAGAAAGGTGAAGTATTACCCCGTTTTTGTCTCATTGGTGGAGTTTTATACATGAAAAGGGTACACGATGCCGTATCTAAGGTGTCTTGAACCTGATGATGCTAACTATATCCTTGAAGACATTTGTGGGAGTCACGGTGGATGAAGATCAATCATGCATAAGGCACTCTAGCAAGGCTACTATTGGCCTACAATATATTGGGACATAATCGAGATGGCTCGTGCATGTAATTTATGTTAGCTGAATGTAAATATTCCTAAATAGCCACCCAAGAAGTTGACAGCTTTGTCTAGCCCATGGCCATTTGCCTAATAGGGATTGAATCTTATCGGTCCACTACTTGTGGGTAAAGAACAAGCCAAATATGTCATTGTGGCTATAGACTACTTCACTAAGTGGGTAGAAGCTGGGCCGCTTTCTACCATTACCAAGAATAAGATTACCAGATTCATGAAAAATATTATTTTCTATCGGTTCTAAATTCCCTGGGCCATTGTCACAGACAATGGGTAGCAGTTTGATAGCAAATTAGGAAGTTTTATGAAGATCTTCATATTACATTAAAGTTATCCTCACCTGCCCACCCTAAGTCCAACGGAAAGGTTGAAGCGGCCAACAAGACCGTAAAGAATAATTTAAAGGCCAAGCTCATGACATGCAAAAGCTTATAGGTGGAGGAGTTAGCCGAGGTCCTGTGGGTGCATCAGACCACATATAAAGACTCTACAGGTGAAATCCCATTTTCTCTGACATATAGGTGTGAAGCAGTAATACCGGTGGAGATCGGGATGATCACTCATCAAGTTTGGTATTTTGATGAAAAATGGAACGAAGATCTCATCTGGATCTAATGGAAGAACTACGAGAGAGGTTGGCGCTCAGAGTAGTTTCCTATCAATAAATGATGGCCCATTTCTACAATAAAAGAGTTCGGGTATGAGCATTTCATCTTGAGGACTTGGTTTTAAGGTAGGTCATATTGAACACGAAGAAGCCAGATGAATGATCTTTTAGGGCGAAGTGGGAAGAGCCCTACAAAGTGACAGAGGTCATGTGCCTACTATTTGGAGTAGTTGGATGACACCAGGCTCAAGAAGTTGTGAAATGCGGAGATGCTAAGGAAATACTATAAGTAAAGTCTCTCTTAGAATGTCCCACAAAGAGTTGTAAGATGGACAATGGTATCTGAAAATCAAATAAAACTTTCATATTTATAATAAGAAAACATATATTCATACACATTTGTTAATTATTAGAGTGAGAAAAAATTATTTATTATTTTGGAAAAATATTTTTATGATCAAGAAGCTTTTGATTACCAAAGGTATGAATCACAGTGCGGGAAACATGCACCCCATGGCATTCATAACAACCAATACCATGGCATGAGAATCTGGACCCCCGTGGAATTTATGTCCTCAGTAGAAGTAAAAAGGTACAACGCGAAACACGAAAATAAACCCCCCCGAGGAATTCACAAATTAAGTACCACAGGTCAGAATACAAGTACCCTGTGATTTTTGCAACTTCGAAGATAAAGTACAGCTCGCATGGTGGTTTTATGCCCTAGCGGTGAATGTGACCTTTGAGGATGAGCAACATAACACGTGTGGTTGGATGGTCTCCATGGGAATTGTATGATCAGATTGATCATAGTAGGGGAAAGATAATTACCCTCGTGGCATTTGACGCCCCCTTAAGAGGTACATAGCGCGGAAGGTAAGAGGACGTCTGTGACAATTGTAGCCTCGGGATAACCATACTACGTGTGACTAGAGGGCTCACGTGGCATTTGTCATCCCCATTTGAGGTGCATAACATTGAGAAAGCCTTCGGGTCTTTATGATGATTGTAGCATCGAAGTCTACATAGCATGGGGAGGGATAATGCCCTATGGTATTTGCCACCCCATTCTGGGATCCATAGCCCGAGGTTAACATAGGTACTCAAGGCGATTGGATTGGGAGGTATATGATGCGATAGGTTAGAAGGCATTTGTGACAATGATAGCCTCGGGGTCTACATAGTATAGGGAGAGATAATGCCCACATGTTATTTGCCACCACCTCCTGGGATTCCTAGCTCGAGGTGAACAAAGGTCCATGGGGCAACTGTATCAATAATGCATAGCTTATGGATGATGAATGCCCACATGACGATTTTGACCTAAGTGGCACTATGTGGTACGCCACATCGATGACCTTGCTGTTTTCAACAATTCAGGGCAGGATACTGTCTCTGTTGGTTACTTGTTTTTGTGGTATGGGGTGGGTGATATGTCACATTTACCTTATCATTTTGATTTTGCATACAACATGTGGTGGAACGCCATCACTGTTGCTTTTTTGATGGCCCGAGGTTGAATATTTTCCCTCATGGCCAAGTGAAATGGCTCAGGACGAAAGTCTTCCCCCGAGGCCTTGTTGTGTTAACGGCACGATGAGGGATACATTTCCTCATTGCCAAGTGTTTGAAATGGCTCGGGTCGGATTTTTCTCCCAAGGCCTTATGGTATTATTGGCACGACGATGGATACATTCCCTCAAGGCTAAGTGTTTGAAATGACTCGGGTTCAGAAGTTTTCCCCCAAGGTCTTATTGTGTTAATTGAACAAAGAGGGATACATTACCTCGTGCCCAAGTGCTTGAAATGGCTCGGGTTGGAAGTTTTCCCTTGAGGCATTGTTGCGTTGGAGGCACGAGGAAGGTGTGTTCCTTCGCAGCCATGTGATGAAATGGTTCGGGGTCGGAATCTCTCCCTTGCGGCCTAGCTTTGTGATTGGCGCAGGGATTGGAGTTTTCTCCTGTGGCCCAGCCTTGATAAGTTACTAAGGGATGGAATATGAGTTTCTTCACATAGATTTTGGCTAAGTTCCATCAGTGATGGCACAGGTAAGGTTTAAGTGATTTGAGTGGATCGAGCTTCTCAGATTACAGCCTTGGGGGAAGATAGATTCTCTTATTAAAATTTTGGCCAAGTAAAAAGTGAAGCCTTGATACAACAGATTTGAGAATTAAGCTAATCGAGTCATTGTATATTTTATATTTTAGGAAGGGCCATCATCGGGTCAGTTCTCCAGACTGGACCCGTTAATTCATATTAGCCGGTGGAAAGTTCTCTAAGTACGGAAATGTGTTTCCAAGCAAAATCTTTTACTAAGTGTTGCAAAGACAATGCCTTAGATCGAGACTTTGCTCACTGTGTGCATCTTGTATGCAGAATAAAAATAAATGGAGACAAGTACATAAAAGATTGAAATTTAATTGATTGTACAAAGTTATTACAAGATTTTCGCTCCTCGAGATGACCAGTTGAGGATGGGTTGGTTACAATATTGGCAGGAACAAGTGCTTCTTCTGTCGCAGAGAGCTAGGGTGCATCTTCAAGAAGAGATAGCATAAGTAGAACATGGGCAACTTTAGCTCGAAGATGAGGATGGTAGACATGGGGACTTGTTTCTGGATCTTCGGGGAATCCTTGGGTATCACTCCTTTAGGGACCTTCTCAATTTTGTCCTCCCCCTTTGCAATCGTAAGCAGCTGGTGAAGCTCGCTCAAATATAAGCCCAAGAATTTTTCAACTATCATTCCATCGACTTCTCCAAGCCCTCTATCAGAGAGTCGATATGAGCCTCCTCAATACGCTCTTTGGTTCAGACTTGAAGAGTGGTTGATTCGGTTTTGGCAGATATCATCTTCTCATCAGTAGTTGCCAAACGTGCCTATTGTTTCTTCACCTCAATAGCTCGGGAAGCTGCCTTAGATCGAGCCTCACCCTGTTCTTTCTTTGTAATATTGTTGGCCTGAAGAGTTGACTCGACCTCAACCGTCCTCTCAACCAAATTCTTGGTAAACTCCTTGTTTTTTGAATCAACTCGACCTAAAGTCTTTGAGCTTGACTCTTTCTTCCACCATTAAAGTTAGCAGGTTCATATTGGCCGCCATCATGTAGGCCTACTGCACCACAGATAGAATAGGTTAGTGTATATGTTAAATCAGCATGTGAAGGAGATTTATGTTAAAAACTTCTTACCTCGTGGAGGGAATTGCCGACCCTGGTAATACCATTCCCAGGGGGAATGGACTCCATTAGTTATGTATTCTCAAGGAGCACCTCTTGGGCCAAAAGATTGATGGCCGGATAAGATGACCCATCTTGGGCCTCAGGTTCTCGGGAAGGTCGTACATCATCAAAGACTCGGAATGAGCCACCTCATATGGAGTGAAGGCCATATGGGCCTTCCCATGGGACTTCTTAACTGGTTTGTGAGGCATTACTTTCTTCTGGCTAAGGTCGATCGGTTCAGAGCCGACCCGATGTATATAGCTCATTTGCTATCTTGGAGGCATTGGTGGAGCAGCTGGAGAGCTTTGGGTAGGTGGCCTGCCCTGTGCCTGCCTTTTGTTCGTTATGAAAATGTTGAAGAGGCTCACTCTTTTATGGGTCATTGCTGCATAAAAATACACAAGTCAAAATATGTTGTCGGGTAATGTAAGAAACAGAAAACAGTAAATAACATAGAATAGAAGGTCAGCTAGTAACTACCAGGTTTCATGCCGACTCGTGGAGGGGTGCCAGGAATAAAACCTGCCTCATCTAAAGAGGAGGGATCGACCAAGTCTAGGTATCGCTTGATAGGAGGCAAGTTTGATCCTATGTTGGATCGGGTGACAAACCTTTGGTTGATCCCCCTAATAAGTTACAAAGGTGACAACTATGGGTCGTCTGGTCTAGTTGATCCTAGGTCCTCCGTGTTAAACATGTCAATCTAAGACACTCTCAACTCTTCGAGTTGGGGGTGATAAGAGGTAAATAAGATGAAGATAATGAATGTATCATTTTTCTAAAAGGCACGACCCGAGGGGAAAGGTTAGTCACAAATAAATTAAGCTTATTTTTTCTAAGTTAGGCCTATACTAAGTTATATGGGCCAGATCTATCATCTTATTTCAAAAGACTAACCCCAGAAAAGCTATAAAATACGTTAGCAATGGCGAGAAAGTAAGTTCTTACAGACTAAATTAAACAATACCCAAACACAAAACCAGAAACATGACCTAAATACTATTCAAAGTACGACCGACCTATTACATGCACATATTATTCTCATACATCCCACAACAACCAGAAACAAGTTTAATAGATTCAACGTAAACAAACCCAAAACAAAAAACCCAGAAAAACAAATTCAAACTACAGTAACCAAGAAACGCAGAAAAACAAAAAAAAAAAAAACCAAAAACATAACAATTCATCATACAAAAACATTTATCATGCTTTTACTATGAAACAAAGCATATAAAATCTAGTACAAAAAAGAGAAAAGTAAACTCAAGATTTAGACCAGGTGAAGTGTATTAAGGATGGGGCACAAAACATAATAGTTACTGGTGAACATATTAAAGAAATATGGAGAAGGTACTTTATTAGTTATTTAATGTTGAAAATGAGAAGGTTATAGATCTTGGGGAGTTATAATGCTCAAAAGGAAATCAAAATTATACATTCTATTGAAAAATTTGATGATCAGAGGTAAAAAAAAATACATCAGCAAAGATGAAGAACGTGAAAGAAGTCAGGCTAGATTCAATCCCAATAAAAGTGTAGAAATGTATAGGAGAATACAGAATAACTTGGCTAACTAAGTTATTCAATATTATCTTGAGAACCAAAATAATATCAAATGAATGAAAGAATAGTATTTTGGTATTATTGACAAGAATAAAAGGGATATATAAAATTACGCAAATTATAGAGACATCAAGTTAATGAGTCACACAGTGAAATTGTGGGAAAAATAATTGAGTGGTAGGTTGAGAGAAGAAACAAGTACAACTGAGAAATAATTTGGGTTCATTCTAAGAAGATTGATTATGGAAGCAATATATTTGCTAAGGGTTTGATGGAACATTATCATAATAGAGAGAAATACCTTTATATGATATTTATAAATCTAAAATAGTATACAATAGAGCACCATGGTAAACTCTTTTGAGGTTACTAAAAAAGAAGGGAGTATGTAATGCTTATTTTCAAGCCATTAAAGATATGTATGAAAGCGTAATAATAAGTGTTAGGACTCAAGGAGAAGTAACAAGGCACTTTCATATTACCATAGGCTTACACTAAGATTTTGTATCGAGTCTTTGTCTTTTTGCCTTAGTGATGGATTTAATTACTAAAAATATTCAAGATGAGGTGTCATGGTGTATGTTATTTATTGATGATATAGTATTGGTGGATGAGTCTAAAGAAGGTGTAAATGCTACATTTGAGATGTGGAGAAAAACCTTAGAAGCTAAATACCTCCAACCAAATAGGTTAAAAACTGAACACACGGTGTGTGAGTTTAAAAAATGTCGTAGAGATAAAGAGGTAGAAATAAGAATTAGCGACCAACCAATCTCAAGTAACAAGTCTCATAAGTGTCTCGGGTCCATCATTCAAAAAGATGAAGAAGTCGATCGAGATGTTACACATAGAATTCAATAGGGCAGAAGATGTGTGTCTGGGGTCATATGCGATCACAACATTCCTGTAAAATTTAAAGATAAATTTTATAGGATGGTCGTGAGACTTATAATGTTTTATGAAATATAATATTGGGCAATAAAGCATCAATATACCTAAATAAAAGTAGCTGATATGTAACACCCCGATCATTTACGACATGTCTAGTATGATTAATTTCTCATGTATGATATGTTTTCATACATATAATCATGTGTTTTTGGGTTAGATACCTTAGAAGTCCCAAAGGCTTGGGAAAAAGATTTTGGTTTCAGTACTTTTTTAGTTAACAGAACCTTTTGAACAACTTTTGATATTTTGGCCATAACTTGAGCTACCAGTATTCTTTTTTAGTGATCTTAATACCATCAGAAATCTTAGATATAGATCTTCAACTTTAATGTTATTCATTTTCTCATATTTTGACTAGAACCAAGTGAAATTTAGTGATTTTCATGAGTGTGATGTATTATAAAGAGGTAGAAATAAGAATTAGCGACCAACCAATCTCAAGTAGCAAGTTTTTTAAGTATCTCAGGTCCATCATTAAAAAAGATGAAAAATTTGATTGAGATGTTACTCATTGAATTCAATCGGGTTGAAGAAAATGGAGATGTGTGTCAGGAGTTTTACGCGATCGCAACATTCCTTTAAAACTTAAAGAAAATTTTATAGGATCGTCATGAAATGCTTTATGGAACATAATATTGGGCAATGAAGCATCAGTAGGATACCGTTTCCTTTTACGCGGCGAAAGTTGTGGATGTGGTGGCACCGGATCTTTAAAATTTTCTTTGCCTTCTCCTTTGTTGAAGTCGAACTCCACAAAACTCTTGATTAATTTCCTTTGAGATTCTACTGTAGAATCAACCACTCAATCTTCCAAGCTATATCTCGAAACCAACAAACCGAAGTGTGGGCTTCACTCACAAAGATCAACCTCTAAAAGTTTTAGAGAAATTGATATTGTCACAAACTCTTTTGGCTTTAGAAAGATGAGATGAAGAAGATCAAGTATCTTGTTCACTTTTGTTTTTCTTTCTAATCTCAATTATTGAGAAATATGATTTTTCTATCTACCTTACTCACAACGTTTGTGAATGTTTTAGCTCTCTCTTGAATTTCTTTTTCCAAAATGCTAAGTATGATTTTCACTTGATTACCCATCCTTTGAGTGGGAATGGTAGAGAATATAAACTAAAGTCATTCCCTCAACATCCACTCAATCTTATCAATTGTAAATGGCCAACACACTTGAGTGGAGTTGTGGGAACACAGGACCTGGGCGACGCATGCTGTCCCTGGCTCGCGGCCCGGTCGGGAGTACGGAGTAGCCATGGGGGACTAAACCGGAGAATAATGGAGTCGCCACCCGGTGTGAACCGGGAAAATGAGATTTAAGGCCGCACTCACCCCTCGTAAGGGAAGACCTCAAACCGTTGGGTTCGGAATGGTCCCTTACTTATGTCACTTGTAATGAAAGGATTTATGTAATAATTTAATCAAGTTTAAGTAACACTTATTTCTAAGAGTATCATGCTTCTAAATTCACATGCATACATCAACAAGTTCATCACAACATGCAACATCACATGGCAATCTCATGAACATTTCTCAATCATATGATAGGGAAAACAAAGAACAACCTAATCATGCTTGAGTACTATCTCATGAACATATTAACCAAATAACATGCTAACAATCTAATCATGCTTGAATATCATCCCAAGAACACATCGAATGGGTGAATGCAGGAATACAAATAATATGATTGGCTACATAATGCAAGGGAGATCACCCCAAAAGGCAGTTGTGCATGAAATATGGTGAGACAGACTTAGTTCAGTGTGTGCGCGTTCGTGTAGCGTTCGTAAACGCGTTCGAACGGTAAATAGAAAGTTCGCGTTCGTGTAGCGTTTGATAACGAGTTCGAACGGATCCAGACCTGATGTAACAAAATGCGTGTGCGTTCGCGTAGCGTTTAAAAACGCGTTCGAACGGTAAACAGAAGGTTCGCGTTCGTATAGCGTTCGAGAACACGTTCAAACGGAACCAGACCTGATGCATGATAAGATTAAGAAAGTGTGTGTACGTTCGCGTAGCGTTCGAGAACGCGTTCGAACGGTAAACAGAAGGTTCGCGTTCGTGTAGCGTTCTACAACGCGTTCGAACGGAACCAGACCTGATGCATGCAACACAAAGAATAAAGACAACAATGTCAAGCTCAGTACGTCCGATCAAACGTATCTTACATTCAACCAAACACACATCAATCGGCGCGGCAAAGCATCGTGGTAAAGGGGTTTAACCCCTCCCCATAGGGGATCTTTCATTGCACTTACTAAACCCATGCGCTCGATTGAATCATGCATACAAAGAATTAAAAGCAATAATATCAAACGTAGTATGCCCGATTGAACGTATCTTGCATTCAACCGAACACACACATCAACCGGCGCGGCAAAGCATCGTGGTAAAGGGCTTTAACCCCTCCCCATAGGGGATATTTCATTCCACTTACTAAGCCCATGCGCTCGATTGAATCATGCATACAAAGAATTAAAAGCGATAATATCAAACGTAGTATGCCCGATTGAACGTATCTTGCATTCAACCGAACACACATCAACCGGTGCAGTGAAGCATCGTGGTAGAGGGCTTTAACCCCTCCCCATATGGGATCTTTCATTCCACTTACTAAGCCCATGCGCTCGATTGAATCGTACATAAATAAGCAACAAGCAGAATTCAAGTGACGAAAAATAAATAAATAAATCAAAGCAACATGAAACAAAAGAAGGTGCCGTTTACTCAAGCGGTACGTGGAGTTGTATCCCAAGTACAGACCGCACTACCGTCCATTCGGATTCGGCTACGGAATTTATGTCTGGGTTTCCATCCTATATACCACAAGAGACGACACTCTTTCATTCATCCAAGCCACAACATGCATCCACAAACGACTCTCATGCGAATATAATTCAATAAAAAATTAAAAAACGAATATAAACTAATGAGAAAAGTACCCTCAGGTCTAACCTTTTAAATCACCTCTCGGATGTACGGTACACGATCGTCGGAAGGGTGGATGCTCCGCAACTCTTCCGGTTCTCTGGTTCACTGCTCTCGTTCTTTGTCTTACTGTTTTGAGTCGTCGTTCTCCGTCTTTTGCTACTGCTTTTGACTCCAATTCGCTGCCGTTGCTACTGTTTTGCTGCTGTATTTTAGTTACTGTTTTTGGGATGTTTTGGCTACTGTTTTGGGCGTGATTTTCGGTGGTGTTATGGTGTGGTTCGGGGGCTGTTTTATGTGTGTTTTAGGACTGCTGTATGGGCTATTTTGGTGTGAATTAGGGCCGTGAAAGGGGTAGTGCAGTGGGTTAAAGATGCGGAAATGGGGGCTATGTGATGGCTTTAGGCGTGAAGGTGATAGATGGTGATGGAGGAAGGCTTGAGGTTCACGGCAATGGGGGAGTTTTTGGACGTCTCTATGTGTGTTGTGATTTTCGTGTGAGTTGTGTATCTTATGTGTATGAGCTAGGGCCCTCATGTCTTGGTTAGGGGTTGCTTATATAGAGAATGGCTAGGGCTTCACCTTGTCTCACAAGCAATGGATTTGATTTTGTGTTGAGCAAGGAAAGTCAAAGATTGAGGGGGGGGGGACAGATTTGGTTGAATTAGGAAGTCAAAATCTTTAATTTGTTATAATTGATTTTAATTAGGCATGACATCTTTTTAATTTAGTTTAGATAGGAAGGAATCTTGTGTAATTGGTGGGTGAATAAATTAAGGAATTAAAATATTTGATTGATTTTAATGTTTATTTTAATTTGGTATGTGATTTTTAGATTTGTTTTGATTTCACCATGTGTTAAATATGTGTTTTAAGTGGGCTTGGGCGTGTGGGCCAAGGTTTGGGCGAATTGGGCTTAATGTGAGGCTAGTAGCAAAACCAAAATTACCGACACCGTTCGAACGCTTCCTCGAACGCGGCACGAACGCCCGTAATCTGTTTGGCGTTTGAACATATACACGAATGCAGCACGAACGAAAACAGTGAACCTTGTTTATTCTGAATTCCTCCTTCCGATGTCCGCTTCCCGCGACCTCCGTGACATAAAAGGTAGTGTCTCCAAATGAGACTCATCATAGGGACTTATGTGCAAAAGTGCAGTGCCTACAGTCGCCCCCACTTTGATGGGACTTGTGTAATGTGTAACAGTGACAATCCTATCAAAGTTATGCAATGCATTTTCACTTACCTGCTCGCCAGCTGCCACTTGACTTACCATGTGTTGAGTTGAGTTGATTTGGTGGTGAGGTGCTGCGACCCCTGGTTCATTCCCGAACCGTGCTCCATTTTTAGAGCGCCATTTTCGGCATCTTTTGTGTGTGTGCTCCATTTTGGAGCGCCATTTCCGGCATTTGCTGTGTGTGTTCCATTTTGGAACGCCATTTTCGGCCTTTGCTTTGTGTGCTCCATTTTGGAACGCCATTTTCGGCATCTGTTGTGAGTGCTCCATTTTGGAGTGCCATTTTCGGCGTCTGTTGTGGGTGCTCCATTTTGGAGTGCCATTTTCGGCATCTGTTGTGGTAGCGGTCCATTTCCGAACCGTGCTGTGCGAGAATGTGGCTCATTTTTTAACCGTTATTTGATGAGATGGTATTGGCCGCAACAAACCTGCGAACACAAAACAAACATTGCATGTATGCATGTATATGTATCATATTCCGATGGGTTAGGCCTTCCTTGGTCCATTTCTGAACCATGCTCCATTTTCAGAGTGCCATTTTCAGCGAGGTGAGATGATGGTCCATTTCGAACCATGTTCCATTTTCGGAGTGCCCTTTTCGGCGAGATCTGATAATGGTCCATTTCCGAACCGTGCTCCATTTTCAGAGTGCCAATTTCGGCGAGATGAGATAATGGTCCATTTCCAACCGTGCTCCATTTTCGGAGTGCCATTTTCGGCGAGATAAGATAATGGTCCATTTCCGAACCGTAGCTGATGAGAGATAGTCCATTCCCGAACCAATACTGATATGAGAGTGGTCCATTTCCGAACCTTTGCTGATAAGAGAGTGGTCCATTTCCGAACCGTTACTGATATGAGAGTGGTTCATTTCTGAACCATTACTGATAATGATGTGGTCCATTTTCGAACCGTTGCTGATGAGAGATAGTCCATTTCCGAACCGTTGCTGATGAGAGATAGTCCATTTCCGAACCATGTTCCATTCTTGGAGTGCCATTCCCGGTTTGTTCATTCCTGAACTGTGTTTCCATTCTTGGAGTTCCATTCCCGGCTAAACTGATACTGATGCTGATGTGGGCCTCGTTCCCAGAGTGATGCTGATGTGGGCCATGCCCCCAGAATGATGTGGGCATCGCCCAAATTGATACTGATATGGGCCTCGCCCCTGGGACTCATCCCCAAGACTGAAACTGATATGGGCCTCGCCCCCAATTGATACTGATATGGGCCTCGCCCCTGGGGCTCATCCCCAAGACTGAAACTGATATGGGCCTCGCCCCTGGGACTCATCCCCAAGACTGAAACTAATATGGGCCTCGCCCCCAACTGATACTGATATGGGCCTCGCCCCTAGACTGATACTGATATGGGCCTCGCCCATAGACTGGCACTGCTGATATGGGCCTCGCCCCTAGACTGATACTGATATGGGCCTCGCCCCTAGACTGGCACTGCTGATATGGGCCTCGCCCCTAGACTAACACTGCTGATATGGGCCTCGCCCTAAACTGATATTGATGTGGGCCTCGGCCCTGGGACTCATCTTCAAACTGTAACTGATGTGGGCCTCGGCCCTGGGACTCATCCCCAAACTGATGCTGATGCTGGTTCATTTCTGAAACTGACTGTACTGTTGTTGCTCCCGAAGATTCCCCGTGTTCTAAACATCACTGAATTTCATAGTACCAGGGTTGAATGCTTTTCTCAAATATACTCATGTTGCTGGTTGAAATGAAGAGCTTCAGGCAAGTAAGCAAAATGAATGTCTTTATTATTATTAAGAAGAGGTTCGAACGAAGAGACAACACCAATGTCTTTATTAAAAAAAGCAGGATCAAATAAACTAGGAGGAATAACTTCATCATTCGCAGCATTGCCTTCTTCATTGGCCTATGGTTCTCCACCGTTGTCATCCATATTCCTATGAATGAAACTGAGTGGTTGAGAGTTTGGAGGACAAGGGTTTCAGGTAGGACAGAGTTGATCATATAGTTGGGTAGGGGATTTCTGTGTGCGTTGGGTTGTTCTCTTTCTGGGTCAGGTATTTTGTGAGCATCGATGAGGTTTTGGACTTCATGCCTAAGGCGGGTGTAATTATCAGTTTCGTGGCCTCTCCTCTGATGGAAGTGACAATACAGGCTTAGGTCAAGGTTGGTTGGTATAGGATCTGGAAGTGGTTTAGGCTCTAAGGGTTTTAGGAGTCCTTGTCCCTTCAACTTCTCAAGCACCTTAGATAACGGCTTCCCCAGGTTAGAGAAATGCCGGTTCTTGATGGCAGCAACCTCGGCAGTAGCGGGTTTAGTCTCAGAATGCCCCCCAAAAGTTCTTCTATTCTGGCCATAAAACTTTCTGTTTTCAGCCTCTTCTTCCTCAATATCCATGACAGTCTCTCTCAACTGTCGGAAATAAGTAATCATGGAGGTCATCCTCCTCAGCTTACCATAAATAGAGGGCTTTGTGCCCTTGATAATCATCTTAATTTGGTCTTTCTCTGAAGGCCGAGTCTGCATTTTCAGAAACTGGCTTCTCCAGCGATCCACATACTCTTTGAAACTTTCCTCTGGCTTCTGTTTAGTGTTCTCCAAATCACGGAGTGACAAGTCAACCTCTAAGTCTGTAACATACTGCTTCAGAAAAGCATCAGCTAGTTCCCTCCAATCTTCCTTAACCTTCTTCTCAAGGCTATGATACCAAACCACAGGTGCCCCCTCGAGTGACATCCCAAACATCTTTTGGACTTGGCGCTGTGATAGGCCCACTGAACTCATGACTGAGACATATTGCTGCAGATGGACTCTCGGGTCTTCATTCCCATTAAACTTGGCCATGTCGGGCATTTTAAACTGAGCTGGCAGCTGTTCTTCGAAGGTCATTGCCTCATAGTCTAACAACTCTTCATGTTTACCCCTCATTTTACGGGTAACTGTTTCAACATGATCCCGAAGCTTCTAAAATTCCGCCTGAGACCCAATCACTTTACCTGTTGCATACTCTGCCATGTCATCATCAAAAGTGGGGATATCATCCCCCAACCCATTCGGAGGCTCCTCGCGCCTCACATTCTCAGAATTTCCCCCAGCACGGGGCACAGCCATATTTGTCATGGTAGTAGTCAAGGCTTGCAACTGTTCAGTGACCTTGGCGAGACCGTTTTCCAACTGATCCATACGGGATACCTCAATATCTGATTCACTCATGTCTGTTCCCAGTATTCTGGTGAGTCTTCCTTTTTCCCTAACCCAACGGGAATCTATGATGGCTTTCAGAACACAAGGGTTATGTATGTATGCATGGGGTGCATGAGATGCATGTAACACATATAACATACTAAATCAATTAAAACTTTCAAACAAATCGACCCGTTATCATTTTAGAATCTTTTGGGCTAATAGTCATAGGAGTGAACCCATCCCAGTTTAAATAGCCCAACGAGTTCACATCTCATGACAATGAGCCCAACTAAATCCAAATGGTAATGTTCCGAACACAAGCACAAAGTGGCCCATCAACACTTAGAAGCCTTTGGCCTAATCGTCATAAGGTACGTTCTTGTCCCAGTTTAAATGGCCCAACAAGCCCATATCCCATGACAAATGGTCCAAATGGATCCAAACGACGATGTTCCCAAACACAAGCATAAAAGAAAGATAATGCAAACATAAAACAATAATTTCTACAGAATAGCCCATCAACATTTCAGAAGCTTTGGGCCCAATGGTCATAAGGTACGAACTCGCCCCAGTTTAAATGGCCCAGCAAGTCCGTATTTCTGACAATAGTCCAACTGCATCCAAATGAGGATGGCCCACAAGCACATACTCAAGGAAATAATTGTTACTTTAGCCATACAAACCCGGTCTATGGGTGGGTTCGCAAGAGTATAGACAAAGGCTCTCACCGGCGAAGGATGGCCCACAACTAGGTCTCCCCACTCAAGGGTTCGAGCGACCAAGTGAGGGCACCATTTTTTATACACTAAGGTACGTGCCAATGAGCTATGGTGTGTGACGGACTGTCAAATGGATTTCCCGTTGTAGATTCCCCAGAGGGAAGGTGGAGCGAGGCTCACTTAAATACCCAAGCCTCTTAGGCTCTTATCGCTTGGTGTCAGGAATAAACAACGAGTCCTCCAAATTAGTCCATCACAATAGGCTACGAGTAGATGGCTATCTAGGTGCCTTCACAGTTTTTCCTTCTAGAAAGGTAGTGGGTGAAGGAAGACACCAAACCATTACCTAGCCTCAAAATGCCTTTGATTAAACCCCCATTTCATCCACTATAGACACGGTCAATTAGAACATAGATCCAAACATTACAAGACATGATTTCGGGGCCGATTCTCTAACCCCAGTGGAGTCGCCAGACTGTGGGAACACAGGACCTGGGCGACGCATGCTGTCCCGGGATCGCGGCCCGGTCGGGAGTACGGAGTAGCCACGGGGGACTAAACCGGAGAATAATGGAGTCGCCACCCGTGTGAACCGGGAAAATGAGATTTAAGGCCGCACTCACCCCTCGCAAGGGAAGACCTCAAACCGTCGGGTTCGAAATGGTCCCTTACTTATGTCACTTGTAATGAAAGGATTTATGTAATAATTTAATCAAGTTTAAGTAACACTTATTTCTAAGAGTATCATGCTTCTAAATTCACATGCATACATCAACAAGTTCATCACAACATGCAACATCACATGGCAATCTCATGAACATATCTCAATCATATGATAGGGAAAACTAAGAACAACCTAATCATGCTTGAGTACTATCTCATGAACATATTAACCAAATAACATGCTAACAATCTAATCATGCTTGAATATCATCCCAAGAACACATCGAATGGGTGAATGCAGGAATACAAATAATATTATTGGCTACATAATGCAAGGGAGATCACCCCAAAAGGCAGTTGTGCATGAAATATGGTGAGACAGACTTAGTTCAGTGTGTGCGCGTTCGTGTAGCGTTCGTAAACGTGTTCGAACGGTAAATAGAAAGTTCGCGTTCGTGTAGCGTTTGATAACGAGTTCGAACGGATCCAGACCTGATGAACAAAATGCGTGTGCATTCGCGTAGCGTTTAAAAACGCGTTCGAATGGTAAACAGAAGGTTCGCGTTCGTATAGCATTCGAGAACACGTTCAAACGGAACCAGACCTGATGCATGATAAGATTAAGAAAGTGTGTGTGCGTTCGCGTAGCGTTCGAGAACGCGTTCGAACGGTAAACAGAAGGTTCGCGTTCGTGTAGCGTTCTACAACGCGTTCGAACGGAACCAGACCTGATGCATGCAACACAAAGAATAAAGACAACAATGTCAAGCTCAGTACGTCCGATCAAACGTATCTTACATTCAACCGAACACACATCAACCGGCGCGGCAAAGCATCGTGGTAAAGGGGTTTAACCCCTCCCCATAGGGGATCTTTCATTGCACTTACTAAACCCATGCGCTCGATTGAATCATGCATACAAAGAATTAAAAGCAATAATATCAAACGTAGTATGCCCGATTGAACGTATCTTGCATTCAACCGAACACACATCAACCGGCGCGGCAAAGCATCGTGGTAAAGGGCTTTAACCCCTCCCTATAGGGGATATTTCATTCCACTTACTAAGCCATGCGCTCGATTGAATCATACATACAAAGAATTAAAAGCGATAATATCAAACGTAGTATGCCCGATTGAACGTATCTTGCATTCAACCGAACACACATCAACCGGCGCGGCGAAGCATCGTGGTAGAGGGCTTTAACCCCTCCCCATAGGGGATCTTTCATTCCACTTACTAAGCCCATGCGCTCGATTGAATCGTACATAAATAAGCAACAAGCAGAATTCAAGTGACGAAAAATAAATAAATAAATCAAAGCAACATGAAACAAAAGAAGGTGCCGTTTACTCAAGCGGTACGTGGAGTTGTATCCCAAGTACAGACCGCACTACCGTCCATTCGGATTCGGCTACGGAATTTACGTCTGGGTTTCCATCCTATATACCACAAGAGACGACACTCTTTCATTCATCCAAGCCACAACATGCATCCACAAACGACTCTCATGCGAATATAATTCAATAAACAATTAAAAAACGAATATAAACTAATGAGAAAAGTACCCTCAGGTCTAACCTTTTAAATCACCTCTCGGATGTACGGTACACGATCATCGGAAGGGTGGATGCTCCGCAACTCTTCCGGTTCACTGGTTCACTGCTCTCGTTCGTTGTCTTACTGTTTTGAGTCGTCGTTCTCCGTCTCTTGCTACTGCTTTTGACTCCAATTCGCTGCCGTTGCTACTGTTTTGCTGCTGTATTTTAGTTACTATTTTTGGGATGTTTTGGCTACTGTTTTGGGCGTGATTTTCGGTGGTGTTACGGTGTGGTTCGGGGGCTGTTTTATGTGTGTTTTAGGACTGCTGTATGGGCTATTTTGGTGTGAATTAGGGCCGTGAAAGGGGCAGTGCACTGGGTTAAAGATGCGGCAATGGGGGCTATGTGATGGCTTTAGGCGTGAAGGTGATAGATGGTGATGGAGGAAGGCTTGAGGTTCACGGCAATGGGGGATTTTTTAGAGGTCTCTATGTGTGTTGTGATTTTCGTGTGAGTTGTGTATCTTATGTGTATGAGCTAGGGCCCTCATGTCTTGGTTAGGGGTTGTTTATATAGAGAATGGCTAGGGCTTCACCTTGTCTCACAAGGAAGGGATTTGATTTTGTGTTGAGCAAGGAAAGTCAAAGATTGAGGGGGGACAAATTTGGTTGAATTAGGAAGTCAAAATCTTTAATTTGTTATAATTGATTTTAATTAGGCATGACATCTTTTTAATTTAGTTTAGATAGGAAGGAATCTTGTGTAATTGGTGGGTGAATAAATTAAGGAATTAAAATATTTGATTGATTTTAATGTTTATTTTAATTTGGTATGTGATTTTTAGTTTGTTTTGATTTCACCATGTGTTAAATATGTGTTTTAAGTGGGCTTGGGTGCGTGGTCCAAGGTTTGGGCGAATTGGGCTTAATGTGAGGCTAGCAGCAAAACCATAATTACCGACACCGTTCGAACGCTTCCTCGAACGCGGCACGAACGCCCGTAATCTGTTTGGCGTTCGAACATTTACACGAACGCAGCACGAACGAAAACAGTGAACCTTGTTTATTCTAAATTCCCCCTTCCGATGTCCGCTTCCCGTGACCTCCGTGACTTAAAAGGTAGTGTCTCCAAATGAGACTCATCATAGGGACTTATGTGCAAAAGTGTAGTGCCTACAGGAGTGTCAACCAAATCCATTAGATAATGGAACAAGTTAGGTAATTAGGTCAAAAACTGATTAACAAAAACTCGGTGGATGATTTGGCAAATCATTAAGGCTTGTCTTGATAATGCATTTACCATTATCAAATAATGATGTTATAATTATCTCATAATTATGCATTATCAATGATGATATAATAATTATCTCACAATTATTAATGATGTAATAATTATCTTATAATTATTATTTGATTATCTCATAATCAAAAATATTAGAAAATATAATTTTAAACTAATTTAATACTATTTTCATTTGGGACAAAAAAATATTATTAATCATATTAATAATATATAAATATAATGTGAGCATATTATTAGACAATCTAATTATATTAGGTTTGCTACAGTTAATCAAGCTAGCACGGGAACCAAATGGACCTACGGTTCCGAGTTCCAATAATTCCGAAATATTAATTAAGCCCTTTAATCAAATACTACGAATTATTAACTTCGCGTTATTCCACTAAAAACTCAAAGTTGAACTCCCGTTACCGTAGATGGAAAATATAAGCCGAACAACTTTGCTGTCCATCGAATATAGTCACTACATATGGAAAGTTGATTAGACCCCTCTAAATATTTTGTCTCTTAAGCACCATTGATTCTATAATGAACAATTAATTCATAACAATTATGAATATAATACTTTCTATTCGTAATAGGAAAGTTGAGCGCTCAAAATTGTTCAAGTCTCGAATCAACTCTTAAAAGAAATATTCTTCTACTTCTCGAAAGAATGAGTGAATTCCATATCTATGTAAAACGTTCACAGCTACACACCAAACCATATCCCCAAAATACGTAGTTATTGGCAGGGACTGCTACACTAACCTCACCATAGTAAATCAAAGGACACAGCCTGACATGCAGGAGTTCATAGTACATTCAGGATTAAAATTAATCCATATATGACCATCTAGTAGATAAAATGAATTTCTTGGGTTAACAAATTTAAAAGAAATTCATTATTATCTGAGTTCAGTCCTATATGATCATATCATACAAGGGGCCTCCATTCCCATATCACCACATGAACGAACCCGGATCAAAGTCGTCATACAAGTATAGAATGGACCACGGTTATAGATAAACCAAAAACAAAGTACCCACTTTGTTTGCTCTCTATGGACAATTTAGATTACTAACTTCAGACTTAAATCCTCTTGTGCATCAAACGTACACTAAGTCTGAAGGTACAAAAGTAATCAAGGTAAACAAGATAATTGGACAATATGCAATTTAAATCAAACAACTTTGATAAATGAATAATGCGTTTATAATTATTACAATAATCAATTCCGTTTTACAACACATAAAGCTCTAGGGCATATAGCCCAACAATCTCCCACTTGAACTAGAGCAAATGTGATATGTCATATAATCCTAAACTTTTTAGGTGACCTTCAAAAACTGTAGCCAATAAGGTCTTTTTAAACAGATCAGCCGGGTTGTCTGCGGATGGAATCTGCGTGACAATGACATCTCATCTCTGTACTATCTCCCTGATAAGGTGATATTTTCTCTCAATATGCTTGCCCCGCTTGTGGCTTCTTGGTTCCTTGGAATTCGCCACTACTCCACTATTATCGCAATAAAGTGTGAGTGGTTTATCTATATCTAGAACAACTTCCAGATCTGCCAAGAATTTACGGAGCCAGACTGCTCTTTAGCTGCTTCACAAGCTGCTACATATTCAGTCTCCATGGTGGAGTCAGCAATACAAGATTGATTTTTGCTCATTCATACAATCGTTTCACCACCTAGGGTGAATACTAATCCGGATGTTGATTTCCTAGAATCTACATCCGTCTGAAAATCAGAGTCTGTATATCCCTTGAGGATCATATCCTCACCAGAATATACTAGCATATAATTTCTCGTTCTCCGAAGTTACTTGAGAATGTGTTTCACCGCCACCTAATGATCTAATTCTGGGTTGGATTGAAACCTACTGACTACTCCCACTGCAAAACAGATGTTTGGTCTCGTGCATAACATAGCATACATAAGACTTCCAACTGCTGAAGCATATAGAATATGTCTCATATCCTCAACTGCTTGAGGTGTCTTAGGAGACTATTCCTTAGACAAATGAATCCCATGCCTGAAAGGTAAATTACCTTTCTTGGAATTCTGCATTCCAAATCGCACAATAATCTAGTCGATATAGGATGCTTGAGACATTGCTAACAGTCGTTTCTTACGATTCCGAATGATCTGGATCCCAAGTACATAACTTGCCTCTCCTAAATCTTTCATGTGGAATTGGTTAGCTAGCCAGACTTTCACGTCCGATAATATCTTTACATCATTCCCAATGAGCAAAATATTATCGACGTATAACACAAGGAAAACCACAAGGTTCATCGATGATACGCTTGTAGACACAAGGTTCATCGATGTTCTGCTCAAAGTTATAAGACTAGATCGTAGTATCAAATCTTATGTTCTAAGATCTAAATGATTGCTTAAGCCCATAAATGGACCTTTGCAACTTGCAAATCTTTTTCTCTTGACCTTGGGTTATGAACCCCTCTGGTTGTACCATATAGATACTTTCATCAAGATTTCCATTCAATAATGCAGTCTTGGTGTCCATTTGCCAAATCTCATAGTTCTAATATACGGCAATGGAAAGAAGAATCCTGATGGATTTAAGCATGGCTACTGGCGAGAAAGTTTCTTCATAGTCAACTCCCTCTTTATGGATATAACCCTTTGCCACTAGCCTAGCCTTGAAAGTCTATATTTTCCCATCTATTCCTCTTTTTCTCTTGTAGATCCACTTGCAACCTATGGGTTTTACTCCATTAGGTTGGTCCACAAGTTCCCAGACTTAGTTAGAGTACATGGACTCTATCTCAAGGTTCATGGCTTTGAGCCATTCTTCTTTATCAGTATCATCCATTTCACTACGATATGTCAATGGATCATCTATACCATCACAAGATGCAACAACTTGCACCTCACCATTTCCTAGATAGCATTCAGGTTGTCTTGCAACCCTCCCACTACGTCTAGGTGGCATGGTATTCTGATAAACTTGCATCTGACTTTCAGATGCTGAAGTTGTTATGTCTTTGTCAACATTTGACAATTGTTCACTGGTCGTACCAGCAAGTAACTCCTCAAGTAATACTTTACTTCAAGGTTTGAATTCTATCATATAATCCTCCTCAAGAAATGTAGCATTTATCGATACAAATACTTTATTATCTTCTGGATTATAAAAGAATCCACCCCTAGTTTCCTTAGGATAGCCTACAAATAGGCACACATATGAACGTGGTTCTAACTTAGTAGTCATTTTCTTTAGCACATGTGTTGGACACCCCCATATACGGAAATGTCGCAAACTAGCTTTACGACCATTCCATAACTCTAAGAGAGTCTTATAAACAGACTTAGAAGGAATTACATTAAGGATATACATTGATATTTCCAATGAATACCCCCAGAATGAACTAGGTAGAGTGTTATAACTAAAAATTGATCTTATCATTTCTAATAGGGTTCGATTTCTCCTTTCTGCAACACCATTTTGTTGTGGTGTTCCAGGTGCTGTGAGCAGTGAAACAATTACATGCTCAACTAAGAATTCCTCGAAATCTCTATCAAGGTATTCACCTCCATGATCTGATCGTAGAATTTTGATGCTTTTACCTAACTGGTTCTCAACCTCAGCACGATACTCTTTGAACTTTTCAAATATATCTGACTTGTGCTGCATTAGATAAACATACCCATATCTAGAATAATCATCAATGAAAGTGACGAAGTATTCATAACCACCTCGTGTCTTTACATTCATCGGTCCGCAAACGTCCGAATGTATTAGCTCAAGTGGTTCTTTGGCTCTTATCCATTTTTCCAGTAAAAGCTCTCTTAGTCATTTTGCCTTCTAAACAGGATTCGCAGACAGGTAAAGTACCGAGTTTTAACCGATTTAAAACTCTGTTCTTAATTAGTCTATCAATCTGGTCAAGGTTAATGTGACCAAGTCTAAGGTGCCATAGATAGGTATCATCATGAGAAATCTTTTGTCGTTTTGTTTTAGATCTTTCAATCTTAAACATTTCAGCATTAAGCAGTGAATCATGCATTAACGGTCTTAATACATATAGATTATTTTCAAAGTTTACCGTGCATATATTTAATCCATTTCTACTAATAATAACTGACTTATTATTAAATGAAACAGAAAAACCACATTCCATAAGTTTTGTTACAGAAATCAAATTCCTGCGAAAACCAGGAATATATAACACACCATTCAAACATAAATAACTTTTATAAAAGTTTAATTTGGAATCTCCCACTGCTTTAGCTGAAACAACATCCCATGTCCCAACTCTCATGGTAAAGCTACCTTCAGCAAGGTCCCTTCATGAGTCAAGTAGCTGCAAAGAACAATAAATATGGTTAGTGGCACCATAATCAAAAATCCAAGGGGATTTATCATCCTCCACTAAAAGAGACTCAATGACAAGTAAATCATATTTACCTGAGTTTTTCTTCTCTTTAAGCTCAACAAGGAATTTCGGACAATTCCTTTTCCAATGCCATTGTTGTTCACAATGAAAACATTTTCCTTTAGCATTGGTACCTTTAGAGCCTTTGTTGTTTTTATTTTTCATTGGTTTTTCCTTTGCCTTCCAATTGCCTTTCTTCTTCTTCTTTGCAGATTTAGAAGATTCGACAACATTTGCCTCGGCATTGGACTTACGAGGACCATTCATAACGGACTCGTAATTGGTGAGCTCATTTAGCAGTTCAATCAACGTAAAAGTCAACTTATTTATAGAACAATTGCTTTTTAACTGCAAGAAACTCTTCGGAAGGGTTTCCATGATCATTGTCACCTGGCTTTGCACATTGATATGTACACCATGGGTTTCAGCCATATTAAGATGAGCCATCATCCTTAACACATGGTCTCGGATTGATGTGCCTCCCTTCATTCTAGCGGTCAATACAGAGGCAATTGCCTCATGTTGTTGCCGGTCTGAAGGTTTCCCAAACATGTTTTGTAATGACTGCATAATCATTGATGCTGTCGCCATAGGCTCATGTTGTGCAGCAACAACCTCAGACATGGATGCTATCAAATAGCTATGGGCTTTCTCATCAGCTTTAATCCAATTATTATAGGTATTACGTGCAGCTCTGCCAGCATTGGGTGCTGGCTCAGTAGGACATTCCTCCATTAGGACAAATTTAAGGTCTTCGCAAACCAAGATAGCATTCATGTCACTTTTCCATTTAACATAATTATCCACAGTTAATTTTTCTTGTTGTTTGATAATTGAGATAATTGCAAATGCCATGGCTGAAAAAATAATAAACGCGCATTCAACATTCATTCATCGCATATTGAAATTGTCAAACATTTAGGCATAAAATTAAACATGATGCATGATCAATGTAAAATGAATTAGAAACCTAAAAGAATTACTATGCCATGGTTATCTATCATCCCACAAATAAGTGCCGTCGTAGGGTAGGTCAAGTATTCACATGATAGATTGAGACATTTTTCAATTGATTATTATATTTGAAATAACTCTTATTCCTATATTAATCAACTACTTCTATTTTGATCAAGGAAGCTTTGATTAACAACTTAATCATTCATTTGTGAGTGTAACCTATTATTTCGGAACCCTTGGACTTAACTGGTGAAGTACCGCCATAAGGTAGGTCAAATCACCAGATACATCTAGAATCTCAAATCACTAGTGAATTGACCCAATAAGGACACCATCCGTAGGGGGACAGGAACAAAGCTGCCACAAGGCGCCTATTGAATCTCATGTTTTTGGATAACAATGGATATCATGAGATATATTGTGGTATACCCCTCTCCCACTCACTATTTTGAAGTGTAAGGTTTCTATCTCACTAGTTTCTAATGTATTAAGATTATAATCGGCTAAAACATATCTTTATTAATACTAGTGGATTATTAGTGATCTAACCAATTTTAACACTTAAAATTTTATTCACTAATCCTTATTAGTCTCTACTAATCATTAACTTAATTAAACTAATTTAATCAAGTTTGCTTAAGTGATCTAAACAATTTTAACTTTTTAAAATATTTGTTCACTTATAGATTTTAAAATTTTAGAATTCAACTAATGGACTATATGTCATTAAATCATTTAATAGATTAAAAGTACGTTATTTACTCCAAAGGTACGTGGAATTGTATCCCGAGTACAAACCAAATTACCATCCATTCGGAAGCAGCTATGGAATTTATATCTGGGTTTCCATCCGATATACCAAGGAAAATAACATACTCATAATGTCCATTTGTTCTTAAAATTGAATTCGTAATTTTTAAACCTTTAAACTAATTAATCTTATTAATCTGTTTACATGCATCTTATATTCTAATTTAACTTTTAAATTTACATAAAATCATATTTTATGACTTGAATATCATGCATGTCTACATGTTATGGCATGTGAAAATGCAAGAGTAGGCACCTTATGCTATATGATATGTTAATAAACAATTTAAAACATATATATATGCCCAGGTCTGGGCTGAAAACATTTGTGTGGCGTTTGACGGGCGTTCGAACGTTTTCAGGCAGTGGACTAACGTTTGTGTGGCGTTGGACTGGAGTTCGAAAGTTTTCGGTCTGGCGTTCGAACACTAGAACTTCATTTACTCCGTTCCGGAGCTTCCGGACTCCGTTTTGGTCCCCGTTTTTTTTCTACGAACTCGAAACGGAATGAAGTTTTACATAAATCCATAAATTTCATTAACCGGGCTCTTATTTTTCTATACTAATCAAATTAGTACAATAAATCCAAGGCATCCTTTGGTCTTCAAATCTTGCTCCATGTTATGTTGTTGAGTTATTTACGGAGGAGGTTCGTAATGAGTCCTTCGTGGCATCAGCTCCTCCAAGTTACAAATTGAGTTACATATTGGACTTATTACAAAGGAAATGAACTTAAAAAACTTGAAAGAAAATGACATTACGGTCTTACATTCCCAATACCAAAAATAAGAGCAGGGGAATTTAACGATCAGCGCAATACATTCATCACATGAATCAAAGTAAACATTAATCACATGAACATTAAAATGTTGGACAATTATGACCCATAGCATCACTATTTGTACAGAACATGGTGTTGTTGTACAAATTAACTATGTGACAAAGGAAATTGCTCTTTTATCATTTGTAATTAGATTACCAAGATGTATAAATGATAGAAGGTCATTATGATTAGTTCCGGATTGAGATGATATGAGATAGTATCAATCCACAAAGGTTTAATTATTAAATATCCCTAGTCGCAGTATTATCGAGATTGGACATCGATAATACAAAATAGACTAGTATTTCACTTTTGCGCATTGTGGGAGCATAACGAAATAGTTCTCATATATTTGGGTATTGGATACTCATGCAAGTGTAATAGGAGGTTGTGTTTACCGATGGTACGGAAACAGCTTCGCTCTGGATAGACCCCTCGGAATTCCATTGGTAGTATGACTATGTGTCTATGGAAGTCCGAATCAGGGTAGGTGTATTTGGTCTTAACCTGAGACTTGCACCGCTAATACTTGCGACAATCAATATACTTTGGTTTTAGTCGTCCAGGGTTTAACCGGTTCTGTGTACGCCTCTTCTGGGTATATTGAGAATCCTAGTGTATTGGGTGTGATGTCAAGACGGAAGTATCACTCCAGTCATAGTGGAGATGATGATCACGTAGGATACGGAACTGGTGCTCTTTTATGTTGCAGCTATCGGGATAATATGACTAGGTCATGTTTATCCGATTATAGAGACTAGTTACCAGAGATCCGATATGTGCTTCGTACGGGGCAGACGCAATTCCAGCCCCAAGCCTAGCATGTGACATTCGATACTGGATCACAATACGCAATACTACGTATACTACGCCTGATAAAGATTACATATTCCTTTAAGAATATTTCTGGAGAATTGTGTAGGCACGGTGCTTTGCTAGAAGCCAACCATGTCTTGTAAATCGGTAAAAATGTAGTACTAGGTACGTACATTTTCGGATAGTCCGACGACCGGATTTACTGCCAACATATCCGGGGATCTCATGGGTCACTTCCCGAAGATTCACCGATATCGTATGACTCGCACATAATTAATCTATGATTAATTATTAGAGAGAAAAAATTAATCTGGGATTAATTACGGAGATATTTTATCTGGGATAAAATATTATTTAAAGAGAGAGAACGATTAATTTGGAATTAATCAATAAAATAATATATTCGATATATTAAACGAAATTAGATTTCGACGCGGAATTAAAATTAGATTTTAATTTGGGCGAACGAGTTAATTTAGAATTAATTCGCTAGCGACGTGAATAGTAATTTTGCTAGGCATAATTATTTAATTAAATTTGATTTAATTACGTCGCAGTGGAAAATTTGTTAATTCATAATTAGCGAACCCGAGCCCGGGAGTGTTTGCGGGCCCACTCGCATTTCGAATTCAAGTACGGCCCATAAGTCACATCAAGCGTCACATCATTAGTCATTCTTATGATGTAAGTCACATCACTTTGAGTGATGTGATGGTTGTCACTTGTGATTGATGGTGGTGGTTGGAAGGCTTAAATGCCTTGTACATTTTTTGAATTTGATATATCATTTAATTGATTTTAGAAATCAAACTAACCAACACAACTTCTCTTTCTCTCTCTCCCTCTCACGGCCAAGGGCCAAATTTCTCTCATTTTCTTCCAAAATGCCGAGAATAAGAAGAAGTAATAAGGAAGATTTGTGGCAAATCTTTCCAATGCTAGCACATAAAGAGTCAACCCAAAGTGATAGGGAAACAAACCCTTGAGCATGGAATCCATTCCTAAGCTTGGAGCTTGACCGAAAATCTTGTAGCACATAGAGGAGCCATGGCCGAAAGTCACAAGGATGGAGCAAGGAAAATTTTTGTTGTTCCTCGCATCGCAAAAGCCGATCAAAGTGAGTATTCCGCAACTAACTTTGTTGTATTCACACATGTTTTACGCTTAAATCGATCTTGGTTTGACCTTAGAAACCCAACAATGGTATCGGAGCCATGATTTAAGCATGAAATTGGAATTAGGGTAAAATTGGGTAAAAATTGATTTGAGCATGTTTTGATGAAATTGATTGTTTGAATATGCTTGAATAATTTGGCTTGGCCGAAATTTATGTGTTACCCTAAGTCATGGTGATTTTTGTTTTTGATCATTGGATGAGTTGAAATCACTTGGGATATGTTGATTTAGGATTTAATTGGATTGAATTCGGAATCGGACAATAAAACCCTACAATTGCCGTGACTAATAGCATGAAATGAATTGATTTTTTGATTAAATAATGTTGGACATGTGTTGATGATAATTAGCATGATTAATTATGTAAATTGGTGTTTTGGAAATATTAATTTGGTTAATTAATTATGGCTATACACTTTAGATTAATTTAATTGTGAAATTTGGAATTTTGTAATTTAATTAATTGGGCCAAATTTGGAATTGGGCTTGTAAAGTTGTATTTGGGCTTAATGGGCTTGGTTGGGCCAAGTTTGGTTTGGGTTAACTGGTTAGATCCAATTGGGCCCAAAACCATATCCATAAAGTCCAAATATAATTAAATGGACCTTTAATATTTTAATTGGGCCTAATGGGCCTAAATTGGTTTCTTGGCTAATAAGGGTGATTCCTTAACTGGGCTTTGGTATTTGGGTTTGACCCATGTTGACCAAAGTCCAAGCCTTTAGAAATTAATTGAAAACCCATTGGACTTTAATTAAATTGACATTGGATGTTAAATGGGCTATGAGACCCGTAATGATTAGATTTAGAATTTAAGTCGTAAAGGCATATTAAAAAGTGTAATTATTTAATTTAGAATTAAATATAGAATTAGTATTAAATATAAATTAAATTGGATTTAATATTGTAGTTTAATATAATTCAAGAATTCGTACTTTGAGTACTTATTCGCAAAACGAGTTTGACTCGCGCAAAATCAAATTGTTGTTTGAACATTGGATGGTCATTAATTTCAGATTAATTAATTGGATTAGATTGATTGATAACATGCTTTGTGTGAAAACATGGATGTGATGTATGAATAATGCATATCGGATGGATATTATATGGGTGAGGGCAATTTTGGAAATTGTTGTAATAAATTTTGAATTTATTAAATTGGACCTGCGTGTCCAGCCTATTACCTCTTGACTCTTTGTATTTCTCTTCTCACCTATTCCCCTCAATATAAATGAGGTTTCTTTAGAAGTGTTATGTAATTGGGTAGAAATAATATTTGTGCTAGCGGGAGAGAGGAAATGGAGAGATTGTTGGGTTTCTACGATCCCGAGGATCGATTAAAGCAATGAAACATACGTGCAAATACATCAAAGAAGTTGCAGAATACTTACATCGATTGGTTGAGGCGATGCGTCAAAGAACAAAAAATTTTCTGGCCTCCTTGGAAGCTCACGGCAGTGAGCAGTTTTGCTCCTCCAAAATTTTCGGCCATCTCCAAGCTCCAAGCTCCAAGCTTCAATCGGTGATTCCTTGCTCACAAGTGGGTTTCCCTATCACCTTAGGATGACTTCTTTGTGTGCTAGCACTTAGGAATTTTTGCCATAAAATTCCTTAGCTTCTCCATGGCTCACGGTGTAACCAGAAATTGAAGAAGGAAGAGGCCCTAGGCCGGGAGAGATGGAAGAAGAAAGAGAAGAGAGAAGGTTGTGTTGGTTGGTAGTAAATGTGTATCAAATACACCTTTTTGAATTTCCAAAATTCATTTTCCTTATTTTGCTTTCCAAAAGTCAAGCCATTAAAGGCTACTACCACTACATCAACTATTCACATAACAACGACTACATATCACATCACTCAAAGTGACAAGTGATTTGATGCTTGAAGTGACTAGCGATTTGATGCTTGATGTGACTTATGGGCCGCACTCGAAATCGAAATGCGAGTGCACCCGCAAACACTCTCGGGCTCGGGTTCGCTAATTTCAAATTAAAGAACTTTTCGTTGCGACGTAATTAAATAATTATGCCTAGCAAAATCATTATTCACGTCGCTAACGAATTAATTCTAAATTAACTCGTTCGCCCGAATTAAAATCTAATTTCAATTCCGCGTCGAAATCCAATTTCGTATAATATATCAAATATATTATTTTATCGATTAATTCCAAATTAATAATTTTCTCTCTTTTATTAATATTTTATCCAAGATAAAATATCTCTGTAATTAATCACAGATTAATTCTTTCTCTCATCTAATTAATCCCAGATTAATAAAGTGCGAGTCATACGTCATCGGTGAATCTTCGGGAAGCGACCCATGAGATCCCCGGATATGTTGGCAGTAAATCTGGTCGTCGGACTATCCGAACACGTACGTACCTATTACTACATTTTTACCGATTTACAAGACAATGTTGGCTTCTAGCAAAGCGCCATGCCTACCCAATTCTGCAGAAATATCCTTATAGGAATATGTGATCTATATCAGGCGTAGTATACGTAGTATTGCGTATTTCTATCCAGTATCGGATGTCACATGCAAGGCCTGGGGCTGGAATTATGTCTGCCCCGTACGAAGCACATATCGGATCTCTGGTAACTAGTCTCTATATCGGATAAACATGACCTAGTCATTTTATCCCGATGACTGCAGTACATAAGAGAACCAGTTCCGTATCCTGCGTGATCATCATCTCCACTATAACTGGAGTGATACTTCCATCTCGACATCACACCCAATACACTACGATTCTCAATATACCCAGAAGAGGCGTACACAGAACCGATTAAAGCCCTGGACGACCACAAAACCAAAGTAAATTGATTGTCGCAAGTATTAGCGGTGCAAGTCTCAGGTTAAGACCAAATACACCTACCCTGATTTCGGACTTCCATAGACACATAGTCATACTACCAATGGAATTCCGAGGGGTCTATCCAGAGCGAAGCTGTTTTCCGTACCATCGGTAAAACACAACCTCCAACTACAGTTGCATGAGTATCCTATACCCAAATATATGAGAACTATGTCGTTATGCCCTCACAACGCGCACAAGTGTATTACTAGTCTTTTACGCAATATCGATGTCCAATCTCAATAATACTCTGACTATGGATATTTAATGATTAAACCTTCATGGATTGATACTGTCTCATATCATCTCAATCTAGGAATTAATCATATAGACCTTTCATCATTTATACATCTTGGTGATCTAATCACAAAAGATAAAAGAGCAATCTCCTTTGTCACATAGTTAATTTGTACAACAACACCGTGATCTGTATAAATAGTGACACTATGGGTCATAATTGTCCAACAATCTCCCACTTGGCCTATAGCTAGTCACTCAAGTGTCCTACACCCAAACTATGTACGGTTCGCTCAAACTTCTGCTGAGAAAAGGCTTTCGTCTGCGGATTTGCATGATTATTATCTGATGCGATTTATTTGATCATCACATAGCCACGATGTTTGATCCGAACGAATCACATAAATAGTTGAAGTATATATCTGGATCATTGATGAGACCATTAATTCTTTACCTTGCGCTGAAACCTAGCTCAGTTGCTAACAGAACTATATCTAATCTAATTAGATTTATTATCGACCCAAATGGCTTCTATTACTGCCTCAGCTGCAGCAATAACCCGCGTTTGTTGTTTATTCAGTAACAATATCTTGCTTGGAAGATTTCCAGCTCACTGTTCCATTATTCAAACTGTATAGTACCGTTTTACGACTTATAGTCGTTTTATTGGTTAGGAAACTTGCAGCAGTGATCCCAGTCACTTCAAGTTCTCATTCTCCATGGATTAAGACAGCATCCTTAGTTCTCTAAGATACTCATGGATGTTCTTAACATCAATCCAATGACTATCACTTGGATTGGCCTGATTGTGACTCCATATGCTCAAAGCATATGAGACACCAGGTCGCGTACATTTATTTCAATGTACGAGTTCTCGGAGAGTGCTAACAACTTTAAATCTATCCCAGTAGATCTTTATTCCTATAATAAAGGTTGTTTCTCCCAAGAATTCTACGGAGAATTTTCATGAAAGCCAAGCTTTCGCCGATTATATTTTTGGGAATATCATTTCCAAGAAATGACATATTATCATTATTTAGGACTTTCGCTGTCAGTGCGCTCCCACTAACCTTCTTATATACACAAGAATCATTTTCGTTTCGAATTAAATCATACACCATTATGATTACATCAAAACGATAATTCCAAGAATTCAATGCTTGCATCAATCCATCCATGGATTGAATTAACTCGCAAACCTTGTTTGCTCATTTTGGTACGACAAAACCTTCAGGATGTTGAAAACATCCTCTAAAAGGTTTCCGTTAAGGAAATCAGTTTTTTCATTTAGCTGCCACATTTCATAAAAGAAATATGCAGCATCAGCAAGCATTATCCAAATGGATTTACCATGGCAACAGTTAAAAGGTTTCGTTATAATCAACATAATGTTGATAACGATACCTTTCCGCTACAAGCCTAGCTTTGTACGTTGGTATGTTGCCTTCCATGTATGTCTTCCTTGAAGACTTATATAGTACCAATAGGCACAATGCCTTCAGGTACAATAACTAGTGTCCAAACATAGTTGGTATACATGGAATCCATTTCGGACATCATGGCACTTTGCCATAATTGGGAGTCGATACCTTGTATCACTTTCTCATACGTAGTCAGTTGGTATTCCTCAATAAGATTGACATATTTATGAGGTAAGATCAAAAACCCATACCCTAGGTTGTTTTCTGACTCTCTCCGACTTACGTGGTTCTTGTGTATTCGAAGATTATTGGTATAGTTTCATCCTTGATGAACTATTTGTGTTCTATTAAGGAATCGGTGCCTGGAATAGTATTACTCCGATTTTCATCGAGTTTTACTTTCCTCCCACTTACCACTGCATATAGGTATTCCTCTTAGGAAAAACCGTATGGCGAGCAACAATTACATTGTTCTCTTGTGAGTTGTATAAGTACTATACTTTGGTATCCCTAGGATAACCTACAATTTGGCACTTATCTGATTTGGGTTCTAGTTTGGTATCATCCAAACATATGACTAGCATACCCAAATCATCGGAATGAGAAAACCCAGTTTCTTTCCTGTTCATATCTAATATGAGGTCTGTCAAACAGATTTTTATGGAACCTTATTCTAAATAATTTTTGCACTGTTTAAAGCTTATCCGTTGAAGGAAATGGTAGCTCAGAGCGACTCATGATTAACCTTATCATGTCCAACAAAATTTGGTTTCTCAGTTCGGACACACCGTCAAATTGACGTGTTCCGGAAGGATCCTCATTGAAAGAATATTATACTCTTTCAAGTATTTGAGAAACTTATTGCTTAAGTATTTTCCACTATGGTCTAACAGTGACGGTTTAATACTTTAGCCGATCTGTTTGTCTACTTCGTGTCGAAACTCTTTGAATTAATAAAAAGTTTTTGATCCATGTTTCACAAGAAACACATAACCATAACGCGATGCCACATCCGTGTAGTTCACGAAATATTCATATCCACCTCTAGCCTAGCTAGACATGGGCCCACTTACGTCACTATGAACGAGGGCTAACAGATCGGTGGCATTTACACTTTTACCAAGTAAATAGTGTTTTAGGCACTTTGCCCAATAAACTAGATTCGTAGACATCATTTGAATGGAATCAAATCCATCCTAGTACCCACTCTTCAAAAGTGTGTATATACGAGTCTTGTTTAAATTGTGTACCAGACAAAAATGCCACGAATAAGTCTCATCTAATCAAATCAGTTTGAGCTATTAGTTCGTCATATTATATGTTTGAGATTTATTTATATTCAAAATATAAATTCTGTTATTCACATCTAATGTGTTTATCTTAATATCATCTTTATAAAATAAAACACTTTAGTGTTCTAGAATATTAAGGTATACCCGCAACGGGTTAAACCCTGATATAGAGATAATGTTTCTAGTCAAACTAGTTACATTCTAACAGTTTCCTAATTTAAGTACACACTCAAAGGGTAGTTCCTAATATCTTAGGTTTCTACGGTTAAAACAGCGACTGTCGTCCCGTTTCCTATTCGTAGATTAATCTCATCTGAAGTCAGTATCCTGCTCTCAGCAGATTCTGCACATCAGCACATATATATGTACCACATCCAGTATCTAAAATCCAATTTTAATACTAGTAGTGAACATAATTATGACAAACATATTCGAAGTCAGAGCTTGCTCATCTTCAATTCCTTCATGTCTGCCTTGTCCATACGGCAGTCACGCTTCTATGTCCCCGTTTGCCATAGTTTAGGCAGACATTTTAGGATATGTCATTTGTCTTCCCAGAAGATTATAATGATTTTTCCTTTTGCCCTTTTTCACATTCCAGAAGCCTTTGGCCAAGCCTTGGCCTTCTGGAATATCGAAGTAAAGTGCGTCTTGCGCTTCTTGCTTTATTGCAAACTTTGGCTTTGACTCCTTGAGAATAGCCATTAACTCTCCAAGAGTTTACTATTACAATTTAGTACTTCTAGGATCTAAGGATAAATCAATGAAGATCCTTCAATTTCACTATCATACTTGAAGGATCTATTCCTTAATTCTAACTAAGAAATTAAGGAGTCTATGCGGCAAGCATAATGGATTAAGCACTAAAGTTGTCATCACATGAATATTCCAAATATCATGTTCTACTATTTGCTTAACTCCGGGCTTAGGCATAAGATGTTATTTTATCAAATAAAGTAACTTCTTAATTTTCAGGACTATCCTAATTCATTATTCCCAATTTGAAAATTAAAGTCGTTCAAACACATTTTCTCCCATGATTATATTTTAAACATTAATCTTTCAATTTATCTTGATTCTAATAGTCCAACTATTTAATCAATGATTTTGGTACTATTTATTATAATGATTACTATAATCTAACTATATAATCAACTATAATTCAATTGGTTAAATTCAATTATATTGATTTCTATAATCCAATTATAAAATCAAATATAATGAAATTGTTTGAATACACTCCAACTGTTTTATTAAAACAACAATTAAATATTAGTCCAACTAATATATTAATTTATATGACGAAAAATTTGAATGAGCGCGTATGGCAAGTAACTAAACGAATATTGCAAATTTAATACTTGCCTCCCACTATTTTTCGGCGAGCCTTTAACCCTCTGTTGAGTACTCGGGAAACCTTATTTCCTAGTGGGCTATGATCCCGTTAAATAACACACAATCTTGACTTTGGCCAACAAATTGTACGATAATTAACTAGGTAGATCTCTAAGATCAATTGGATCCCATCCAATTCCTAGATCCAGTAGGTGGACGTCCAAGTCCGAAACATATAACTTATATATGCCAATATATCCAATATATTGCCTAACCTTTTTCCTCTGAATCAACAAAGCCTTGGCTTTGGCACAACAAACTTAGTGATCCCAGTTAAGCGAAACCCATTGACCATGGAAAGCTTCATAATCAATGTCGATGGACAAGAAGTGATCTTGACTTTGGCCAACAAATCACAACTTGGACAAGACACCGATATGGAAAAAAGCTTTCATGATTCAAACACATCCTCGACGGAAAAAGGCCTTGACTTTGGCCAACAAACCAATGCCAGTCTTGGATCTTGAGTAAGAATCACTCAATGGAAGAAAAAACGCTTAATATTTTGTGAGGGTTTTTCGCGTGCAGATTGGCAACCAATTTATTATCTTTGTTAAGGTATCATCATCATACACCCTTAAACATGCATTCTAAACACATAATAAGGCATATATAAATAAAATAATAATGATATGCGGATGGATACTTTACACATTGTTCCTAAAACAAATCTCTCCATTTCCTCTCTCCCGCTAGCACAAGTATTGCTTCTACCCGTTACATAACACTTCCAAAGAAACCTCATTTACATTGAGGGGAATAGGTGAGAAGAGAAATACAAAGAGTAAGGAGGTAATAGGCTGGACACGCAGGTCCAATTAATAAATTCTAAATTTTTTACAACATTTTCCAAAATTGCCTCACCCATCTAATATCCATCCGATATACATTATTATGCATCGCAACCATGTATTCACACAAGCATGTTATCAATCAATCTAATCCAATTAATTAATCTGATAATTAATGACCATCCAATGTTAAAACAACGATTTGATTTGATTCACACAAGCATGTTATCAATCAATCTAATCCAATTAACATATGTGCGAATACATCAAAGAAGTTGCGGAATACTTACATCGATCAGTTGAGGCGATACGTCGAAGAACAAAAAATTGTCTACCCTCCTTGGAAGCTCACGGCAGTGAGTAGTTTTGCTCCTCCAAAATTTTCGGCCATCTCCAAGCTCCAAGCTTCAATCGATGATTCCTTGCTCACAAGTGGGTTTCCCTATCACCTTAGCATGACTCCTTTGTGTGATAGCACTTAGGAATTTTTGCTATAAAAATTCCTTAGCTTCTCCATGGCTCACGGTGTAACTAGAAATTGAAGAAGGAAGAGGCCCTAGGCCGGGAGAGATGGAAGAAGAAAGAGAAGAGAGAAGGTTGTGTTGGTTGGTAGTAAATGTGTATCTAATACACCTTTTTGAATTTCAAAAATTCATTTTCCTTATTTTGCTTTCCAAAAGTCAAGCCATTAAAGGCTACTACCACTACATCAACTATTCACATCACAAGGACTACATATCACATCACTCAAAGTGACAAGTGATTTGATGCTTGAAGTGACTAGCGATTTGACGCTTGATGTGACTTGTGGGCCGCACTCGAATTCGAAATGCGAGTGCACCCGCAAACACTCTCGGGCTCGGGTTTGCTAATTCCAAATTAAAGAATTTTCCGTTGCGATGTAATTAAATAATTATGCCTAGCAAAATCACTATTCACGTCGCTAACGAATTAATTCTAAATTAACTCGTTCGCCCGAATTAAAATCTAATTTCAATTCCGCGTCGAAATCCAATTTCTTATAATATATCGAATATATTATTTTATCGATTAATTCCAAATTAATCGTTTTCTCTCTTTTATTAATATTTTATCCAAGATAAAATATCTCTGTAATTAATCTCAGATTAATTCTCTCTCTCATCTAATTAATCCCAGATTAATAAAGTGTGAGTCATAGGTCATCGGTGAATCTTCAGGAAGCAACCCATGAGATCCCCGGATATGTTGGAAGTAAATCCGGAAGTCGGACTATCTGAACACGTATGTACCTAGTACTACATTTTTACAGATTTACAAGACAAGGTTGGCTTCTAGAAAAGCGCCATGCCTACCCAATTCTCCAGAAATATCGTTACAGGAATATGTGATCTATATCAGGCGTAGTATACGTAGTATTGCGTATTTCTATCCAGTATCGGATGTCACGTGCAAGGCCTGGGGCTGGAATTGTGTCTGCCCCGTACGAAGCACATATCAGATCTCTGGTAACTAGTCTCTATATCGTATAAACATGACCTAGTCATTTTATCCTGATGACTGTAGTACATAAGAGAACCAGTTCCGTATCCTGCGTGATCATCATCTCCATTATGACTAGAGTGATACTTCCATCTCGACATCACACCCAATACACTACGATTCTCAATATACCTAGAAGAGGCGTACACATAACATGTTAAAGCCCTTGACGACCAAAACCAAAGTATATTGATTGTCGCAAGTATTAGCGGTGCAAGTCTCAGGTTAAGACCAAATACACCTACCCTGATTTCAGACTTCCATAGACACATAGTCATACTACCAATGAAATTTCGAGGGGTCTATCCAGAGCGAAGCTGTTTTTGTTGGACAATTATGACCCATAGGAGATCACTATTTGCACAGATCATGGTGTTGTTGTATAAATTAACTATGTGACAAAGGAGATTGCTCTCTTATCATTTGTGATTAGATCACCAAGATATATAAATGATAGGAGGTCCCTATGATTTGTTCCTAGATTGAGAATGATATGAGACAGTATCAGTCCACGAAGGATAAATCATTAAATATCCCTAGTCAGAGCATTGTCGAGATTGGACATCGATAAATGCGTAAAAGACTAGTATTACACTTGTGCGCGTTGTGAAGGCACAACGTCATAGTTCTCATATATTTGGGTATAAGATACTAATACAAGTGTAATTGGAGGTTGTGTTTTACCGATGGTACGGGAAACAGCTTCGCTCTGGATAGACCCCCTCGGAATTCCATTGGTAGTATGACTATGTGTCTATGGAAGTCCGAAATCAGGGTAGGTGTATTTGGTCTTAAACTGAGACTTGCACCGCTAATACTTGCGACAATCAATATACTTTGGTTTTGGTCATCCAGGGCTTTAACCGGTTTCTGTGTACGCATCTTTTGGGTATATCGAGAATCGTAGTGTGTTGGGTGTGATGTCAAGACGGAAGTATCACTCCAGTCATAGTGGAGATGATGGTCACGTAGGATACGGGACTGGTTCTCTTAAATGCTGCAGCTATCGGGATATTATGACAAGGTCATGTATATCCGATTATAGAGACTAGTTACCAAACATCCGACATGTGCTTCGTACGGGGCAGACACAATTCCAGCCCCAGGCCTAGCACGTGATCATCCGATACTGGATCGACATACACAATACTACGTATACTACGCCTGATATAGATCATTTATTCCTGTAAGCATTTTTCTGGAGAATTGGGTAGGCATGGCGCTTTGCTAGAAGGCAACCTTGTCTTGTAAATCGGTACAAACGTATTACGAGGTACTTACGTGTTCGGATAGCTTGACGACCGAATTTACTGCCAACATATCCGGGGATCTCATGGGTCGCTTCCCGAAGATTCACCGATGACGTATGACTCGCACTTTTAATTAATCTGGGATTAATTAGATGAGAGAGAAAATTAGTCTGGGATTAATTGCGGAGATATTTTATCTGGGATAAAATATCATTTAAAGAGAGATAACGATGAATTTGGAATTAATTGATAAAATAATATATTCGATATATTATACGAAATTGGATTTCGACGCGGAATTAAAATTAGATTTTAATTCGGGCGAACGAATTAATTTAGAATTAATTCGTTAGCGACGTGAATAGTGATTTCGCTAGGCATAATCATTTAATTACGCCGCAACGGGAAATTCATTAATTTAGAATTAGCGAACACGAGCCCAGGATTATTTACGAGCGCATTCACATTGCGAATTTGAGTGCGGCACGCAAGTCAAAACAAGCGTCAAATCGCTAGTCGCATCAACCGTCAAATCATTTGTCACTTTGAGTAATGTGACAACTTGTCACATTGATTGATTAATTGATGTGAGTTGATTGAAGTTGTTGAAAAGCTTTTTGAAAGCTTGAAAGAAATATATCATTATTTTAATGTTATTTGACTTTTAATTTTTTGGTATTTGATAAACAAAAATTAAAACAACACTTTAATCTCTCTCTCTTTCTCCATGGCTCACGAATGGGAGCCAAACTTCTTCTTCTTCTCTATCGGCCAACAGGCCACTTTCTTCTCAAAATGTTTCTGGTTTGACCATGAAAATGGAGAAGGAAAAGTATGAAATTTGTGGCAAATTTCTTGAGTGCTAGCACACAAATGAGTCCATACAAAGGTAATAGGGAACTCACTACATGAGCAAGGAATCAACACAAGCTTGGAGCCTCCATGGAGGACATCAATGGTCGAAAATGAGGACTGCAAAACAGTGGACTGCCGAGCTTGGAGGAAGGCAGAAAATGAGTTTTGTTCATCACCGCATCGACTCAACCGATCATTGTGAGTATTCCGCAACTCCCTTGAATGTATTCACATGCGTTTCTTGCTTGATAATTGATCCTTGGGACCTTAGAGAATTCCAACAATGGTATCTTGAGCCAATATTGAGCATGAAAATGATTTAGGGTTAAAATTGGGTAAAATGAATTTGAGCATGATTTAATGAAATTGGATGAATTAATATGCTTAAATGTGTTTTAATTGATGATTGATTGGATCAATTTGAAGAAATTTTGTTTGGAACAATTTTCCCCAATTTTGGTATGCTTGGCTGAATACCACATAAACCCTAATGTCTTGGATTTTTGATTTTTTGATCATTGGATGTGTTGGAAATCAATTGGGAATATTGATTTAATGTTGAATTGAATTTAATTGGATTGAATTTGATTTGGACATAAAATCCCCTCCTTGGCCGAGACATATAAAGCATGTATTGGGTTTGATTTTTTGATAAAATGTGTTGGACACTAATTGATGTAATTGAGCATGATTAATTAGGCTAAATGGTGTTTTGGAAATGTTAATTGGGTAATTAATTGTGTTATACACTTTGTGTAATTAAATTGGGAATTTGGAATTTGGTAATTTAACTATTTGGGCCTATTTTGTTAAAATTGGGCTTGAAAGTTGTTATTGGGCTTGGTTGTACCAAGATGGGTTTAGGAAAAATTGGTTGGATCCAATTAGGCCCAAAATCGCATCCATAAAGCCCAAATGCGACTAATGGACCTTTAAAGTTTAATTGGGCCTAAATTGATTTCTGGGCTTATGGGGTAACTCCCGAATTGGACTTTGGTTATTGGGTTTGAACCGAGTTGACCAAAAGCCCACGCCTTATGAAATTAATTAAAAGCCCATTGGACTTGAATTAAATTAACGTTGGACGTTAATCGGGCTTTGAGACCCGTAACGATTAAATTTGGAATTTAAGTCGTAAAGGTTTATTAATAAAGTGTAATATTTAATTTGGAATTAAATAGTGAATCAGTATTAAATACAAATTGAATTGGATTTAATTTTGTAGTTTAATTTAATTCGAGAATTCGTACTTTAAGTAGTTATTCGCAAAACGAGTTTGACTCGAGCAAAATCAAATCGTTGTTTGAACATTGGATGGTCACTAATTCTCAGATTAATTAATTTGATTAGATTGATTGATTGATAACATGCTTGTGTGAATACATGGTTGTGATGCATGAATAATGTATATCCAATGGATATTAGATGGGTGGGGCAATTTTAGAAATTGTTGTAATAAATTTGATTTATTAATTGGACCTGCGTGTCCAGCCTTATCACCTCCTTATTCTTTGTATTCTCTTCTCACCTATTCCCCTCAATATAAAGGAGGTTTCTTTAGAAGTGTAGTGTAATGGGTAGAAGTAATACATGTGCTAGCGGGAGAGAGAAATTGAGAGATTTGATCTAGGACCAATGTGTAAAGTATCCATCCGCATATCATTATTATTTATTTATACGCGTTTTATTATGTGTTTAGAATGCATGTTTAAGAGTGTATGATGATGAGACCTTAAGAAAGATAATAAATTGGTTGCAAATTTGCACGAGAAAAACCCTCATAAAATATTAAGCGTTTTTCCTTCCATTTAGTGATTCTTACTCAAGATCCGAGACAGGCATAGGCTTGTTGGCCAAAGTCAAGGCCTTTGTCCGTCGAGGATGTGTTTGAATGACGAAGGCTTTGTTCCATATTGGTGTCTTGTCCAAGTTGTGGTTTTTTGGCCAAAGTCAAGACCACTTCTTGTCCATCGACATTGATTACGAATCTTTCCATGGTCAATGGGTCGCGCTTAACTGGGATCACTAAGTTTGTTGTGCCAAAGCCAAGGCTTAGTTGATTCAGAGGAAAAAGGTTAGGCAATATATTGGATATATTGGCATATATAAGATATATGTTTCGGACTTGGATGTCCCCCTACTGGATCTAGGAATTGGATTGGATCCAATTGATCTTAGAGATCTACCTAGTTAATTATCATACAATTTGTTGGCCAAAGTCAAGATTGTGTGATATTTAACGGGATCCTAGCCCGCTAGGAAACACGGTTTCCCGAGTTCTCGACAGAGGGTTAGAGGCTCGCCGAAAAATAGTGGGAGGCAAGAATTGAATTTGCAATATTCGTTAAATTACTTGCCATACGCGCTCAAACAAATATCATTCGTCAAATAAATTTAATGTTAGTTGGACTAATATTTAAATTGTTGTTTTAATAAACAGTTGGACTGTATTCAAACTACTCATTTATATTTGATTATATAATTGGATTATAATAATCAATATATTTGATTTAATTAATTATAGTTGATTAAATAGTTGGACTATAATAATCATTATAATAAATAGTATCTAAATCGTTGATTAAATAGTTGGACTATTAGAATCAAGATGTAATTGAAAGATTGACATTTAAAACATAATCCTAGGGAAAATGTATTTAAATGGTTTAATTTTCAAATTGGGAATAATTTCAGGATGGTCCTGGAAAAATAATAAGTTACTTTATTTGATAAAATAACATATTATGCCTAAGTCCGGAGTTACGCAAATAGTAGAGCATAATCTTTGGAAGATTTATGTGATGATAACTTTAGTGCTTAATCCATTATACTTACCGCAGTAGACTCCTTAATTTCTTTGTCAGAACTAAGGGTTAGATCCTTAAAGTATGATAATGAAATTGAAGGATATTCATAAATCTATACTTAGATTTTAGAAGCACTAAATTGCAATAAATAACTCTTGGAGAGTTAATGACTATTCTCAAGGAGATAAAGTCAAACTTTGCAATTAGGCAAGTAGCGCAAGGCGCACCTTACTTCGATATTCTAGAAACCAAGGCTCGGCCAAAGGCTTCCAGAATGTGGAAAGGGGCAAAGGCAAAATCATTATAATCTTCTGGGAAGATAAAGGACATATCCCAAAATGTCTGCCTAAATTGTGGCAAACGGGATCACGGAAGCGTGACTGCCGTTTGGAAAAAATAGACATGAAGGAATTGAAGACGAGCAAGACTCTGAATTCGAATATGTTTGTCATATTATGTTCACTACTAGTATTAAAATTGGATTTTAAATACTTAGTGTGGTACATAAAACATATGTATTGATGTTCAGAATCTGTTATGAACAGGATACTGACTTCAATTGAGATAAATCTGCGAATTGGAAACGGGACAAAAGTCACTGTTTTAACCGTAGATACCTAAGTTTAGGAACTACCCTTATGGTATGTACCCATAAGTATAATACTTATACATCTCACAAGAGAACAATTTGATTGTTGCTCACCATGCGTTTTTCCTAAGAGGAATATCGATATGCAGTAGAAAGTGGGAGGATAGTAAAACTCGATGAAAATCGGAGTAATAATGTCCTAGGCACTGAATCTTAATGGAACATAAATTGTTCATCAAGGATGAAACTATTACCAATAATCTTCGAATACACAAGAACCACGTAGGTCGGAGAGAGTCAGAAAACAACCTGGGGTATGGGTTTCTGATCTCACCTCATAAAGATGACAGTCTTATTGAGGTATACCAACTGACTACGTATGAGGAAGTGATACAAAGTATCGACTCCCTATTATGACAAAGTGTCATGAATCCGAAATGGATTCCATGTATATCAACTATGTTTGGACACTTGTTGTTGTACCACAAGGCATTGTGCCTATTGGTACTATATTAGTCTTCAAGGAAGACATACATGGACGGCAACATACCAACGTATAAAGCTAGGCTTTTAACGGAAAGGTATCGTTATCAACATTGTGTTGATTACGATTCAACCTTTTACCTGTTGCCATGGTAAACCCATTTGGATAATGCTTGTTGATGCTGCATGTTTCATTTATGAAATATGTCAGCTGAACGGGAAAATCGCTTTCCTTAAACGGAAACCTTTCGGAGGATGTTTACAACATCCTGTCGGTTTTTTCGTACCAAAACTAGCAAACAAGGTTTGCAGGTTGTTCGATCCATGTTTGGATTGAAGCAAGCATAGGTTCTTTGAATTATCGTTTTGATGTAATCATAATAGTTTATGATTTAATTCAAAACGAAATGATTCTTGTGTATATAAGAGGGTTAGTGGGAGCGAACTGACAATATTGTCCTATAAATAATGATAATATTTCATTTCTTGGAAATGATATTCCCAAAATAACAATCGGCGAAAGCTTGGCTTTCGAGAAAACTCTCCGAGAACTCGTACATTGAAAAATGTACGCGACCTGGTGTCTCATATGCTTTGAGCATATGGATTCACAAACAGGCCAATCCAAGTTATAGTCACTGGATTGAATGTAAGAAAATCCGTTAGTTTCTTAGAGAACTAAGGATGTTATCTTATACTATGGAGAATGAGAACTTGAAGTGACTGGGATCACTGTAGCAAGTTTCCTAACCGATAAAGACGACTATAAGTCGTAAAACGGTATTATATAGTTTGAATAACGGTACAGTAAGCTGGAAATCTTCCAAGCAAGATACTGTTACCAAAAAACAACAAATGCGGGTTATCACTGCAGCTGAGGCAGCAATATAAGCCTTCTGGGTCGATACCAAATCTAATTAGATTAGATATAGTTCTATTAGCTGCTGAGCTAGGCTTCAGCACAAGCTAAAGAATTAATGGTGTCATCAACGATCCAGATACATACTTTGATATTCATCTGATTCATTCGGATCATACATCGTGGCGATACGATGATCGAATAAATCACATCAGATGATAATCATGCAAATCCGCTGACGAAAGTCTTTTCTCAGTAATTTGAGTCAACCGTACATAGTTCGGGTGTAAGACACTAGAGTGACTGGCTATAGGCCAAGTGGGAGACTGTTGGACAATTATGACCCATAGCGTCACTATTTGTACAGATCATGGTGTTGTTGTACAAATTAACTATGTGACAAATGAGATTGCTCTCTTATCATTTGTGATTAGATCACCAAGATATATAAATGATAGGAGGTCCATATGATTTGTTCCCGGATTGAGAATGATATGAGACAGTATCAGTCCACGAAGGATAAATCATTAAATATCCCTAGTCAGAGCATTGTCGAGATTGGACATCGATAAATGCGTAAGAGACTAGTATTACACTTGTGCGCGTTGTGAGGGCACAACGGCATAGTTCTCATATATTTGGGTATAGGATACTCATGTAAGTGTAATAGGAGGTTGTGTTTTACCGATGGTACGGGAAACAGCTTCGCTCTGGATAGACCCCCTCGGAATTCCATTGGTAGTATGACTATGTGTCTATGGAAGTCCGAAATCAGGGTAGGTGTATTTGGTCTTAAACTGAGACTTGCACCGCTAATACTTGCGACAATCAATATACTTTGGTTTTGGTCATCCAGGGCTTTAACCGGTTTCTGTGTACGCGTATTCTAGGTATATCGAGAATCGTAGTGTGTTGGGTGTGATGTCAAGACGGAAGTATCACTCCAGTCAAAGTGGAGATGATGGTCACGTAGGATACGGGACTGGTTCTCTTAAATGCTGCAGTTATCGGGATATTATGATAAGGTCATGTATATCCGATTATAGAGACTAGTTACCAGACATCCGACATGTGCTTCGTACGGAGCAGACACAATTCCAGCCCCAGGCCTAGCATGTGATCATCTGATACTGGATCGACATAAACAATCTACGTATATTACGCCTGATATAGATCGCTTATTCCTGTAAGCATGTTTCTGGAGAATTAGGTAGGCATGGCGCTTTGCTAGAAGCCAACCTTGTCTTGTAAATCGGTACAAACGTAGTACGAGGTACTTACGTGTTTGGATAGTCCGACGACCGAATTTACTGCCAACATATCAGGGGATCTCATGGGTCGCTTCCCGAAGATTCACCGATGACGTATGACTCGCACTTTAAATTAATATGGGATTAATTAGATGAGAGAGAAAATTAGTCTGGGATTAATTGCGGAGATATTTTATCTGGGATAAAATATCATTTAAAGAGAGATAACGATTAATTTGGAATTAATCGATAAAATAATATATTCGATATATTATACGAAATTGGATTTCGACGTGAAATTAAAATTAGATTTTAATTCGGGCGAACGAATTAATTTAGAATTAATTCGTTAGCGACGTGAATAGTGATTTCGCTAGGCATAATCATTTAATTACGTCGCAACGGGAAATTCGTTAATTTAGAATTAGCGAACACGAGCCCGGGATTGTTTACGAGCGCATTCACATTGCGAATTTGAGTGCGGCATGCAAGTCAAATCAAGCGTCAAATCGCTAGTCGCATCAACCGTCAAATCATTTGTCACTTTGAGTAATGTGACAACTTGTCACATTGATTGATTAATTGATGTGAGTTGATTGAAGTTGTTGAAAAGCTTTTTGAAAGCTTGAAAGAAATATATCATTATTTTAATGTTATTTGACTTTTAATTTTTTGGTATTTGATAAACAAAAATTAAAACAACACTTTAATCTCTCTCTCTTTCTCCATGGCTCATGAATGGGAGCCAAACTTCTTCTTCTTCTCTATCGGCCAACATGCCACTTTCTTGAGTGCTAGCACACAAATGAGTCCATACAAAGGTGATAGGGAACTCACTACATGAGCAAAGAATCAACACAAGCTTGGAGCTTCCATGGAGGACATCAATGGCTGAAAATGAGGACTGCAAAACAGTGGACTGCCGAGCTTGGAGGAAGGCAGAAAATGAGTTTTGTTCATCACCGCATCGACTCAACCGATCATTGTGAGTATTCCGCAACTCCCTTGAATGTATTCTCATGTGTTTCTTGCTTGATAATTGATCCTTGGGACCTTAGAGAATTCCAACAGTTTTCCATACCATCGGTAAAACACAACCTCCTACTACACTTGCATGAGTATCTTATACCCAAATATATGAGAACTATGCTGTTATGCCCTCACAACGCGCAAAAGTGTAATACTAGTCTTTTACGCATTATCGATGTCCAATCTTGATAATACTCTGACTAGGGATATTTAATGATTAAACCTTCGTGGATTGATACTGTCTCATATCTCTTAATCCAGGAACTAATCATATGGACCTGTCATCATTTGTACATCTTGGTGATTTAATCACAAATGATAAAAGAGCAATTTCCTTTGTCACATAGTTAATTTGTACAACAACACCATGATCTGTACAAATAGTGACGTTATGGGTCATAATTGTCCAACAGAGATTTTTTCTAGGAAAAAAATGTGTTAAGTATCCATCCGCATATCATTATTATTTTATTTATACGCGCCTTATTATATTTCTAGAATGCATGTTTAAGGGTGTATTTGTTGGAATTGTCTAAGCATCCCAAGATCATATCAAGCAATGAAAATACAAAGTGAATACATCATGGAGTTGCGGAATACTCACAATGATCGGTTGAGACGATGCTACGAACACAAAAATCATTTTCTGCCCTCCTCCAAGTCACGGCAGTCCACTATTTTACAGTCTTCATTTTCGGCCATCTTGGTCCTCCATTGATGCTCCAAGCTTATCAAGGTGATTCCAAGCTCATGAAGTGAGTTCCCTATCACCTTTGTATGGCTCCTATTGTGTGCTAGCACTTGATGATTTTGCCACAAAATCATCATCCAATTTCTCCTTCACATTCTCAGTTTTTAGCAGCATAAAACAGAAGAGAAATGGCGTGAGAGAGAGAGGGAATTTCTTGGCTCCAAACCGTGAAAAATAAGAGAGAGAAATGGAAAATGTGTAATGGTTAATTAATTTCCAAAATCAATTAACATATACCATTTTTTTCAATTTCCTAAAACTCAAAGGAAACTATGCCAACAACTCCCATCAACTTACATCAATCAATGAATAGTGACTGGTGTCAATCACTCAAAGTGAAAGACATCTATCACTTGATTGACGAATGATGTGACGCTAGATGCGACTAGCGATTTGACGCTTGACGTGACTTACGTGCCACACTCGAATTCGAAATACGAGTGCGCTCACAAACACTCTCAAGCTCGGGTTCGCTAATTCCAAATTAATGAATTTTCCGTTGCGACGTAATTAAATGATTATACCTAGCGAAAATTAATTCTAAATTAACTCGTTCGCCCGAATTAAAATCTAATTTTAATTCCGCGTGGAAATCCAATTTCATTTAATATATCGAATATATTAATTAATCGATTAATTCTAAATTAATCGTTATCTCTCTTTAATGGATATTTTATCCCAGATAAAATATCTCCGCAATTAATCCCAGATTAATTTTCTCTCTCATCTAATTAATCCCAGATTAATTAAAGTGCTAGTCATACGTCATCGGTGAATCTTCGGGAAGCGACTCATGAGATCCCCGGATATGTTGGCAGTAAATTCGGTCGTCGGACTATCCGAACATGTAAGTACCTAGTACTACGCTTTTACCGATTTACAAGACAAGGTTGGCTTCTAGCAAAGCGCCATGCCTACCCAATTCTCCAGAAACATGCTTACAGGAATAAGCGATCTATATCAGGCGTAGTATACATAGTATTGTGTATGTCGATCCAGTATCGCATGTCACGTGCTAGTCCTGGGGCTGGAATTGTGTCTGCCCCGTACGAAGCACATGTCACATGTCTGGTAACTAGTCTCTATATCGGATAAACATGACCTTGTCATTTTATCCCGATGACTGCAGTACTTAAGAGTACTAGTACCGTATCCTACGTGACATCATCTCCACTATGACTGGAGTGATACTTCCGCTTTGACATCACACCCAATACACTATGATTCTCAATATACCCAGAAGAGGCGTACACATAACCTGTTAAAGCCCTGGACGACCAAAACCAAAGCATATTGATTGTCGCAAGTATTAGTGGTGCAAGTCTCAGGTTAAGACTAAATACACCTACCCTGATTTCGGACTTCCATAGACACATAGTCATACTACCAATGGAATTCCGAGGGGGTCTATCCAGAGCGAAGCTGTGTCCCGTACCATCGGTAAAACACAACCTCCTATTACACTTGCATGAGTATCTTATACCCAAATATATGAGAACTATGTCGTTATGCCCTCACAACGCGCACAAGTGTAATACTAGTATTTTACGCATTATCGATGTCCAATCTTGATAATACTCTGACTAGGGATATTTAATGATTTATTCTCCATGGATTGATACTGTCTCATATCATTCTCAATCCAGGAACAAATCATAAGGCCCTCATATCATTTATACATCTTGGTGATCTAATCATAAATGATAAGAGAGCAATCTCCTTTGTCACATAGTTAATTTATACAACAACATCATGATCTGTACAAATAGTGACGCTATGGGTCATAATTTTCCAACAGTATAATGATGAGACCTTAAGAAAGATAATTAATTGATTGCCAATTACGCGAAAAACCCTCAACATATATTAAGCGTTTTTCCTTCCATTGAATGATTCATTCTCAAGATCCAAGATTGGTACTGGTTTGTTGGCCAAAGTCAAGACCTTTGTCCATGGCGGATGTGTTTGAATCATAAAGGCTTTATTCCATATCGGTGTCTTGTCCAAGTTGTGATTTGTTGGCCAAAGTCAAGATCACTTCTTGTCCATCGACATCGATTACGAAGCTTTCCAAAGTCAATGGGTCTCGCTTAACTGGAATCATTAAGTTTGTTGTGCCAAAGCCAAGGCTTAATTGATTTAGAGGAAAAAGGTTAGGGAATATATAGGCATATATAAGATATATGTTTCGGACTTGGATGTCCACCTACTGGATCTAGGAATTGGATGAGATCCAATTGATCTTAGAGATCTACCTAGTTAAATATCATACAATTTGTTGGCCAAAGTCAAGGTTGTGTGTTATTTAACGGGATCCTATCCCACTAGGAAATAAGGTTTCCCGAGTACTCAACAGAGGGTTAGAGGCTCGCCGAAAAATAGTGGGAGGCAAGTATTGAATTTGCAATTTCGTTTAGATACTTGCCAATACGCGCTCAATTCAATTTTTCGTCATCAATTTAATATATTAGTTGGACTAATATTTAATCGTTGTTTTAATTAAACAGTTGGACTGTATTCAAACTACTTCAAATAATGGTTGATTATATAATTGGATTATAGTAATCAATATATTTGAATTTAACCAATCAAATTATAGTTGATTATATAGTTAGACTATAGTAATCATTATATTTAATAGTACCTAAAATCGTTGATTGGATAGTTGGACTATAGCAATCAAGATAACTGAAAGATTAGTGTTTAAAACATAAACCTGGGTGAAAATGTTATTAAACAGCTTTAATTTTCAAATTGGGAATAAAACCTCAGGATAGTCCTGGAAACTAAGAAGTTATTCTATTTGATAGAACAACCTCTTGGGCCTAAGCCCGGAGTTGAGAAAATAGTAGAACATGATCTTTGGAAGATTCATGTGATGATAACTTTAGTGCTCAATCCTTTATGCTAGATGCAATGACACTTTAATTTCGTTGTCAAAATTAAGGATTAGATCATTGTATCATGATGATGAAATTAAAGATCTTCATAGATTTATTCTTAAATCTTAGAAGTACAAATTGCATAAGAAGCTCTTTAGCTCGTGTATGTCAGAGGGTACATCTGTCGAGCACTAGGTGTCGTAGATGATTGCTGACATCGATCAGCTAGGTTAGCTGGGCATTACCTACGTGGCCGAGACTACCAAAGATTTGATCTTATAGTCTCTACCCGAAAGCTGAGCAGGTTCATAATGAACCAAGAGTAAACTCTTGGAGAGTTGATGGCTATGCTCTAGGAGGCAGAGCCAGAGCTTCTAAAATGGGCAAAGGAAAAATCATCATAGCCTTCTGGGAAAACAAAGGACATATCCCAAGATGTCTGCCTAAACTATGGCAAACGGGGTCACTGGATGCGTGACTGCCGTATGGACAAGGCAGACATGAAGAAAGTGAAGACGGGCAAGGCTCCGACTTCAAATATGTTTGTCATAAACATGTTCACTATTAGTTTCAAAATTGGATTTTGATACTAAGTATTGTACATAAATATATACTAATGTGCAGAATCTGCTGATAAGCAGGATACTGACTTCAGTTGAGATTGATCTGCGAATTGGAAACGGGACGAGAGTCGTTGTTTTAACCGTAGAATCCTAAGTTTAGGAACTAGCCTTTGGGTGTGTACTTAAATTAGGAAACTGTTATAATGTACCTAGTTTGACTAGAAATATTATCTCTATATCAAAGTATAACTCGTTGCGGGTATACCTTTATATTCTAGAACACTAAAGTTTTTTATTTTATAAATATGATATTGAGATAAGCACATTAGATGTGAATAAAAATATTTATATTTTGAATATAAAAGAATCTCAAACATATAACATGACAAACAAATAGCTCAAACTGAATTAATAAAATGAGACTTATTTGTGGCATTGTCGTCTGGGACACATTAAACAAGACTCGTATATCCACACTTTTGAAGAGTGGATACTAGGACGGATTTGATCCTATTCAAATGATGTCTACGAATCTAGTTTATTAGGCAAAGTGCCTACAACACCTTTTACTTGGTAAAAGTACAAGTGCCACCGATCTGTTAGCCCTCGTTCATAGTGACGTAAGTTGTCCCATATCTAGCTAGGCTAGAGGTGGATATGAAATACTTCGTAACCTTTACGGATGTGGCATTGCGTTATGGTTATGTGTTTCTTGTGAAACATGAATCGGAAACTTTTGATAATTCAAAGAGTTTCGACACGAAGTAGACAAACAGATCGGCTAAAGTATTAAAACATCACGATTAGACTGTGATGGAAAATACTTAAGCAATATGTTTCTCAATTACTTGAAAGAGTATAGTATTCTTTCAAAGTGGACTCCTCCCGGAACACCTCTAATGACGGTGTGTCCAAACGGAGAAACCGAATTTTGTTGGACATGATAAGGTTAATCATGAGTCGCTCTGAGCTACTATTTTCCTTCAAGGGATACGCATTAAATAGTGCAACACTTATTTTGAATAAGGTTCCATAAAAATCTGTTTGACAGACTTCATATTAGATATGAACAGGAAAGAAACTGGGTTTTCTCATTCCTGGTGATTTGGGAATGCTGGGCATATGTTTGGATGATACCAAACTAGAACCCAAATTGGATAAGTGCCTAATTGTAGGTTATCCTAGGGTAACCAAAGTATAGTACTTATACAACTCACAAGAGAACAATTTAATTGTTGCTCGCCATGCGGCTTTCCTAAGAGGAATACCTATATGCAGTGGTAAGTGGGTGGAAAGTAAAACTCGATGAAAATCGGAGTAATATTATTCCAGGCACCGAATCCTTAATGGAACACAAACTGTTCATCAGGGATGAAATTGTACCACAATCTTCGAATACACAAGAACCGTGTAAGTCAGAGAGAGTTAGAAAACAACCTGGAAGGTATAGGTTTCTGATCTCACCTCGTAAAGATGTCAATCTTATTGAGGAACACGAACTAACTACGTATGAGGAAGTGATACAAGGTATCGACTCCCTATCATGGCAAAGTGCCATGAAGTCCGAAATGGATTTCATGTATACCAACTAAGTTTGGACACTAGTTGATGTACCGGAAGGCATTGTGCCTATTGGTACTATATAAGTCTTCAAGGAAGACATACATGGATGGCAACATACCAACGTACAAAGCTAGGCTTGTAGCGAAAAGGTATCGTTATCAACATTGTGTCGATTATGACGAAACCTTTTAATAGTTGCCTTGGTTAAATCCATTTGGATAATGCTTGCTGATGCTGTATGTTTCATTTATGAAATATGGCAGCTGAACGTCAAAAATCGCTTTCCTTAAACGGAAACCTTTTGGAGGATGTTTAAAACATCCTGACGGTTTTGTCGTACCAAAACAAGCAAACAAGGTTTGCAGGTTATTCGATCCATTTATGGATTGAAGCAAGCATTACGTTCTTGGAACTATATCGTTTTGATGTAATCATAATGGTGTATGATTTAATTCAAAAACGAATATGATTCTTGTGTATATAAGGAGGTTAGTGGGAGCGCACTAGCAGTGATTGTCCTAAATAATGATGATATATCATTTCTTGGAAATGATATTCCCATAAAACAATCGGTGAAAGCTTGGCTTTCATGAAAATTCTCCGTAGAATTCTCAGGAGAAACAACCTTTATTCTAGGAATAAAGATCTACTGGGATAGATCTAAAGGTTGTTGACACTCTCCAAGAACTCGTACATTGAAATATATATACGCGACCTGGTGTCTCATATGCTTTGAGCATAGGGAGTCACAATCAGGCCAATCCAAGTGATAGTCACTGGATTGATGTTAAGAACATCCTTAAGTATCTTAGATGAACTAAGGATGCTTTCTTAAGTTATGGAGAAGGAGAACTTGAAGTGACTAGGTTCACTTTTGCAAGTTTCCTAACCGAAAAAAACGACTATAAGTCGTAACAAAGGTACTATATAGTTTGAATAACGGAACAGTGAGCTGGAAATCTTCCAAGCAAGATACTGTTACCAAATAAACAACAAAAGCGGAATATTGCTGCAGCTGAGGCAGCAATAGAAGCCATTTGGATCTTAATAATCCTAATAAGATTAGGTATAGTTCTGTTAGCAGCTGAGCTAGGCTACAGCATAGGCTAAAGAATTAATGGTCTCATCAACGATCCGAGTATATACTTCAACTATTCATCTGATTCGTTCGAATCATACATCGTGGCGATGTGATGATCGAATAAATCGCATCAGAAGATAACTTTGCAAATCCGCTGATGAAAGCCTTTTCTCAGCAAAAATTTGAGCGAACCGTACATAGTTCAAGTGTGGGACACTTGAGTGATTGGCTATAGGCCAAGTGGGAGATTGTTGGAAAATTATGACCCATAGCATCACTATTTGTACAGAACATGGTGTTGTTGTACAAATTAACTATGTGACAAAGGAAATTGCTTTTTTATCATTTGTAATTAGATTACCAAGATGTATAAATGATAGAAGGTCCTTATGATTAGTTTCGGATTGCGATGATATGAGACAGTATCAATCCATGAAGGTTTAATCATTAAATATCCCTAGTTGTAGTATTATCGAGATTGGACATCGATAATGTGGAATAGACTAGTATTTCACTTGTGCGCGTTGTAGGAGCATAACGGAATAGTTCTCATATATTTGGGTATTGGATACTCATGCAAGTGTAATAGGAGGTTGTGTTTACTGATGGTACGGAAACAGCTTCACTCTGGATAGACCCCTCAGAATTCCATTGGTAGTATGACTATGTGTCTATGAAAGTCTGAATCAGGGTAGGTGTATTTGGTCATAACCTGAGACTTGCACCGCTAATACTTGCGACAATCAATATACTTTGGTTTTGGTCGTCCAGGGCTTTAACCGGTTCTGTGTACGCCTCTTCTGGGTATATTGAGAATCGTAGTGTATTGGGTATGATGTCAAGATGGAAGTATCACTTCAGTCATAGTGGAGATGATGATCACGTAGGATACGGAACTGGTGCTCTTTTATGCTGCAGCTATCGAGATAATATGACTAGGTCATGTTTATCCGATTATATAGACTAGTTAGCAGAGATCCGATATGCGCTTCGTACGGGACAGACACAATTCCAGCCCCGGGCCTAGCATGTGACCTTCGATACTGGATCACAATACGCAATACTACGTATACTACGCCTGATAAAGATTACATATTCCTTTAATAATATTTCTGGAGAATTGGGTAGGCACGGTGCTTTGCTAGAAGCCAACCATGTCTTGGAAATCGGTAAAAACGTAGTACTAGGTACGTACGTGTTCGGATAGTCCGACGATCGGATTTACTGCCAACATATCCGGGGATCTCATGGGTCGCTTCCCGAAGATTCACCGATGACGTATGACTCGCACATAATTAATCTAAGATTAATTATTAGAGAGAGAAAATTAATATGGGATTAAGTACGGAGATATTTTATCTGGGATAAAATATTATTTAAAGAGAGAGAACGATTAATTTTGAATTAATCGATAAAATATTATATTCGATATATTAAACGAAATTAGATTTCGACGCGGAATTAAAATTAGATTTTAATTCGGGCAAACGAGTTAATTTAGAATTAATTCGCTAGCGACGTGAATAGTAATTTTGCTAGGCATAATTATTTAATTAAATTTGATTTAATTACGTCGCAACGAAAAATTCGTTAATTCGGAATTAGCGAACTTGAGCCCGGGAGTGTTTGCGGGCCCACTCGCATTTCGAATTCAAGTGCGGCCCACAAGTCACATCAAGTGTCACATCATTAGTCATTCTTGTGATGTAAGTCACATCACTTTGAGTGATGTGATGGTTGTCACTTGTGATTGATGGTGGTGGTTGGAAGGCTTAAATGCCTTGTACCTTTTTTGAATTTGGTATATCATTTAATTGATTTTAGAAATCAAACCAACCAACACAATTTCTCTTTCTCTCTCTCCCTCTCACGGCCAAGGGCCAAATTTCTCTCATTTTCTTCCAAAATGCCGAGAACAAGAAGAAGTAATAAGGAAGATTTGTGGCAAATCTTTCCAATGCTAGCAAATTAAGAGTCATCCCAAGGTGATAAGGAAACAAACCCTTGAGCATGGAATCCATTCCCAAGCTTGGAGCTTGACCAAAAATCTTGGAGCACATAGAGGAGCCATGGCCGAAAGTCACAAGGATGGAGCAAGGAAAATTTTTGTTGTTCCTCGCATCGCAAAAGCCGATCAAAATGAGTATTCCGGAACTAACTTTGTTGTATTCACACATGTTTTACGCTTAAATCGATCTTGGTATGACCTTAGAAACCCAACATAAAAACCATTCATTTCATTAATCTAAATATGCCTACTCATCACAACATGCATTCTAATAATCTAAATCGCATATAAATTATTAAAACTTGAAACTTTAAAGGAGAAGGGTTAAGAACACTTTTCAACCTTAAGCTCTCGAAGCCAATTGTAGGATACCGTTTCCTTTTGAGCGGCGGAAGTTGCGGATGTGGTGGCACCGGATCTTTAAAATTTTCTTTGCCTTCTCCTTTGTTGAAGTCGAACTCCACAAAACTCTTGATTAATTTCCTTTGAGATTCTACTATAGAATCAACCACTCAATCTTCCGAGCTATATCTCGAAACCAACAAACTGAAGTGTGGGCTTCTCTCACAAAGATCAACCTCTAAACTTTTTAGAGAAATTGATATTGTCACAAACTCTTTTGGCTTTAGAAAGATGAGATGAAGAAGATAAAGTATCTTGTTCACTTTTGTTTTTCTTTCTAATCTCAACTATTGAGAAATATGATTTTTCTCTCTACCTTACTCACAACTTTTGTGAATGTTTTAGCTCTCTCTTGAATTTCTTTTTGCAAAATGCTAAGTATGATTTTCACTTGATTACCCAACCTTTGAGTGGGAATGGTAGAGAATATAAACTAAAGTCATTCCATCAACATCCACTCAATCTTATCAATTGTAAATGGCCAACACACTTGAGTGGAGTGTCAACCAAATCCATTAGATAATGGAACAAGTTAGGTAATTAGGTCAAAAACTAATTAACAAAAACTTGGTGGATGATTTGGCAAATCATTAAGGCTTTTCTTGATAATGCATTTACCATTATCAAATAATGATGTTATAATTATCTCATAATTATGCATTATCAATGATGATGTAATAATTATCTCATAATTATTAATGATGTAATAATTATCTTATAATTATTATTTGATTATCTCATAATCAAAAATATTAGAAAATATAATATTAAAGTAATTTAATATTATTTTCATTTGTGACCAAAAAATATTATTAATCATATTAATAATATATAAATATAATGTGAGCATATTATTAGACAATCTAATTATATTAAGTTTGCTACAGTTAATCAAGCTAGCACGAGGACCAAATGGACCTACGGTTCCGAGTTTCAATAATTTTGAAATATTAAATAAGCCATTTAATCAAATATTACGAATTATTAACTTCGCGTTATTCCACTAAAAACTCGAAGTTGAACTCTCGTTACCGTATATGGAAAATATAAGCCGAACAACTTCGGTGTCTATCGAATATAGTCACTACATATGGATATAGCCCTTCATGAATATCTCATATATAGAGCCGGGTCATAAGTCTGTTATACCCCTCTAAATATTATGTCTCTTAAGAACCATTGATTCTATAATGAACAATTAATTCATAACAATTATGAATATAAAACTTTCTATTCGTAATAGGAAAGTTGAGCGCTCAAAATTGTTCAAGTCCCGAATCAACTCTTAAAAGAAATATTCTTCTACTTCTCGAAAGAATGGGTGAATTCCATATCTATGTAAAACGTTCCCAGCTACACACCAAACCATATCCCCAAAATACGTAGTTATTGGCAGGGACTGCTACACCAACCTCACCATAGTAAATCAAAGGACACAGCCTGACATGCAGGAGTTCGTAGTACACTCAGGATTAAGATTAATCCATATATGACCACCTAGTAGATAAAATGAATTTCTTGGGTTAACGAATTTAAAAGAAATTCATTATTATCTGAGTCCAGTCCTATATGATCATATCATACAAGGTGCCTCCATTCCCAGTCACCACATGAACGAACCCGGATCAAGGTTGTCATACAAGTATAGAATATATCGCAGCTATAGATAAACCACAAACAAAGTACCCACTTTGTTTGCTCTCTATGGACAATTTAGATTACTAACTTCAGACTTAAATCCTCTTGTGCATCAAACATACACTAAGTATGAATTTACAAAAGTAATCAAGGTAAACAAGACAATTGGACAATATGCAATTTAAATCGAACAACTTTGATAAATGAATAATGCGTTTATAATTATTACAATAATAAATTCCGTTTTATAACACATAAAGCTCTCGGACATATAGCCCAACATCATCAACATGCCCAAATTAAAAGTAGCTGAGATGACAATGCTTAGATGGATGTGTGGATGGACGAGGAAAGACAAAGTTAGAAATAAAGTAATTAGGAAGAAATTTGGGATAACATCAATTGATGAGAATATAAGAGAAACTATACTAAGATGGTTTGGACATATCCAAAGTATGTCTTTAAGTCATCCAGTGAGAAATGAGAGCAAATAGTGCTTGATGAACACTAAAAAGTGTACATTTATTAAAAAGAAAATTAATCATTTTACACTTGTAGTTTCATTAATCCTATTAATCTAGTACATTTGTGAAATACTAATTAAATTTAGGTTTTATATATTTTCAAAAATTTGACACACTCACAAAATAGTTCTTTACTCCCAAGTATAAGAGTGTCAAAGTAATAAAATAACCCGGTAAGTCCGAGGTCGATCCACATAGAATAAATTTAATAGGATAAAATAATGATTCAACTAATAAAATAAAAATAATAAAATATTATGGTTACATGATCCACTCTTGATATTTCAAATATAAATAATTTTTACTTTTTATAAAATATAAATTATAATTATTTCTCAATCAATTTATTTCATGATTATTAGGTATTAATTATGTCAACACATGTAATTCATCATGTCGATAATTAGTCTTGTCAATGTGCTAAATATGCCAAAACATATAAAACCAGCCATAAAGATGGAGATAACATTTATTTATAACAAGTCCAGTTAGATACTTTATTATGCCAAATATATAAATGAGCGATATAGACGGTAACATATTGTCTATAATTAATCCAAATCTTTAATATTCCACTCTCTCTCATTTATGGGATTCAAGTATCAAACGTGCCAATCGAGGATTGTCTACAGCTAGTCAAGAGTCATAAATAAACTAGAAAGAGTATGAATTTTATTTAGGAAATTATCACAATTTATAAAATATAATATAAATAAAAATTACATATATTTTCATATCAAGAGTTCCGCCATTTACTCCAAATATAGTACAAATTAGCAGAACAAGATATAAATAAAAACACTATAATTTTATTACTGAAAGAAAAATAAATTATAGAATAAAAAATATACACACAATGGCTCATCCCACAAAGTCTCAAAAGAGACCTGTGGAAATTTGCTAAGAACTGAGATGCTGAGCACCTCTATTTATAGAGAATGCTCGACATCCTCAAACATAATACAAATGAATTGCATTATTGTTGACAATTTGCAAAAGTTGGAGACTTTTACAAATTGTCAACAATTTGCATAAATCATCCACCGTATTTGGTGGATGATTTATTTATTGATTTTGTTTTACTTTTTATTTTTTTTGCTCTTTTGCTTCTTTCTTTTGTTTTTTTTGTATTTGTTTTGTTTTGTTTTATTTTATATTTTTATATAAAATACATGTGTAGCTAAATACATCATAAGCTTATTTTTTCATCGATATAAACACGGTGAATGTTTTCCAAGTTCGATTTGAATCTAACTGTCACGCTCTTTTGGATTTTTGGGTCTTGAAATTCAGATTTCATATCCATTTTCCGTTGAGCATCCAAAACAGTATTTTACCTACACAATAAATAAAAATCACATTAAAAATATATAAAACATAAATTTAATTATTATTTCAAAAATGTGCTAAATTAAGAGGATTAATGAAATTACAAGTGTAAAATGATTAATTTTCCTTTTAATAAATGTACACTTTTTAGTGTTCATCAGTGCTGCCATATGTCAAGCGAGGTAAGGGAAAGCCAAAGTTAAGATGGACAGAAACCATAAAAAAGACTTACGTTTTATGGAGCTTGATGAATCATTGATCTCATATAGAGCATAATGGTGTCAAAAATCTATGTAGCCGACCCCATATAGTGGTAATTCTCTACAAGAAATTTTAGTATAATTGTGTTGTGATTTATCCTAAAGTTATTTCAATTTGTTTGTGAATAACTTTATGACTAGTAACAAATGTTAGGTTAATTTATAGGAGATTAAGTGCATGGATTTGTTCCATATTAATTAGAAAGTTCCTTTATTGATGTCAGGCGCGTGATGGCGCGTGTCGGCAATTTCTCACATTTCCAAAATTGAAGTATCTTATTCCATGGAGAAAACTTTATCACCCTGTAGATACTGTATTTTTATGCATAACCGAATGATAAGTCTCTTACGGGACACCCTTTGAACGCTTGAAAGTTTACAATGATGAATGCTAGAAGGGAAAGGAACTCCAGGAAATACAAACAAAAGCTTGTCAGACATCACCTATGTTCAACCTACATTCTCTCTAAACCAGAACATCTGGTCGGACATAACCTGAAAACCCTACATCTTGCTGGACATTATACAACTGTCATTGAATACGTAGATTATCAGTTACTGAAGTTAAATGATCTAATTATGTCCGACCGAACATAGAATTCAAATTTAATAGCCGACCTAATGTGTATCGAGCTGTCAGTGTACGTGCAAAATTCAAATAGCTAGAATCAATGACTAATTGATATCCGGCCGGACATAGATTTCAAATTATACATCCGGCAGGACATATATAGAGCTGTAGTTGACATTTCAAATTAACAATCATTGAAGATATGAAGGAGAAATGGAGGGGATTATGTCTCCTCTTCCATTCTCAGACCCCTCCAAGCACTATGCAAGATGGGATTTTCCCTTGATAAAGCCAACTTTGGAATCCCCTAAAAAATTCCATGAAACACTGAAATTCTACACACAAAGAGAAAGGTAAAATAGTGAGGAAATCTTAGAAACCTTGGAATTTCATTCATTTCTAGCAAACAACCAAGCAGCAATCCGACTTCTAGGGGGTTTACTGAGCCAACCACACTTAAAGGTACGACCCGATGGCATCTTCTCTCACTTTCACATATTTTTTTGATTCTGTATTAACACAGTATCTCCGGCCGGATATACATCACATCCGGCCGGACATGCAGACACATTCGGTCGTTGATAGGTATATTAGGCCACCTTTATTGCTTTTTTTAGTTCAGTTACTTTATTAATGTTTACTTCAGCATATTAATGTCTTTTTCTTATCTTATATTATCATTTCATGCATGCTAATATGTTTGTTATCTTATTAATGTCCTGTTTATTATTATTTCGCATGATTAATCACTGTCTGAATGCATATCTAGCCAAATTTAGACTAAATCCGACCGAATATTAAGTTAGTAAAAAATATATTCTGGAAACTTCTTTAGTTTCACAGTTTATTGCTAAGTCTGGTCGGATATAAATGATATGATAAATGTCCTCCCAGGCTTCCCCAAAGCCAAACCCATGAGATACGGGCACTGATCTGTTTAATTATCATTTTTATCGATGTTGTACGAATGTAGAGACATTTACTTGTTTTATTTCCCTTTTTTACTATTCATGTTTGCGCACTGTATGCTTTATAAATTGCTTTTATGTGTTATTACATAATGAGATGTGGGGATACCTCATTCAAGCATAAATATCATACTGGCATCAGTAAGTGATCATTCTGAAACCAAACGGATTTAAGGTTGGACATTGCGAGGGGGTGTAATGCAGCCTTAAATCATTCTCGATGTCTTATACCGGGTGGCAACTCCTTTATTCTTTGGTTAATCCCCCTATGGGGCTATTTGTACTTTATACAGGCTGCGAGCCTACCAGTGTAGTGGTCACCGAAGTCATAGACATACTGGTAAACCATGGTTCGCTCTTACATATGGCGACTCCACTGAGGATAGAGAATCGACTCCAAAAAATACCTTGTAGTATTTATGGCGAGATTGATGAGAATCATGTCTTCATCTATTGCATAACCTATTTAACCTCGATAGCATTACATACAAGAAATCACTTTCACTCAAAGTAGTGGATTGGTATGTGACGATTGTTGGAGTTGGTGCTTGGAACGCCAATCCGAATAATGAATTGTACATTATATTTTATTATTAATTAATAAAATAAAAATATTTTCATTTCAACCTTGTTAATGGTAATGTCATTATGCATATTAGATTGATACATAAATATGTTGAGAATGACATCGACCTTAGAATAGTCAAGTAGTAATACATGACACTAGGTGGTCCAACATTGGGATAATATTACTATTATAAGCTTTTCTTAAAGTAAATATTCATAGTCGGTAGTTTTGAAATACGGTCGAATTCATATAACCTAGAATACTACCACACCTTGTATATTGGAATTGGAGTTCCAATAGTTTAACCCGATGTACCATGAGCTTGGGAAGAACGTATAGATATGTCGATATTCGTTAGAGCAAATACTGAATGACTCACCAGTGATTCCTAAGAGTTGGAAGTACACACCACCGTCAATCTCCTCGAGTCGAGTAACATATGTAGTCCTTTGATTATAGGATATCATTGATTTTGTGTGTGATCGTCCACACTTTGATGCCATATATGTCAGAAACCTTTCATGGTATGGCCTCTAGATGTTATTTTGGTGTGGACCGATGCGCTCGATAATAAAGTACGTATCAAGATAGGATCCATCGGCCCGTATGTGTACCATAAGAGGTTTAAGTATCCATGTGAGTAAGTTACGATTCTTAAGATTTTTTCCAAAGCCGATCACCTAGGGTATCAGAAATAGTTTCTGATTAGTTGTAAAGAATCGTGGACATGTCGAAATGAGATGTGCATCTCGGAAACTTGACGGTGTAATCTATGTTTCCTAAGCACAACTCGGATAGTCTACGATGGAGGAGTTGTTAAACATATGTGATGACCTCGACTTGTATGGTTTAAAAAGGTCGTTCGTGTCCTTCGCGAATTTGGAGGTGGCCCAATTGCGTATATATAAGCTAGGCTTATATGACGAACAATTCTTGACTTAGAGAATCCCACAATATGAAGTTTACTCGTTGAGCACTTGGGTAACTGATTATTTCTTATAATAAATAATATTTGATATTATAATTATAAACTAAGATAATTAAGTGTTATTGGATAACATTAATTATTTACTCTAACCTAATTGGATTAAATGGATTAATCCAAAATCACACTAGGACTTTGTCATAATTTCATAAATATCTCTTCCATTTGAGTATATTTTGGTAATTACAAATATGTAATAATAGGTGTATTTGATTTTATTTAATTGGATTAAATCAAAGTGATAGACATGTAACTAATCAATTAATTAAACTTTGTATTGATTCAATTGGATTAAATCAAAGTGATAGACAAAGATGATTAGTCAGTCCTAATTATACATATTTGGACAAATTAGATTAAGTCCACATAAAAATTGATTAGAACTTTTATTAATTAAAAATTGCATAAGTTTTTCTATAAACATAAAGCTTGAGTAAGGTTTTAATCAAGCTTCAGAAAGCTAAAAACAAGCAAGAGTTATAGAAATTAGTCTAATTTAAAGAAGTATTTAGAGAAGCTTTGAAAGATCTCTACAACATTTCAACTATGAAAAAAAGATTTATCTTGAAGTGAAGCTTGCTAGAATTTAAATCGAGATTGGATCTTGGAGTCAAGCTTGCTAACTTTGGAAGCTCTTCACAATATTTCAACAAGAAGAAGTAGATTGGATCTTTGAATCAACCTTACTATGTAAGTTTGATCTTCTCCAAAGCTATATTTTTCATTAGTGAGTTATCATTAGTGAGACATATAATGATGAATTATGTATTAGATATATAATAACATAGTTTGATATTGAAATTAGGCTAATTAATTGTGTAGGAATGCTTTGGAAGTATAAACACAATATGCTTGTAATTGGGTTAAAATATTTATGTTAGACATAGACATAAAATTAGAGTTTTGAATTCTAGATAATAGCTTGGAGTTATGGCTACCATTCTAGAATTACTTGACTTCCTTTGGGTGACCTAGAATTGTTCATGAGTCATTTCATTGTGGGATACATACATATATTTAGAATATATATATATATATATATATATATATATATATATATATATATGTTTATTGTAAAATATGTGTTGTAGTTGGTTTTGAAATTTAAATCATTTAGGGTGATTTTAAAATGTGTTTAAGGTTCTTAAAATTAAAAAAAAATGAAAAATGCTTCATGCGCAAGCTGCTTGCTTGCGTGTGCATACGCAACATGCACAATATGAGCAAGTTGCTTTCTTGCGCAAACAGCTTGCACACTAGGTGTGTTGGACCTGATTTTTTCTATTTTGTTTTTCCGAACTTTATTTTATCCACGGTTTTTTCCTAAACTCTCGTAATGGAATATGGTATTTCATTAAAATATTTAAAAATACACACATACTTGATATCCACGGGTTAGACCCACTTACGTTGAACGAGGCACCGATATGGTCCCACAACCACCCCAACAGAATGGTATCAGCGCGGGTCTTAACCAAACAATACTTGTTGTATGTTTGACATGTATTTGAATTCATGCATCTGTAATTTTAATTTAATTATGCATAAGTCATATTGGATATGCATTGCATGTTTTGAATTAAAAAAAATTTATTTTGACCCAAGCATGTTAATGACTTGATTGTCATAAATCTCCCAGGATTAGGTGATTATTTTTTTAAGTAATAGTATTAGTAATATTGGAGCATTACTGGATGGTCCGTCTTGTCAATACAAAGATGAATGGGTTCTTACTACTTATGCCCAAGACCGTCATTATTGTGATGGTATAAGTGCTCGAAACTTAGGTCGCTCTGGTAAAATATTAGATATAGTGTGATGAGTTAACATAGTCACCCAATACCGTCATTATTGTGAGGGTGTACTTACGAAGCTCATTAGTGCACATTGATAAGTATACACCTGGAACACGTCTTATTCCAATACCGTTATTTTTGTGAGGATAAGAAACAGTTCATGACCAAATTAGGAGTCACATGAATATGATTGACCTTAGAGGTCTACCTAATGAGTCTATGAAGGCCAATACCGTCATTATTGTGACGCTGGAATAAATGTCATGGGATCCATTTCCTTCTATGAAATTCTGATAATCAAATTTCTATTTTTTCAGTTAAGGTAGATTACAGAATTAAATAATGTAGTGGGATAACACTAATAAATTTAAAATTCATAATTATATTAGTGTTTTTATATTGAAATGAAAAATGTTATGCTAGTGTTTAATTGTTATCCTGCAGATGGCTGCTGCAAATCCATTAACGCGATTTTTGGATTTTAATAAACTGAAAAGAGCCGAGAATTATTTTGAATGGGAAATGAACATTCGCCTTGTCTTGGAATTTCAAAAAGTTGAGCTATGTAACGATCAATCCATTGCCTATTGAAATCGATCATGATTCCACTCCTGAAGAGCGAGAGACTTTTGAAAAATGGAAGGATGATAAATTAAGGGTGGAATCCTACATTTTAGGATCGATGGTTCCAGATTTGCTAAGACTATACGTAGAGGTGTTGAACATAAGTTGATTAATTAAAGCATGATTAATTAGTTTAATTGGTATTTTGGAAATATTGATTTAACTAATTAATTAAGTTTATTACACTTTAATTAAAATAATTGTGATATTTGGAATATTGTAATTAAAAAAATTAGTCTTTAATTTTGAATTGGGCTAATATTGTTGTATTTTGGCTTAATGGGCTTGGTTGGGCCAAGCTTGGTTTAGGACAATTGGATTGGATCCAAATTGGGCCTAAAACCATTCCATAAAATCCAAATATAATAATTGGGCATTTAAATATTTAATTGGGCCTAATGGGCCAAAATTGATTCTATGGCAAAGGGTGATTCCTTATTGGGCTTTGGTTGCCAAAGTCTATGCCTTAAGAATTAATTAAAAGCCCATTGAACTTTAATTAAATTGACCTTGGATGTTAATTAGGCCTTTGAGACCCATTTAGATTGGATTTAGAATCTAAATCTAAAAGGCGCTAAAATAAGTGTAATTATTTAATTTGGAATTAAATTAGAATTAGTATTGAATACAAATTAAATTGGATTTAAAATTATAGTTTGATATAATTCAAGAATATGCACTTTGAGTACTTATTCTTAAACAAGTTGGACTCGCGCAAATCAAATCGTTGTTTGAACATTGGATGATCATTAATTCAAAGATTAATTAATTGGATTAGATTGATTGAATAACATGCTTTGTGTGAATACATGGATGTATTATATGAATAATGTATATCGGATGGATATTAGAAGGGTGAGGGTAATTTTTGAAATTGTTGTAATAAATTTAGAATTTATTAAATTGGACCTGCGTGTCCAGCCTTATATCTCTTGACTCTTTGTATTTCTCTTCTCACCAATTTTAATTCCGCGTTGAAATCTAATTTCAATTAATATATTGAATATATTATTTAATCGATTAATTCCAAATTAATCGTTCTCTCTCTTCAATTCGAATTTTATCCCAGATAAATTCTTGTCGTAATTAATCCTAGATTAATTTTCTTTCTCTCATAATTAATCCCAGATTAATTCTGTTCGAGTCAAACGTCATCGGTGAATCTTTGGGATGCGACCCATGAGATCCATGGTTCTTACCGATTTACAAGACATGGTTGGCTTCTAGCAAAGCACCGTGCCTACCCAATTCTCCAGAAATATTCTTTTAAGGAATACATAATCTATACCAGGCGTAGTATACTAAGTATTGCGTATTACGATCCAGCATCGGATGTCACATGCTAGGCCTGGGGCTGGAATTGTGTATGTCCTGTACGAAGCATATATCGGATCACTAGCAACTAGTCTATTTAATCGGATCTTTTACTTGTATTTTCCTCTATATTAAAGACATCTCGATATGTTTCCAAAACATAGTGATCGTTAGATAAAGAACATTCACATATCAAATAGTTGTATTTATCATATAAATATAAAGCACAATATTTAATGTTTATTTTATATCCCTCTTCATTCAATATCGGTAAAAATATTATTTGTCTGATAAGAGAGGGCATATAATAACAGTCATGTAAAATTAATTTACATCCATTAGGAGATCTAGAACAACCGTTCCTTTGGCCTTGACATCCAATATCTCGCCATTCCCAACTCTAAGCTGGATCTCTCATTTGTTCAGCCTACTTTTAATCCTCATAACCTGCATGAAGTTACAAATATGAGTGGGACTGTCTCCACTATTTACATCTAAAGCTAATGAGATGTCAATAATAGGAAAAATAATGTATCTGAGGGTCTTGCCTTTCCTTTTAGATCTGGACAGTCTTTCTTCCAGTCTCCAGACTTCTTGCTGTGTAGATATGCATCACGAGTTACGTGTGGTCTTGTAGTTTTGTGCTTTTTGGAGTTTTTATTTGATAGTTTTTTCTTTCCCATTTTGATTTTCTTCAACTTTCTTGAAGTCTTCGAAGAACTTGCTCCACCATGGAGGTACAAAGTGGGATTACCTTTCTTTAAATCTTATTCCTCCATGCGTAACATGTTATGAAGTTCTTCATAACTAGCTTGCATCGAATGCATATGAAAATTTAACACAAAACCAACGTAAGTACTAGGCAAAGAAGATAGAATCAAATTACGGCCTAGCCGTTCATAAATCATGAGGCCATTTCGTTCCAAATATCGAATCTGGTCGATCATGTTCAAAACATGAATGTTGACCGCTCCTCCATCCTTGAGCGTAGCATGTAACAATTCCTTTAACCTCCGATATATTACTATTTCTTGATTTGCTTCGAACAACTCCTTAAATGTTCTTATAATGCTCCAAGCATCATGTACCTCTTGTTGGGTTCCTAGAACATGCCAAGGATCTTCTAAGTCATGATTTCATGTGAATCCTCAAAGAAGTTGCGGAAAAACTTACATTGATCGGTTTCGTTGGATGTTGAAAGTTCAAAACTTTTGATGAAGAAGAAGAGCTCCAAGCATTTTCTTTGTGTTCCAAACTCAAGGATTGGTTTCCCTAACACCTTGAATGACTCCTTGAATGTGCTAGCAAGAAGAAATTTTGAAGCAAAATTTCTAAGCAAGAGGGAGAGGTTCACGGCAATGGTGAGGGGGAGAGAGAGATTTTTTTTTTGTGTGTTTTGTGTAATTGATTTCCAAAATTCAATTACCATTTACCAAAAATCAAGTTGGTAAAATGTCATTCCAAAAATGACATAGAGTGTTGGACTTTGGTTGAGTGAAAAACAAGCAAGCTTAGATTTACACTTAACCTTTAACCACTTCCATAACTAGTCAAACTAGTGATGTAAGTCAAATGGGTCCCACCACTTGTAAATTCCGAATTTAAGTCCGGCACGCAACTTCGCTCGGGCTCGGGTTCGTTTAATTCCGAATTAACGAATTTTCCGTTGCAACATAATTAAATAATTAAGCCTTGGAAAATTATTATTAAAGTAGCTTATGATTCAATTCTAAATTAATTCGTTCGCCCGAATTAAAATCCAATTTTAATTCCGCGTTGAAATCTAATTTCAATTAATATATCGAATATATTATTTAATCGATTAATTCCAAATTAATCATTCTCTCTCTTAAATTCGAATTTTATCCCAGATAAATTCTTGCCGTAATTAATCCTAGATTAATTTTCTTTCTCTCATAATTAATCCCAGATTAATTCTGTTCGAGTCAAACGTCATCGTTGAATCTTTAGGAAGCGACCCATGAGATCCATGGATATGTTAGCAGTAAATCTGGTCGTCGGACTATCCGAACACGTGCGTACCCGGTACCACGTTCTTACCGATTTACAAGACATGGTTGGCTTCTAGCAAAGCACCGTGCCTACCTAATTCTCCAGAAATATTCTTTTAAGGAATACATAATCTATACCATGTGTAATATACTAAGTATTGCGTATTACGATCCAGAATCGAATGTCATATGCTAGGCTTGGGGCTGGAATTGTGTCTGCCCCGTACGAAGCATATATCGGATCACTAGCAACTAGTCTCTTTAATCGGATAATCATGACCTTGTCATATTATCCCGATAGTTGCAACATATTAGAGTACCAGTTTTGTATCCCTACGTGATCATCATCTCCATATGACTGAAGTGATACTTCCTTCTTGACATCACACCCAATACACTACGATTCTCAATAAACCCAGAAGAGGCTTACACAGAACATGTTAAAGCCTCGGACGAACAAAACCAAAGCGTATTGATTGCCACAAGTATTAGCGATGCAAGTCTCAGGTTAAGACCAAATACACCTACCCTGATTCAGATTCTCATAGACACATAGTCATACTACCAATGGGATTCTGAGGGGTTTATCCAGAGCGAAGTTGTTTCCGTATCATCGGCAAACATAACCTCCTATTACACTTGTATGAGTATCCAATACCCAAATATATGAGAACTATGTTGTTACGCTTCCATAACACGCACAAGTGTAATACTAGAATATTCCGCATTATCGATCTCCAGTCTCGACAATACTACGACTAGCGATATTTAATGATTAAATCTTTCGTGGGTTGATACTGTCTCATATCTTATTAATCTGGAACTAATCATAAGGACTTTTATCATTTATATATTCAAGTAATCTAATTACAAAATGATAAAATAGCAATTTCCTTTGTCACATAGTTAATTTGTACAAAAACCACAATGTCTTTTACAAATAGTGATGCTATGGGTCATAATTGTCCAACAATCTCCCATTTGGCCTATAGCCAATCACTCAAGTATCTAACACATGAACTATATACATGTTGCTCAAACTTTTGCTGAGAAATAGCCTTCGTCAGCGGATCTGCAATGTTGTCATCTGATGCGACCTTCTCGATCTTCACATCGCCATGATGTATGATCTCACGAATCATATGGAAACGTCGAAGTACATGCTTGGATCGTTGATGAGACCGCAGTTCCTTAGCCTGTGCTATAGCCCCGTTATTGTCACAATACAAAGGAACGAGCTCAGCTGCTAACAGAACTACTCCTAATCCAATTAGGAATTTACGGATCCAAACTGCCTCTTTTGTTGCCTCAGCTGCAGCGGTTGTTGAATCGGCAACAGTCTCTTGCCTGGAAGATTTCCAGCTCACTGCTCCATTTTTCAAACAAAATATGTACCCGGATTGACTTACAGTCTTCTTTATCGGTTTGGAAACTTGCATCGGAAAACCCAGTTACCTCAAGTTCTCCATCTCCATAGACTAAGAAAGCATCCTTAGTTCATCTAAGATACTTAAGGATGTTCTTAACCGCAACCTAGTGACCATCATATGGATCGGCCTGATAGCGACTACACATGCTTAAAGCATACGAGACATCAGGTCACGTACATATCATGGCATACATGATCGATCCGATTGCAGAAGCAAACGGGATCCGACTCAGGTTGTCTCTCTCATCTTGAGTTTTAGGACACATGTCCTTAGATAGAGAGACGCCATGTGACACTGGCAACAGTCCCCTCTTAGACTGATCCATGTTGAATCTCTTCAACACTTTATCGATATACGAGCTCTAGAAGAGTCCAATCAGCTTTCTAGATCTATCCCGGTAGATCCTTATTCCCAGAATAAAAGCTGTTTCTCCCAGATCTTTAATGGAGAATTTTAATGAAAGCCAAGCTTTCATCGATTGTAGCATAGGAATGTCATTGCCAATAAGAAATACATCATCTACGTAAAGGATAATGAATGTCTGTACACTCCCACTAACCTTCTTATATACACAAGGATCATCCTCGTTTTGAACGAAATCATATTCTTTTATGATCTCATCAAAACATTGGTTCCAAGAACGCGATGATTGCTTCAATCCATAAATGGATCGATTTAACTTGCAAAACTTGTTTGCATGTTTTGGTATGACAAAACCGTCAGGTTGTTGCATATAAACATCCTCCAAAATATTTCTGTTAAGGAAAGCAATTTTGACGTCCATCTGCCATATTTCATAATCGAAATATGCAGCAATAGCAAGCATTATCCGAATGGATTTAATCATGGCAACAGGTGAAAAATTTTCATCGTAACCGACACCATGTCATTCACGATACCCTTTCGCTACAAGCCTAGCTTTGTACATTTGTGTATTGCCATCCATGTTCGTCTTCTTCTTGAAGACCCATTTACAACCAATATGCTTTACGCCTTCTAGTGCATCAACCAGTGTCCAATCTTGGTTGGTATACATGGAATCCATTTCGGACTTCATAGCTTCTTGCCATAAAACGGAGTTGATATCTTGTATCACTTCCTCTTACGTAGTCGGCTTATTATCCTCAATAAGATTAATATCTACGTGAGGTGAGATCAGAAACCCATACCTCTCAGGTTTGTTTTCTGACTCTCTCCGACCTATGCGGTTCTTGTGTATTAGAAGATTGTGGTACAGTCTCATCCCTGATGAACTATTCGTGTTCCGTTTGGGAGTCGGTGCCAGGAATAATATCACTCTGATTTTCATCGAGTTCTACTTTCCTCCCACTTACCACTGCATTTAGGAATTCCTTTCCAAGGAAAACCGCATGTAGAGCAACAAATACATTGTTCTCTTGTGGGTGGTAGAAGTAATATCCTTTGGTTTCCCTAGGATAACCTACAAATAGGCACTTATCCGATTTGGGTTCAAGTGTGGTACCATCCAAATGTTTAACATATGCCCAGCATCCCCAAATCTTCAGGAATGAGAAACCCGGTTTCTTTCCTGTCCATATTTCATATGGAGTCTGTTGTACAGACTTTGACGGAACCTTATTCAAAATAAGTATTGCATTGTTCAATGCATATCCCCAGAAAGAATTTGGTAGCTCAGTGCGTCTCATCATAGACCTTACCATGTCCAATAAAGTTCGGTTTCTCTCCTTTCGGACACACCATTTAATTGAGGTGTTCCGGGTGGAGTCCACTGTGAAAGAATACCATACTCTTTCAAGTAATCAAGAACTCATTGCTTAAGTATTCTCCACCACGGTCCGACCGTAATGTTTTAATACTTTTCTCGGTCTGTTTTTCTACTTCGTGTCGAAACTCTTTGAATTTCTCAAAGGTTTCTTACTTGTGTCTCATAAGATACATATAACCATAACGCGATACATCATCCATAAAGGTTACAAAGTATTCATATCCACTTATAGCCTGGCTAGACATGGGCCCGCATATGTCACTATAAACGAGGGCTAACAGTTCGGTGGCACGTACACATTTACCGATAAAAATGTTTTAGTTAGGGCATTTTTCCTAATAAACAAGATTCGCAGACGTCATATGAATTTGGATCAAATTCGTCCAAGTATCCACTCTTCGAAAGTGTGGATATACGAGTCTTGTTAATATGTCCCAGACGACAATGTCACATATAAGTTTCATCTTTGTTACTTAATTTAAGCCTTTTGTTTGTCATGTTATATTTTGATATTGATTTATATTCAAAATATAAAGACCATTATTAACATCAGCACTGCATATCTCAAAATCATTTTTATAAACAAAACACCTTGTGTTTCTGAATACAAAAGTATACCCACATTGGGTTAAACAAGATACATATATAATGTTTCTAGTCAAACTAGGTACATAATAGCAGTTTGATAAATTAAGTACATGCCCCTAGGGCAGTTCCAAAATATAGGTCCCAACAGCCAAAATGGTGACTCTAGTCCCATTTCCAACTCGGAGGTCGATCTCTCCTGAAGCCAGTCTCCTGTTAATCTGCAGATCATGCACATCAGTACATATATGAGTACCACAACCAGAATCAAAAATCTAATTTTTAAAACTAGAAGTAGACATGTTTATTTCAATAACAAACATACCTGAAGCCGGTGTCTTACCCGCTTTCACTTCCTTCATGTGCGCCTTGTTCTCACGACAGTCACGCTTCCAGTGACCCCGTTTTCCACACTATAGGCATACATCTTGGGATTTTTCATTTGCCTTCCCAGAAGACTTTGATGATTTGGCCTTGCCCTTTCTCTTCTTCTTCTTCACACCTCCAGTAGCCTTCGGCCAAGCCTTGGCATTCTGAGATGTCAAAGTGAAGTGCGTCTTGCCCTTTTTGCCCTTCAAAATCTCTTTTTCTGCCTCTTTCAGCATTGTCATCAACTCTCCAAGAGTATTTTCTTGGTTCATCATATTATAGTTCATGATGAACCGCTCCAACTGTCAGAAAGAGACTGTAAGATCAAATCTATGGAAGTCTCAGCCTCGAATACTATGCCTAGTTGTCCCAGCTGTTCGATGTCAGCAATCATCTGCGACACATGGTGCTCAACAGATGTACCCTCTGACATGCGAGAGCGAAAGAGCTTCTTCTGCAATTCGTACCTTTGTGATCTAAGGTTGGATCTATGAAGGTCCCTTAATTTCAACATCATTTCGTAGGGATCCAATCCCTTGTTTTGATGACGAAATTGTGGGGTCATTGCAGCAAGCATGACGGATTAAGCAGTTGAGTTGTCATCATTATGAGTCTTCCAAAGCTCAAGCTCAAGCAGCTGCTCAATTCCGGGCTTAGGCCCAAGAGGTCTCTCTATCGTATAGAGCAATCTCTCAGCCCCCAGGATAATCCTGAGGTTCATATCCCAGTCAGGAAAGTTCACACCATTAAAGACATTTTCACCCATGATAATGTCCATAACATTGACCTTTCCAGCCATCTTAATTGCAATAGTCTAACTATTCAATTAACGATTTTGGATACAGTCCAACCGTTATAAGAAAAATAATAAAATATTAGTCCAACTAATATAAATATATATAATGACGAAAATAATTTGAAAGCGCGTATTTGGCAAGTATTTGAACGAAATTGCAAATTCAATATTGGCCTCCCACTATTTTTCGGCGAGCCTATAACCCTCTGTTTAGTACTCGGGAAACCTAATTTCCTTGTCGGCTATGATCCCGTTAAATAACACACAACCTTGATTTTGGCCAACAAACTGTATGATATTTAACTAGGTAGATCTCTAAGATAAATTGGATCCCATCCAATTCCTAGATTCGGTAGGTGGACCTCCAAGTCCGAAATATATATACAATAATATTTGTCAATATATACAATATATTTACTAACCTTTTCCTCTGAATCAACTAAGCATTGGCTTTGGTTCAACAAGCTTAATGATTCCAGTTAAACGGGACCCATTGACAGTGGGAAAGCTTCGTAATCCACGTCGATGAACAAGAAGTGACCTTGACTTTGTCCAACAAGTCACAACTGCCCAAGACATGCGATATGGAATAAAGCTTTCGTGGTTCAAACACATACGTGATGGACATTGATCTTGACTTTGGCCAACAAACCAATGCCAATCTTGGATCTTGAAAGAGAACCACTCAATGGAAGGAAATCGCTAAATATTATATTGAGGGTTTTTCGCGTAAATTGGCAACCAATTTATTATCTTTGATTAGGTCTCATCATACACCCTTAAGCATGCATTCTAAAAGCATAATAAGGCACAAAATAAATAATAATGATATGCGGATGGATATTTAACAAATTGTTCCTAGAATAAATCTTTCACTTTCCTCTCTCCCGCTAGCACTATTTTAACTTCTACCCAATCACATAATACATTAAAGAAAGCGTAACGGCATAGTTCTCATATATTTGGGTATTGGATACTCATACAAGTGTAATAGGAGGTTCTGTTTGCCGATGGTCCGGAAACAGCTTCACTCTGGATAGACCCCTCGGAATCACATTGGTAGTATGACTATGTGTCTATGGGAATCTGAATCAGGGTAATACTTGCGACAATCAATACGCTTTGGTTTTGGTCGTCCGGGGCTTTAACAGGTTCTGTGTACGCCTCTTCTGGGTTTATTGAGAATCGTAGTGTATTGGTTGTGATGTCAAGAAGGAAGTATCACTTCAGTCGTATGGAGATGATGATCATGTAGGGAAACAGAACTGGTACTCTAATATGTTGCAACTATCGGGATAATATGACAATGTCATGATTATCCGATTAAATAGACTAGATGCTAGTGATCCGATATATGATTCGTACGGGGCAGACACAATTCCAACCCCAGGCCTAGCATGTGACATCCGATGCTGGATCGTAATACACAATACTTAGTATATTACATCTGGTATAGATTATGTATTCCTTAAAAGAATATTTCTGGAGAATTGGGTAGGCACGGTGCTTTGCTAGAAGCCAACCATGTCTTGTAAATCGGTAAGAACGTGGTACCAGGTACGCACGTGTTCGGATAGTCCGAGGACCGGATTTACTGCCAATATATCCAGGGATCTCATGGGTCGCTTCCCAAAGATTCACCGATGACGTTTGACTCGAACAGAATTAATCTGGGATTAATTATGAGAGAAAGAAAATTAATCTAGGATTAATTACGGCAAGAATATATCTGGGATAAAATTCGAATTGAAGAGAGAGAACGATTAATTTGGAATTAATCGATTAAATAATATATTCGATATATTAATTGAAATTATATTTCAACGCGGAATTAAAATTGGATTTTAATTCGGGTGAACTAATTAATTTAGAATTGATTCGTAATCGACTTTAATAATAATTTTGCAAGGCTTAATTATTTAATTATGTTGCAACGGTAAATTCGTTAATTTGGAATTAAACGAACCCGAGCCCGAGCGAAGTCGTGTGTTGGATTGTTCGACTTAAATTCAGAATTTACAAGTGGTGAGACCCACTTGACTTACATCACTAGTTTGACTAGTGATGGAAGTGGTTAAAGGTTAAGTGTAAATCTAAGCTTGCTTGTTTTTCACTCAACCAAAGTCCAACACTCTTTGTCATTTTTGGAATGACATTTTACCAACTTGATTTTTGGTAAATGGTAATTGAATTTTGGAAATCAAATACACAACACACACAAAAAAATCTCTCTCTCCCCCTCACCATTGTCGTGAACCTCTCCCTCTTGCTTAGAAATTTTGCTTCAAAATTTCTTCTTGCTAGCACATTCAAGGAGTCATTCAAGGTGTTAAGGAAACCAATCCTTGAGTTTGGAACACAAAGAAAATGCTTGGAGCTCTTCTTCTTCATCAAAAGTTTTAAACTTTCAACATCCAACGAAACCGATCAATGTAAGTTTTTCTGCAACTTCTTTGAGGATTCACATGAAATCATGACTTAGAAGATCTTTGGCATGTTCTAGGAACCCAACAAGAGGTACATGATGTTTGGAGCATTATAAGAACATTTAAGGAGTTGTTCGAAGCATATCAAGAAATAGAAATATATCAGAGGTTAAAGGAATTGTTACATGCTACGCTCAAGGATGGAGGAGCGGTCAACATTCATGTTTTGAACATAATCGACCAGATTCGATATTTGGAACGAAATGGCCTCATGATTTATGAACGGCTAGGCCGTAATTTGATTCTATTTTCTTTGCCTAGTACTTACGTTGGCTTTGTGTTAAAATTTCTTATGCATTCGATGCAAGCTAGTTATGAAGAACTTCATAACATGTTACGCATGGAGGAATAAGATTTAAAGAAAGGTAATCCCACTTTGTACCTCCATGGTGGAGCAAGTTCTTCGAAGACTTCAATAAAGTTGAAGAAAATCAAAATGGGAAAGAAAAAACTATCAAATAAAAACTCCAAAAAGCACAAAACTACAAGACCGCACGTAACTCGTGATCCATATCTACACAGCAAGAAGTCTGGACACTGGAAAAAAGACTGTCCAGATCTAAAAAGGAAAGGCAGGACCCTCAGATACGTTATTTTTCCTATTATTGACATCTCATTAGCTTTAGATGTAAATAGTGGATGGGTGTTAGGCACCGACAGTCCCACTCATATTTGTAACTTCATGCAGGTTATGAGGATTAAAAGTAGGTTGAACAAATGAGAGATCCAGCTTAGAGTTGGGAATGGCGAGATATTGGATGTCAATGCCAAAGGAACGGTTATTCTAGATCTCTCTAATGGATGTAAATTAATTTTACATGACTGTTATTATATGCCATCTCTTATCAGACAGATAATATTTTTATTAATATTGAATGAAGAGGGATATAAAATAAACATTAAATATTGTGCTTTATATTTATATGCTAAAGACAACTATTTAATATGTGAATGTTCTTTATCTAACGATCATTATGTTTTGGAAACATATCGAGATGTCTTTAATATAGATAAAAGATCTGAATTAAATAATACTGAATTATGGCATATGAGATTGGGCCACATAGGTGTTACACATCTATAGAAATTTGTTAAGGATGGTTTGATTAAAGATCTTACCTTAGATCCTTATCCAATTTATGAGTCATGTATCCAAAGGAAAATGACAAAGGCCTCATTTCTTGGTGTTGGACACCGTATTGAAGATTTATTGGAGCTAATACACATTGATGTGTGTGGTCCATCAAATCATACCGCTCACGATGGTTCAACATACGTTTCCCAGGTATGTTTCTAGAATGATGCGCGTCGCAACGTGTACTGGGAATTTTCCCATGTATGTTTCTAGAATGATGTGCGTCAAGATGCGTAATGCCTTGTGTCACGACGTGTGATCAAAGGATTCCCCAAATCAATTTTAAATCATTTCAGCTTCTCCCAGTGTGTTAGAGGTTACCCTAAGAGTCCCGTATCAGTTCGTGTATACACCTTAGATCATGATATAAGTATGATATGCCTTGAAATAATAATAATAATAAGTGCTTATGTGGATAAGCTAAGTTAATTCGGAATATGTTCTCCAACTCTCTTTTTAATCAAGTTATCATATGTAGATCATCGCAGGTTCTGGAGTTTTCTTCAACAAGTGTGTAATGCCATCCAGATTCTAAATCAATGAGTGGACACTCTTTCCTTAAGTTGATTTTTTTTACATGATGTTGTTTTGAATATCGGACTGATTTTTTTACGCATCTAGGACGTTAGATGATTTTATTACAGTTATTTCATGAAAGATCATGTTTTAAGAGACATTTCCGAAAGAGATATTTTCAAAGCATGATTTTATATTTTCGAGGCATGGGGGAAAAACTCACCTCAGTTTGTAACTTGATACAGACATGGAATCGACGGATGATATGTGCAAATGTAGAGGACCGGGGGGACGGTGATACGTAACGCCCTCAGATCCAAGTTCAGGACTAGGGATGACAAATGTCTTTAGATCCTAGATTCAGAGCTTGGAGGGTAGCATAGATCCGCACCCCCAGTTCTAGTTCAATGGCTTGGGGGAAGGTGATACGTAACGCCCCAAGACCACTAGTTTCAGGGAAAATAGTGGCATTCTTTGGGAGACGACGATATGTAACGCCCCAATTTCATGGATTTGCACTCCTGGCTCTAGTTAGGTGTATGGGGGATGCAATACATAACGCCCTCATACGTCAGTTTTTCAGAGATAGAGATCAGTTTTCAGAAACAGTTATCAGATACATATTTCATAAAGAAGTTTTCTAGAAATGAAAGTTTTCAGAAACAACAGTTTTATAAGAAACTTTCAAAAAAGATAAGTTTTATAAAGAGTTTTCAGAAAATATTTTCAGAAAAATAGTTCATAGTTTTCTGACAAAAAAAAAGTTTTCATATAAGGTTGTTTCCTGGGAGGAATTTGGTTTCAGAACCAAACATTTTCATATTAGTATTTCAGTTTTCGTTTAAATCGTCCACTCACTTAGATCGTTTAAACGGTCTACCCCCCTCACTCTCAGTTTATTTATTTTGTAGGTATTTCCAAAGGACGAGCTCGGGATGATGGATACTGATGGCAGTCACTAGGGAGTTGGTCCACCAGGTCAAGTCAGGAACAAAGTCCAGTCTAGTTAAAGTCAGGAAATGACAAGTAACATATATGTTGTATAGTGAAGATTTCTTATATATTGCATTTTGTGATCATTGTCAGAGTTCCAATGTGTACTAAAACAAAGCTTAGTATTAAAAGTGTTATGCATTCATGATTGATGAATTGGGCAATGGTCTCATGCATGGATTTATATAGGAGATAAGAATAGCATATATCAGAAGTCAGAGGCTCAATGGGATAGTACGGCCTATTCCCTGCTGGTAGCATCTCCCGGATTGGAGATGTTTCAAAGATGGTATCAGAGCATGGTCTAGGGAGTCAGTGACAGCAGTGAGTAGAGTGTTGGGGGCTTGTATACGTAGTGTAGGACACAGAACTTGACGACGCTATTCTAGGCTCCCGGCCTAGTTGGGAGTACGAAATAACATGGAGTCGCCACCCGGTGTGAACTGGGACAAAGATTTAAGGCCGCACTCACCCCTTGCAAGGGAAGACCTCAAACCGTTGGGTTCGGAATGGTCCCTTACTTATGTCACTTGTAATGATGTGATTTGTGCAATGAACTAACCAAATCTACTCAACATGTATGCTCAAAGGTAACCTACACCTAAGTCCACATGCATAAAAATAACAATGAAAGCTATGTCTAAGTTCGCATACTTCAAAGTAAGTTGTCATAACGGCAAACACGCAATAACATACAATCATCACACAAGCATGCTCAATTATCTAATGCGAAAAATAAATAAGACTCTAAGCATAAATGTAAATTAGATCCCTAATATGAAAACAACCCAATCATGCATAAAGAAAGAAATTTCTATCGACTAAACCATGCTTAAGATAACTAACATGCTTACAACCTAATCATGCTCGAATACAATGTTGGATGAATGAAATATGTGTATCTCTCAAGTGGTATGTGGCATTGTATCCCGAGTGCAGACCGCACTACCGTCCATTCGGATTCGGCTACGGAATTTACGTCCGGGTTTCCATCCGATATACCATAAGAAATAACACATATCCATTCATCCAACGGCCACAACACAAATCAACTAACGACTCTCATATGATAATATATTTAAATAAATAAAAGAAACGAAAGATAATAAGTAAAAATGGTGCCCTCAGGTCTAACCTCTTTTTTCATCTCTCGAAAGCGCGTTACACGGCCGTCGGAAGGGTTGATGTTCCGCAACCTTTCTGGTTCACTAATCCAACATTTTTCCTCACTGTTTCGCTGTCTGGGCTGCTGTTTTCACTCCGTTTCGCTGTTATTTTCACTCTGTTTCGCTTCTGTTTCTGTGGTATGTTTCTGGTCATTGTTTTAAGGTAATATGGGACTGTTTTTGGCGGTTTTTGGAGGGTTAAGGGCTGCCTTTTTTGGACTGTTTTAAGGCAGTTTTTAATACAATTTTGGGATAGTTTCTGGGCTTTTTTAGAGGCTATTTATGCGGCAAACTGGGCAGTGCAGTGGGGGTGATTTGCGGACTGTTTTGGGCAGTTTATTCGGCAGTTGGTTGGGTAGTCTAGGGGTTGTCTTGGGTTTGTTTAATTTATTACTTATGCCCGTGAGTGGAGACTTACGTGATGAGGGCTACTTTGATCGTGGGTGCTACGCGTGATCTTGAGGGTAGGTGGCGTTGAATGGCAAAGATAGGGTTGATGAAGTTATGTGGCTATTTGGTCGTGAAGTCTTGGCTGATGAGTGGGGTCAAATGCGTGGCTTTGAGGGCTGTGTGGCGTGGAGTTGTTTGGTCAGTACTTGTGAGGGGCTGATGGAGTTAGGGGCAGTGGCGTTAATGGTATTGTTTCGTTGAATGAAGGGGTAAATGGCGTGTGGTGGCAGGCGGATTGAGTGAAGGGATCTTAGGCGTGAAGTGGCTGCGTTTGAATGAGCTGTGTGTGCTGCTACGTGAGGGTGTTAAGTGTAGGGGGCACGAAGGCTTGATTGTGAGGTAGCAACGTGAGTGGGGGAGACTTGTGGCACGGCAGTTTTTGGCGTGACGTGAAGGCTGATTTTGGCGTGAGGCAGATTTTGGTGTGAGGCCGTGAGTGGAGTTACGTGAAGGGCTCGTTAGTGGAGCAGGCTAGGGACGTGTTTTTGGCTTAGTGGTAATGGCAGACGGTGTTATTGATGTGAGTGGGTTACGTTGAGGGGTTTATGTGCGCAATTGGTTTATTGAAGCGGCAATGTAAGGGTGAGGTGAAGTATGTGTGTGTTTATGATGTGTGAATGTGCCGAGATGGGAGAGAATGGCAAGTTTAGGGTTATTATTTTGTGTGAGTCTGCCAGCCGTGTAAGAGATGCAAGAGCCAGGTTCAAGAGAATTAGGGTTTGTTGTTTATATAGTAGTGTATTAGGGTTTCTGCATGGGTTTATTTGGAAGGAAAGAAATCATGTAAATGGGGTTGGATTTAAATTGGTGAGTGAATCATTTAATTTGATTTTAATTTCAATTTAATTGGTTTCAATTGGTTTTAATTTAAAATTTGTGACATGTGTTTTAAAACGGAGGTCCAACAAGCGAACCCGAAGCTAACCCAGCGAGTTAAATCCATCAAAAATACCAATTTCCAACTTTACCCTTCCAACATCCATTTCCCGCGGCTTTCACAACTAAAGAGGTAGTGTCTCCATACGAGACTCATCATCGGGACTTATATGCAAAAATGTAGTGCCTACACGTAGTATGCCCGAGATACTAATATATAAGGTATTACCTCTCCAGTATTTGATCCTCGAGTACGTCCTCAAGCTTCATAGACAGGTTAGTAAGAATTCATAAGTTACCTGGATTTTCTTCCTAGTAAAAGTAACAAAAATTCTTGTTCTAGTTAAGGATTCTTCTGTAGTAATTCTGATCTATTAGCTGAAGTTCAAGACAAGTTGGGAGAACGGATAGTAAATTTCTAAGAATAACTACCCAAGAAAATAGGAAGAGAATGAGAAAGATATTAAAGAAAGTAAGGAAAAATATAATGTTCAAGCAACCAGAGTCAACAAAAGATAAAGATACAGAAACAGATAAGTAAAGAAGTGCGAAACTTATAATAGTAAAGAGAATAGAATAAGCCTTAGAAAGAGGAAAACCTAAGTACGGTTCCTTCCTTTCTCGTAAGAATCTTTCCTTCCTAGTGAGACTCCTCATCTCATCCGAAAATTGCTTCAAGTATAACCAATAGCCTTGAATACCTCTTATAGGTAGCGAGTTTCCCGAGTAATAAAGAATAGACAGAAAGATAAAATAAGTAAGAAATCAAAATTAGACATGGGAGTTCTAATAGATAAAAGATGCCAAGAGAATGAGAAGATTTTAGACCCCAAACTTAGGCCCTCAAGTAAATAAATAAAGGTTGTAAGCGGAAATGATTAATTACCTTATGTCAAGAAACCTGACATAAATGTGACCCTAAGTTACCTAGATTCTCATTCCTCAGTGATACCAGTCAAAGAAGCGGCCCTGACAGAGTATATCTTATACCTACCTTACATGAGTAATAGACTATGTCATGACATAAAATATCATAACAAGAATGTTGGTACCCGTTGAGATATAAATTCCTATCATACTTTATACCAGCCTAGATAAAGATAACCGTAAGAAATTTCGATGAAAATTTAACCTAAGTCAGAAACAGACAACACTAAATGATAGACCACCCAGGAAAGAACTAAGGAGGTTACAAGACATAGAAAAGAAAGAACCCGACGTAAGCCAAAGTAGATAAGTTAGAAATACATGCAGACATCCATAGATTGATCCAATGTTAATAGAGATTCTTGAAAGATTAAAAAGGAGAGATTTATAACATGTGAGACAATCGGAAGTTAGCAAAGAATACTAGCGTGAACAGTATAGCAAGAGCAAAGAGTAAATCTAGGAAGTATCCAATGAGAATAAGCCATCATTAGACTTGGAAGCACAATATGGAACTAGAGAATAAGTTATGGAAATAAATAACAAAGAAAGCTATGGGAAGAAATAAGGAAATTCAGTATAATATGGCTTGAGACAGTAATGTAAATGGAAACCTGAACATAGTTGATCAGAATTACAGAAACCTTAAGACTTGGAGTAGTCAACGCATATTCCGACAATATAAGCTATAACTCTTATGTCCAATAGTTTCGACCCCCATGAGGTGTATAGGCACCCAGTCAAACTATCGTTGCAGTTAGATAGTTGACAGAAACATGTATTTTTCAAGATCTTCAAGGAAAACAAGTATCCGCCCCCAACTTAGAGTTTAGCAAGGACTTCAACAAGTAAAGAAGAACATCAGACAAAATAAATAGACCACGAGACAGTTAGACAGTCGAACCATTGAGTTCAATGGAGCATAGATAAGAAACATGAGAAAATGATAGTCTGTAGTCATGGTAAGTCGAGCTAAATATAGAAATCATCATTGTATTAGAGACCCTTAAGAGAGTTAAGGCTCAAGAACACAAGTGGATTAGGGAGAGCGATTCCCAGAAATATAGTAGATAACCCTTAAAGAGTCTTATTGTACTAAGTCGGAAGAAATAGATAGAAGGTAGTACTTAAACCAAAAAGTTAGTAGAAATGACTTAAGTAGATGAATACGATAGAGACTCCAGGAAAGTAAAGATGAGAGGAGTTCAAGGAACTGAGATAAGAAATAAATCTATGTAGTATGGTAGTTTCTTAAGGAGAAATATCAAGAGGGAATATAACAGGATTTTGAGAAAAAGTAACGACTTAAGGTAGTGTAGGATACAGGAGCTGGGCGAAACCATGTTGTTCTAGACTCAGGGTCTAGTTAGGAGTACGGAGTAGCCCGCGGAGGACTAAACCGGAGAATAAAGGAGTCGCCACCCGATGTGAACCGGGAAATGATTTAAGGCCGCACTCACCCTTCGCAAGGGAAGACCTCAAACCGTTGGGTTCGGAATGGTCCCTTACTTATGTCAATTGTAATGAATAGATTTGTGTAATATTAACCTAGTTTACTCAACATTCATATTGGTCAAGAGTGATTTAAATTCATATAAAGCCTAAATCTAAGCATACTTGAATACAAATTTTTATAACAGCAAACATTCGACATCACACACCAAACATGATACATGAATAGTAATCTAAACATATCATAACTTAAATTCCTAATACAAAAAAGTAAATAACTAAATCATGCTTGAAATAAAGTAACATTCTAATGGACTAATCATGCTCGAATACAAGTTAGATGAAATGAAATACGTGAATCCTTCAAGGGGTACAAGGCATTGTATCCCGAGTGCAAACCATAATACCGTCCATTCGAATTCGGCTATGGAATTTATGTCCGGGTTTCCATCCAATATACCACAAGAAAGAACACATATTTCATTCACCCCAAAATCACATCATACACTAATTCATTATTTCATGTAAATAAATTCCAAATAACATGCTCAAATAACCATTCAAATTAAACACACTTCCTCAGTCATTATTTCATGTGAGTTAGTTCCAAACAACATGCTCAGCCAATTATTCATGCTAAACACATAAAATACATTTCCTAAATCATTATTTCATGTAAATAAATTTAATACAACATACTAAACTAATTAAACACATAAAATACATCTTTTATGCTATTATTTCATGTGAGCCAATTCCAACAACATGTTAAATTAACTACTCATGCTAAAATACCATAAAATACATTTTCTAAATCATTATTTTATGTGAGTAAATTCAGTAATATAAACCCTCAGGTCTAATCTTTTTTGTCGCTTTTTGGAGACGCGTTATACGGCCGTCGGAAAGGCTAAGTTGCTACGATCCCACCGGTTCGCTGTTTTGAGGTTTTACTCACTGCCTTGCCGCTTTGTTCGCTGTTTTGAGTTTGCTTCGCTGCGTTTCAGGTCTTCACACTTGGCTCACTGGTTGGCAGTGAATTATGGGCTGTTTTGGTGACTTTTGAGGGGTATTGGACTGTTGTTTGCTCGGTTTATCAAGGATCTTCAAGTGCAGTTTTTTGCTCACTGTTTTGGTGACTTTGGGGACTGTTTTGAGGGCTTTTGAGCTGCTGTTTTTGGGCGAATTTTGAAGAGTGTTTAGGGAAGTTTGTGCACTGGTTTGGGGGCTAAAATTAGGGTGATTTGGGTGCAATTTCCAGGGGCTAAATGGAGCAGTGGCTGGCGTCAACTGCAGGCCTAATTAGGGTCTGTTTTGCGTGTTTCTTGAGGCTGGAATGGGGGTGCAGTGGCGTGAATCTTAGGGGCTGTGAAGGAGGCTTTGTGCGTGACTTCTAGGGCTGTGAAGTGGGCCTGTATGGGCGTGTAGATGTGAGAACTAGGGGCTGAATGGGTGCTTGAACTGATTGGAGGCAGTGAATGGAGGGCTTGGACGTGAATGTGTAGAGAGGATAGAGGGCTGTTTTGATCTTCCAAAATGCTTAAGTGTTTTTTGCTTGGAATGTGCTTGATGTGTATTGATATATGCTAGGTGTTCCAAGGCAGAAACATATGTGTTTATATAGGCATTTGAGAGGGCATTAATTGGGTTGGCAAGGTGATGTTGAAGGGCATTTATTAGGTTGGCAAACTTTGTTGAAAAATGGTGAAAGTTGATTGATGTAATTGTGATGGCTTGTTGAAAATGTCTAAAGATGGATATTAATGATGTTGAAAATAAATAAAAGGAGTGTTATAAGGTCTTGGACGTGGGGTATACTAATAAATGGTGTAGGGTTGTCTAATAAATGGCTTGGAAAATTGATACCAAAGGTAAAAGGTGAGGTCAAAGGTTAAAGTGAATTGGTAGAAGGGTAATCCATGTAGGAATAGTGCAAGGAAGGTGAAATTTGGTGTCATGGTCGTGGGCCTCATGAGTGGTGGGCTGGTGTTTGGTTGGTTTTGGTTTAATGGGCTTTGGATGTGGATTTGGGTGTCTAGGTGGGCTTGGAAGGGTTTGCGGTGATTTTCGGGTTATAGACACGCTTTGAAACGAACATTCAACAAGCGAACTCTGAGAGAACTTAGCGAATTAATTCCGAAATGTATTATCTCTTGACTTCACCTTTCCTTCGACCGCTTTCCGCGAACTCCACGACTAAAAGGCGGTGCCTCCTTATAAGACTCCTCATCGGGTTTGGTATGCAAAAATTCAATGCCTACAGTCGCCCTCACTTTGATGGGATTTGTTCAGTGTGTGCTAATGACAATCCTATCAAAGTTCGTGCAATGCATTTTTACTTACCTGGCTCGCCAGCTGTCACCTGGTCCGCCTGTTGTGTTGGTTTCATGGTGCTAGGCCCTGTTCCTAGGGCGTCGCGGTAGTCCACAATTCTCCACGGTAGTCCACGATAATCCACAACACTCATCGGTAGTCCACGGTAGTCCACATAATCTTCATAACCTTTATAGTCCACGGTAGTCCACATAATCTAGATAATCTTCATAACCTTCATAGTCCAGGGTAGTCCACGGTAGTCCACATAATCCACAGAATTTTCATAATCTTCATAAGTCATGGTAGTCCACATAATCCACAAAATCTTCACAATCTTCACAATCTTCATAGTTCACGGTAGTCCACATAATCCACAAAATATTCATAATCTTCATAGTCCACGATAGTCCACGATACTTTATGATAATCAACGGTAGTCCACGGTAGTCTACAACACTTCATGATAATTTACAGTAGTCCACAACACTTTATGATAATCAATGGTAATCCACGGTAGTCCACAATACTTCATGATAATCAACGGTAGTCCACGACACTTCATGATAATCCACAGTAGTCCACAACACTTTATGATAATCTATGACAGTCCCCGACACTTCATGATGATCTAGGATTCGTTCCTGGATTCCTTCTAAAACTCTGACGGTGTGGACCTTAGCCCTGAGATTCATTCCCGGATTCATTCCAAAACTCTGCTGATATGGGCCTCGACCCTAAGATTCATTCCCGGATTCATTCCACATTCTGAGTCTGATGCGGGGCTCACCCCATGGTGCCATACCCCGTAAAATTGATTTTGATAAGGATGTGGGCCTCGCCCCCAGATTGCCATACCCGACAAGACTGAAACTGAACTGATAAGGGCCTCGTCCCCAGAATGCCATACTTGGCAGAACTGATACTGATGCTACTAATTCCTTTCAGCATATTGCCTTTCTTTTTACGAGATAATCTTGATAGCTAGATATATTTCCGTCCTTAACAGGTGTTTCACGTTGAAGCCAGAGAATCTTCAAAGTACTGGGTATGCTCAACTCCGATCATCTGAATAACTGATCTGAACTAGACTCTTAGTGTGTGTGCCAAGGATCTTTCACAGCTTGCTCCTTATGTTAGCCAACTTGATGATTTCGCTTCGGAGAATCGAACCAGTGGGTCTAACCAACCTGGATGTCTTGATCACATTCTGTGATTACTTCAGCATACTCAACATGATATGGTCTCTTGTATTTTGCTTTTGTCTTTTTTCTTTTTCATTCTTTTTTTTTGACACGCCTACCCTTTAAGGTAGCATTTCTCCTCATGGTGGTCCTAATACTCGCCCATGGGTAGCTTCACGCTTATCGGTTATAGGCGGTCTATTTTTTCTTTTTTTTCTTTTTATAGAGACTTTTTCTTTCATTCTTGACCATATAATATATCATAGCGTACATAAACCAGAGTGGAAATCCAAGCAAATGGTCATTCACCGATCCACCATCTCTTCGACTAGTCATCTTATTAACACTCAGGCTTCCACCGTTGAGATCCTGCATTCAAGTGCTTATGAGTCTAATTGAGATCAATCTATTCAGAATACCTGCGGAGAACACTTCTCGCACTTATTGCTTCTACGGCTTCTCCCTTCAACACACAATGTCATCACTGGACATATATCTAGTTACCAAAGACTTCTCTCTCACTCAATTTTTTTTTTTTCATCATTTTTTTTTTCACACTTATTTCAAAGAATTTTTCTTTTCGGCCGCTGACAATGTGGGCCTCGCCCCTAGGATCCATTCCCAAAACTCAAACTCAAATGGGCCTCAACCCTCAGATTCCTTCTCAATTCCGATACCAATGTGGGCCTCGACCCGAGGATTATTACCCGAATCCAATACAGTGCTTTCAAGATTCCCGATTGGCTTATCCTCGTTACTTTCTTCTTCCTTTTTCCAAACCTGTGAATATTAAACAAAACAAAGCACAAGAGACAAGATGCAAATTTGTTACGTGTATTCATGCATGCATGAGTGAATTTTCTATCCTGTTGGGTTAGATCTTCTGCAGGTGACTATCCAGTCTTCTCTCCCTCAGGCAAAACACAGCTTCAACTTGTCCACATTGATCGGCTCGGTGAACTCATTCCCTTCCAAGTCTGACAATCTTACTGTTCCATTTCCAGTTTCTAAATGGCTACCTTATCTTTTCTGCTTGCTTCTTCCGAAGATTAGATTCTCCATGTCTAAGCATCTTTGAGTATCATAGTACCAAGGTTGAATACTTTTATCAAACACACTCATATCGCATATTCAGACGAGTGAGAGAGAAATGAAGGTCTTTATTATCATTCAATAAAATAGTTCAAATGGGTAGACTAAATCAACGTCTACTTTAAAAAAAAAGGCAGGATCCAATAAACTATGAGGAACAACCTCATCATTTGCAGCATTGTCTTCTTCCTCAGCCTATGGTTCTTCATCGTTTTCATATCCCATGGAAGAAGCTTGGTGGTCGAGAACCCGGAGGACAAAGGTTTCGGGTAGGCCAGAGTTGATCATGTAGGTGGGTGGTGGAACTGAGTGATAATCTGGTAGGGGATTGCGGTGTGTGTTGGCTGTTCTTTTTCAGGGTTTGGGATCTTATAGGAGTCAATTAAATCTGGATGTCATGGCGAAGACGGACAGCTATCGGTGTCATGGCCAGGCTGTTGGTGGAAGTTGCAGTAGCGGTTCATATTGAGGTTGGTGGGGGGGAGGATTTGGGAGTGGGCCTAGGCTCCAAAGGTTTTAAGAGCCCTTGCCTTATCAACTTCTCAAGCACTTTGGACAAGGGTCTTCCCAGGTTAGGAGAAGCGTCGGTTCTTAATGGCAAGCAACCTCGGCAGAGTAGTAGCGGGTTGGTCTCAGAGTGTCCCCCAAAATTCCTTCTATTCTGGCCATAGAACTTTCGATTCTCGACTTCTTCCTCCTCGATATCCATAACAGTCTCTCTCAACTGTCGAAAGTCTATAATCATGGAGGTCATCCTCCTCAACTTGCTGTAAATGGAGGGCTTGGTGCCCTTGATGATCATTTTAATCTAGTCCTTCTCCGAGGGCCGAGTCTGCATCTTCAAAAGCTGGCTCCTCCAGCGATCCACGTATTCTTTAAAGCTTTCATCAGGCTTCTGCTTAGTATTCTCCAAGTCGCGGAGCGACAAGTCGATCTCTAAGTCAGTCACATATTGTTTTAAGAAGGCATCAGCTAGTTCTCTCCAGTCTTCTTTAATCTTCTTCTCAAGGCTGTGGTACCAGACCACAGGAGCTCCCTCAAGTGACATGCCGAACATTTTCTGGACCTGGTGCTTCGACAAACCCACTGAACTCATAATTGAAACGTACTGGCGAAGATGGACCCTTGGATCTCCATTTCCATTGAACTTGGCCATATCTGCCATCTTGAACTGAGCAGGAAACTGTTCCTCAAAAGTCATTGCCTCATAGTCTAACAAGTCTTCATCCTTACCCTTCATCTTGCGGGTAACTGACTCAACCTGGTCACGGAGCTTCTGCAATTCTGCCTGAGATCCGGCCACTCTTCCAGCAACATATTCAGCCATGTCATCTTCAAACATCGGGATATCATCATTAACCCTGTTTTGAGGCTCTCACGCCTCTCATTTTCAGAACTTCCCCCAGCACGGGGTACATCCACATTTGAAAAGCAGCAGCAGCAGTCAGATTCTAAAGTTGTTCAGTCATTTTAGCAATGTTGGCTTCCATCTGATCCATTCGGGACCTCTCATTCACAGATTCACTCATTTTTGCTGCTGATCTTTGATAAGTCTTTTCCCTTCCCTAACCCAACAGGTATCTATGATGATTTTGAAACACAAGGGTTAGCATGATGCATGTATGCATGATATGCATGAGATGAGTATTAATGCATGAAATAAGCTCGTAAAAGAATTTACAATAATCGGCCCGTTATCATTTCAAAGTATTTGGTCACACTATTGCGTAGTGCAAACTTGTCCCAGTTGAAAAGGCCCAACAAGTTTACATTTTGCAATAATATAACTAAATAACTCCAAATAATAAGAAGCCCAAACACAAAGAATGGCCATTGACATTTTAGAAGCTTTTGGCCCAATGGTCAAAGGACATGAACTTGTCCCTGTTTAAATGGCCCAACAAGTTCACATTTATTGACAATCAGTCCAACTGAATCCAAATGATAATGGTCCAAAACACAAGCAATACTAAATATTTTCTAAAGGTATAAAAAACTAAGGTTCATGTGTAGGTTTCAGGAATGTAAACAAAGGCCTTATTGACAAAGGATTACCCACAATAGGACTCCCCATTCAAGGGTTCAAACGACCAAGTGAGTGCACCTTATATGTCAACAAGTTAAGGTATGTGACTAACTGTCAAATGGACTTCCCGTTGTAGATCCCCAGAGGGAGGGCGGGGAGCGAGGCTCACTGTGGATACCCAAGCCCCTTAGGCTCTTATCGCTTGGTGACAGGAATAAACAACGAGTCCTCCAAATTAGTCTATCACATGAGTGATTATCTAAATGCCTTCGCAGCTTTCCTTATAAAAAAAGGTAGTGAGTGAAGGAAGACACCAACCATCCCCTAGGAAAATGATTATCTAGGTGCTTCACAGCTTTTCTTGTAAAAAGGTAGTGAGTGAAGGAAGACACCAAACATCACCTAGCCCTAACAATGCCTTTGATTAAATTCCTTAAACCTACAGTAAACATGGTTAATTAAAACACAAATCCAACCATTACAAGACATGTTTCGAGGCCGATTCTCTATCCCCAGTGGAGTCGCCAGACTGTAGGATACAGGAGCTGGGCGAAACCATGTTGTTCTAGACTCAGGGTCTAGTTAGGAGTACGGAGTAGCCCGCGGAGGACTAAACGGAGAAGAATAAGGAGTCGCCACCCGATGTGAACCGGGAAATGATTTAAGGCCGCACTCACCCTTCGCAAGGAAGACCTCAAACCGTTGGGTTCGGATGGTCCCTTACTTATGTCAATTGTAATGAATAGATTTGTGTAATATTAACCTAGTTTACTCACATCATATTGGTCAAGAGTGATTTAAATTCATATAAAGCCTAAATCTAAGCATACTTGAATACAAATTTTTATAACAGCAAACATTCGACATCACACACCAAACATGATACATGAATAGTAATCTAAACATATCATAACTTAAATTCCTAATACAAAAAGTAAATAACTAAATCATGCTTGAAATAAAGTAACATTCTAATGGACTAATCATGCTCGAATACAAGTTGGATGAAATGAAATACGTGAATCCTTCAAGTGGTACGGGGCATTGTATCCCGAGTGCAAACCATAATACCGTCCATTCGGATTCGGCTATGGAATTTATGTCCGGGTTTCCATCCAATATACCACAAGAAAGAACACATATTTCATTCACCCCAAAATCACATCATACACTAATTCATTATTTCATGTAAATAAATTCCAAATAACATGCTCAAATAACCATTCAAATTAAACACACTTCCTAAGTCATTATTTCATGTGAGTTAGTTCCAAACAACATGCTCAACCAATTATTCATGCTAAACACATAAAATACATTTCCTAAATCATTATTTCATGTAAATAAATTTAATACAACATACTAAACTAATTAAACACATAAAATACATCTTTTATGCTATTATTTCATGTGAGCCAATTCCAACAACATGTTAAATTAACTACTCATGCTAAAATACCATAAAATACATTTTCTAAATCATTATTTTATGTGAGTAAATTCAGTAATATAAACCCTCAGGTCTAACCTTTTTTGTCGCTTTTTGGAGACGCGTTATACGGCCGTCGGAAAGGCTAAGTTGCTACGATCCCACCGGTTCGCTGTTTTGAGGTTTTACTCACTGCCTTGCCGCTTTGTTCGCTGTTTTGAGTTTGCTTCGCTGCGTTTCAGGTCTTCACACTTGGCTCACTGGTTGGCAGTGAATTATGGGCTGTTTTGGTGACTTTTGAGGGGTATTGGACTGTTGTTTGCTCGGTTTATCAAGGATCTTCAAGTGCAGTTTTTTGCTCACTGTTTTGGTGACTTTGGGGACTGTTTTGAGGGCTTTTGAGCTGCTGTTTTTGGGCGAATTTTGAAGAGTGTTTAGGGAAGTTTGTGCACTGGTTTGGGGGCTAAAATTAGGGTGATTTGGGTGCAATTTCCAGGGGCTAAATGGAGCAGTGGCTGGCGTCAACTGCAGGCCTAATTAGGGTCTGTTTTGCGTGTTCTTGAGGCTGGAATGGGGGTGCAGTGGCGTGAATCTTGGGGCTGTGAAGGAGGCTTTGTGCGTGACTTCTAGGGCTGTGAAGTGGGCCTGTATGGGCGTGTAGATGTGAGAACTAGGGGCTGAATGGGTGCTTGAACTGATTGGAGGCAGTGAATGGAGGGCTTGGACGTGAATGTGTAGAGAGGATAGAGGGCTGTTTTGATCTTCCAAAATGCTTAAGTGTTTTTTGCTTGGAATGTGCTTGATGTGTATTGATATATGCTAGGTGTTCCAAGGCAGAAACATATGTGTTTATATAGGCATTTGAGAGGGCATTAATTGGGTTGGCAAGGTGATGTTGAAGGGCATTTATTAGGTTGGCAAACTTTGTTGAAAAATGGTGAAAGGTTGATGTAATTGTGATGGCTTTGTTGAAAATGTCTAAAGATGGATATTAATGATGTTGAAAATAAATAAAAGGAGTGTTATAAGGTCTTGGACGTGGGGTATACTAATAAATGGTGTAGGGTTGTCTAATAAATGGCTTGGAAAATTGATACCAAAGGTAAAAGGTGAGGTCAAAGGTTAAAGTGAATTGGTAGAAGGGTAATCCATGTAGGAATAGTGCAAGGAAGGTGAAATTTGGTGTCATGGTCGTGGGCCTCATGAGTGGTGGGCTTGGTGTTTGGTTGGTTTTGGTTTAATGGGCTTTGGATGTGGATTTGGGTGTCTAGGTGGGCTTGGAAGGGTTTGCGGTGATTTTCGGGTTATAGACACGCTTTGAAACGAACATTCAACAAGCGAACTCTGAGAGAACTTAGCGAATTAATTCCGAAATGTATTATCTCTTGACTTCACCTTTCCTTCGACCGCTTTCCGCGAACTCCACGACTAAAAGGCGGTGCCTCCTTATAAGACTCCTCATCGGGTTTGGTATGCAAAAATGCAATGCCTACAGGTAGTTGAGCAACAAAGACAACATGGTAGAGTATTTTAGAAAGCATGGCTCTAGAGAAGGTTCATAATAAGAAGTAGTATCACCAATAGTTGGAAGGAGGATCAAGAGTGAAGTGAAACAGAAAACGCGAGTAATATCTAGTAGAAGAATTTTAGTACGAGAGTCGACGCCAGATGGGTAAATATGAGAGTTCTAAGTAAGCAGCAAGTACAACCACTGTATAGGTAGGTAGTGAGACTGCCACCACCAGAAAGACATTAGGACCCACCCACACCTTTCCAACCCTCGTTAAATAACAACAGTAAAGATGGACCCCGATTTTTACTACAAAGATATTCCCGGAAGAAATTGAATACATAATAAACCATGCCAAAATATAAAAATCTTCGGATCTAATACAAGAACGGGGTAAAAGAAGAAAATGGTGCTAAGTAAAAAGGTTTAGAAGAAAGATAATCTATATGAGATGATTAAGAGAGAAAATAGTAGCTAAGCAATATTGGAATGCAAAAGAACCAACGATAGGCATAAACAGAGAATTGAAAAGGTTGATGCACCTCAAGGTGAAAGACATATACAGAGGAACTGGAAATTCCAAAAATAATTAAGAACAAGAAAGAAAACATGAAGGACATTAAGTGAAAGGTAGAGTTAAAACTGTTGAGATAGAACTATAATAGAATAAAAACCAAGCAAACAGCGACACACATATATGATGATAAGATAAAATTTCAAGGGTATTACGGAATAGTAAGTTTTTCAGAATCGGGGAAAGACTGAATATTTATCGTATGAGTAAAGAAAGAAGGATGGAAGATTGAAGAATGAGTATTTTAGAGTACAAATAGACAAATGAAGAATAGTCAGTATATAAGACAGTAACCGTACTTGTACCAACGAATGAATCAAAAGTATGGAAAAGTAAACCAGACCAATTTAACCAGAGCTAATATCAATAGTAAATAACATAGTTTTAGCATACAAATGCGCAAGATCAGGCATACTATAGATACCTTGTCCCAAAACTTCTTAGCCAACCAAAATGATCGTCGAAGAAAACTACCTTGAAGTAACGCCTTAAGTAGGAGAGCCAACGATAGATGGTGAGAATATATAAAGAAGTTAGCTGTGAATTATGAGTTTTAAACCCAAAAATACATGTATATGTGAGAACTGAAAGGAAGAAGCTTATAAGTAATGAGGGCTTAGTAAAGAAAAGAAAAAGAGAAATATCAAATAGTTAGCTAAGATTGGAACCAAGAAGATATCTAGTAAGTTATATCTTATAAAGCCATTTAAGCTGTTACATTATGAAGAATAGCTGAAGAACCTGAGGAATGTACAAGTTAAAGGTAAACGAAGACTATTCACTAAAGCACAAAGTACAATGGTTGTACTTTAAATAGGAAGAATAAAAAAGTCGCTAAAGATAACTAGAAATTATTGTGGTCATAGCAAGAGATATTAGGGGTTTCAAATCAAAATGGAACTAAGATAAGTAAGACGACATAACACAAATATAGGACAATTTTGGAACTGATAATCATGTGAATAGTTGAGATAAATGAGGTTGAATATAGTTGGGAGGTTTAGAAATAAAGTTTTTGTAATGCATAGAGATATTGGTAGTATGACGATAAGTGTAGAGTACTGAGCAAAGGATCATGGAATGAGATTAAGGAATTACCTTTTCAGTCAGGAACTCAAGAAATTATTCATTAAGGAACACGAACTTTGGAGTAGTATATACAAGTGTGACAAGAGATTTCTAAAGGTTTTTAGTATTAAGATCTCGAACAGAAAATCGGGAAGGAAATTAAGAAAGATGAGGATAAACAGAGACACAGATATCCTTGACCAAGACAAATCTACGAGTTAAGCCCAGAAGGGATTCGAGGACGAATCCTATTTAAGGGGGGAGAATTTGTAACGACCAAAAATCTCGACTACTGTTACACTGTGGGATAAGTGTTATATAATATAAATTATGTTTGGACACATATACTCTCATGAAATGACTTTGGGAACGATTGAAATTATTTTCGAGATTTCGATACTAGATGATAAGATGTTTCACTCCGGATAGTACATGGTGTTTGGGCCATAATTTTCTCATAAGAACTCCAATTTATATAAATTTTATATCTCCTGAAATCTGAGATCGAGACCTATAACTTCCGCGTTGAATATTTTTCCAAATTTGAACCAGAAACATATCAAAAATATAGATGAAAAATATGGATGAACAGTACCTGAGGGTAAATCTAGAAACTTCTCGAACTCTCTCAAATTTTCTAAATTTTTCTCATGAAATCATTTTAAAAATTAACCAAATAATTCCAAGTATAAATAAGAGACATTATTCATGCATCAAAAAGATTGGAGAAAGAGATGAAAAAAACGTAAAGAGAGAGAGGGGGAAAAGAAGAAAAAGAAGAAGAATATGAAGAATAAGAGATTGAATGAAAGTTGTTCCTTCACCAAAATTAAAGAAGAACAAGTGCAAATCAAATCACCACAAACTTGAAGGAAGGGAAACCAAGCCAAGAAGACTTGAATGATGAAGGATGATAAGTGAGAAAAGGTAAGGAAATTTTAACCCAAGTTTTAGATGTTGATGTTTTGATGATTTATGGGTTAATGAATATTGTTGAGTTATGTTTATTGATGTTTATATGGTTTTGGTGTTAAGAAAATGGTAATTGTGAGAAACCCAACTTGGTAAATTTTGGGTATGAAATTAAGTAAAGGTTATAGTTTGGACATGAGTTGATACTGAGAATGATATTGATAATATTTTGGATATTTATTGAGGTTATTTGCTTGTGTGGAATGTATGGGAATAGTGTTGAGCAAATTGAGTATGAAATGATGAAGATAAGACCAAAATTTGGCCTAGCGTCGCGACGTAGAACACTCCGCGTCGCGACGCAAACTGAGAATTTTCCTAGATACGTTTTTGGATTGATTCGCATCACGACGCACAAGCCTCTGCATCACGACACGTACTGAGAGTTTTCCCATGTATGTTTCTGTTGGATTCTCTAAGGTCCAAGGATCAAGTATCAAGTATGAAACAAGTGAATACAACAAAGAAGAATGGCGGAATCATACTCACATCGAACAGATTGGATGCTACGAAGAAAAATATTTATCTTCCATGGTGTAGAAGCTCACGGCAATCCACTGTATTTCTCTTCCATTTTCGGCCTTGGTCCTCCAAGAAATCTTCAAGCTCCAAGCTTACAAAATGGATTCCAAGCTCACGAAATTACTTCCCTATCACCTTAGGATAACTCAATGTGTGTGCTAGCACCTTGATCTTGCAACAAAATCACTCATATCTTCCTCCTAGCTCACGGTTTTAACCAAACCAGTGAAGAGAGAAAGAAATCCTCCACGGCCGAGAGAGAAGAAGGATTTTTTGGCTCCAAAAAACGTAAAATAAGAGAGAGAAATGAATATGTGTAATAGTTAATTAATTTCCAAAAATCAATTACCATATAAGATTTTTCAATTTTCAAAAGTCAAGCAATAAATGCCCTCAACCACCAACATCAATCAATCAAGTGACAACTTGTCACATCACTCAAAGTGACATTTGATTTGACGTTTGATGTGACTAATGATTTGACGCTTGATTTGACTTGCGTACCGCACTCGAATTCGAAATGCGAATGCGCTCGCAAACAATCTCGGGCTCGGGATCGCTAATTCCAAATTAACGAATTTTCCGTTGCGACGTAATTAAATGATTATGCCTAGCAAAATCACTATTCACGTCGATAACGAACTAATCCTAAATTAATTCATTCGCCCGAATTAAAATCTAATTTCGTTTAATATATCGAATATATTAATTTGTCGACTAATTCCAAATTAATCGTTATCTCTCTTTAAATAATATTTTATCCCAGATAAAATATCTCTGTAATTAATCCCAGATTAATTTTCTCTTTCATCAAATTAATCCGAGATTAATAAAGTGTGAGTCATACGTCATCGGTGAATCTTCGAGAAGCGACCCATGAGATCCCCGGATATGTTAGCAGTAAATACGGTTGTCGGACTATCCGAACACGTACGTACCAAGTACGACATTTTACCGATTTACAAGACAAGGTTGGCTTCTAGCAAAGCGCCATGCCTACCCAATTCTCCAGAAATATGCTTACAGGAATAAGAGATACATATCAGGCGTAGTATACGTAGTATTATGTATGTCGATCCAGTATCGGATGATCATTTGCTAGGCCTGGGGCTGGAATTATGTCTGCCCCTTACGAAGCACATGTCGGATGTCTGGTAACTAGTCTCTATAATCGGATATACATAACCTTGTCATAATATCCCGATAGCTGCAGCATTTAAGAGAACCAGTCCCGTGTCCTACGTGACCATCATCTCCACTATGACTGGAGTGACACTTCCGTCTTGATATCACACCCAACACACTACGATTCTCAATATACCCAGCATAGGCGTACACAGAACCTGTTAAAGCCCTGGATGACCGCAACCAAAGTATATTGATTGTCGGAAGTCTCAGGTTAAGTCCAATCTCGATAATACTCTGACTAGGGATATATAATGATTTATCCTTCTTGGAATGATACTGGCTCATATCATTCTCAATCTAGGAACAAATCATAGGGACCTCCTATCATTTATACATCTTGATGATCTAATCACAAATGATAAGAGTACAATCTCCTTTGTCACAGAGTTAATTTGTAAAACTACATCATGATCTGTACAAATAGTGACACTATGGGTCATAATTGTCCAATAGTTTCTGGAATGATGCGCGTCGCGACGCGTGATCAAAGGATTCCTCAAATCAGTTTTAAATCATTCCAGCTTCACCCCAGTATGTTAGAGGCCACCCTGAGAGTCCCGTATCAGTTCATATATACACTTTACATCATGATATAAATACGATATACCTTGAAATAGTAATAATAAGTGCTTAAGTGGATAAGCTTAGTTAATTCGGAATATATTCTCCAACTCTCTTTCTAGTCAAGTTATCAATTGTAGATCATCGCAGGAACTAGAGTTTTCTTCAGCAATTGTGTAATGTCAGCCAGATTCCAAATCAGTGAGTGGACACTCTTTCCTTAAGTTGCTTTTTTTTACATGATGTTGTTTTAAATATCAGACTTATTTTTTTATGCATCTAGGATGTTAGATGATTTTATTACAGTTATTTTATGAAAGATCATGTTTTAAGAAACATTTCCGAAAGAGATTTTTTCAAAGCATGATTTTATGTTTTCGAGGCATGAGGGAAAAACCCACTTCAATATGTAACTTGATACATACATGGAATTGACGGATGACATGTGCACATGTAGAGGAATGGGGGGACGGCGATATGTAACGCCCCCAGATCCTAGTTCAGGACTAGGGATGACAGATGCCCATAGATCCTAGATTCTGAACTTGGAGGATAGCATAGATCTGCACCCTCAGTTCTAGTTCAATGGCTTGGGGGATGGTAATGTTGGAATTTGCTAAGCATCCCAATATCATATCAAGCAATGAAAATACAAAGTGAATACATTGAGGAAGTTACGGAATACTTACATTGATCGGTTGAGCGATGCGTCGAAGAAAAAAACTTCAAGCTTTTCCCTCCTTCATGGCTCGGCAGTGGCATGAAAACAGTCCACTATTTTGGCTCTCCAAAAACGGTCCAAGCTCCAAGCTTCTCAAATGGTATTCCAAGCCCACGGGTGGCTTTCCCTATCACCTTCGCAAGACTCCGATGCGTGCTAGCACTTTTGATTTTTGCCACAAAAAGCATCATATTTCTTCTTGCCATTTCTTCTCGGTCAAACCAGAAGAGAAAACAGCAGCCTTTTTGGGCGTGAAGATGGAGAGAGGAGATGAGTGAGTGTGAGAGAGAGATGTGTTGGTTGGTGGAAGATTTTTGTATCAAATACACTTAATGAATTTCTAAAATTCATTTACTTATTTTTGCTTTCCAAAAGTCAAGAATTAAAGCTTGCCAACTACCACCATCAATCATGAATAGTGACATGGTGTCAATCACTCAAAGTGAAAGACATCTATCACTTGATTGATGATTGATGTGACGCTTGATGTGACTTGCGAGCCGCACTTGAATTCGAAATGTGAGTGCGCTCACAAACACTCCCGGGCTCGGGTTCGCTAATTCCAAATTAACAAATTTTCCGTTGCGACGCAATTAAATGGTTATGCCTAGCGAAATCACTATTCACGTCGCTAACGAATTAATTCTAAATTAACTCTTCGCCCGAATTAAAATCTAATTTCAATTCCGCGTTGAAATCCAATTTCGTATAATATATCGAATATATTATTTTAATCGATTAATTCCAAATTAATTGTTTTCTCTCTTTAAATGATATTTTATCCCAGATAAAATATCTCTGTAATTAATCCAGATTAATTTTCTCTCTCATCTAATTAATCCCATATTAATAAAGTGCGAGTCATACGTCATCGGCGAATCTTCGGGAAGCGACCCATGAGATCCCCGGATATGTTGGCAGTAAATCCGGTCGTCGGACTATCCAAACACGTAAGTACCTAGTACTACGTTTATACCGATTTACAATACAAGGTTGGCTTCTAGTAAAGCGCCATGCCTACCCAATTCTCCAGAAATATCTTTAGAGGAATATGTGATCTATATCAGGAGTAGTCTATGTAGTATTGCGTATTTCGATCCAGTATCGAATGTCACGTGCTAGGCCTGGGGCTGGAATTGTGTATGCCCCGTACGAAGCACATATCGGATCTCTGGTAACTAGTCTCTATAATCGGATAAACATGACCTAGTCATTTTATCCCGATGACTATATTACATAAGAGAACAAGTTCTGTATCCTACGTGACCATCATCTCCACTATGACTGGAGTGATACTTCTGTCTTGACATCACACCCAATACACTACAATTCTCAATATACCCAGCAGAGGCGTACACAGAACCTGTTAAAGCCATGGACGACCAAAACAAAAGTATATTGATTGTCGCAAGTATTAGTGATGCAAGTCTCAGGTTAAGACCAAATACACCTACCCTGATTCAGACTTCCATATACACATAGTCATACTACCAATGGAATTCCGAGGGGTCTATCCAGAGCGAAGCTGTTTTCCGTACCATCGGTAAAACACAACCTCCTACTACGTTGCATGAGTATCTTATACCCAAATATATGAGAACTATGATGTTATGCCTCATAACGCGCACAAGTGTAATACTAGTCTTTTTCGCATTATCGATGTCCAATCTCGATAATACTCTGACTAGGGATATTTAATGATTAATCCTTCGTGGATTGATATTGTCTCATATCATCTCAATCCAGGAATTAACCATATGGATCTTTCATCATTTATACATCTTGGTGATCTAATCACAAATGATAAAAAAGTAATTTCCTTTGTCACATAGTTAATTTGTACAACAACACCATGATCTGTACAAATAGTGACGCTATGGGTCATAACTGTCCAACAATCTCCTACTTGGCCTACAGCCAGTCACTCGAGTGTCCTACACCCGAACTATGTTACGGTTCGCTCAAATTTCTGAGAAAAGACTTTCGTCGTCGGATTTGCATGATTATCATCTGATACGATTTATTCGATCATCACATCGCCACGATGTAAGATCGGAACGAATCAGATGAATATCAAAGTATATATCTAGATCGTTGATGAGACCATTAATTCTTTAGCCTGCGCTATAGCCTAGCTCAGCTGCTAACAGAACTATTCCTTATCTAATTAGGATTATTATCAACCCAAATGGCTTCTATTGATGCCTCAGCTGCAGCAATAATCCACTTTTGTTGTTTATTCGGTAACAATATCTTGTTTGGAATATTTCCAGCTCACTGTTCTGTTATTCAAACTGTATAGTACTGTTTTGTGACTTATAGTCGTTATCGGTTAGGAAACTTACAACGGTGAACCCAGTCACTTCATGTTTTCCTTCTCCATATTTTAAGACATCATCCTTAGATCTATAAGATACTAAAGGATGTTCTTAACATCAATCCAGTGACTATCACTTGGATTGGCCTGATTGTGACTCCATATGCTCAAAGCGTATGAGACACCAGGTCAAGTACATTTTTCAATGTACAAGTTCTCAGAGAGTTATCAACAACTTTAAATCTATCCCAGTAGATCTTTATTCCTAGAATAAATGTTGTTTCTCCCAAGAATTCTACGGAGAATTTTCATGAAAGTCAAGCTTTCACCGATTTTTTTATGGGAATATCATTTCCAAGAAATGACATATCATCATCATTTTAGGACATTTATTGTCAGTGCGCTCCCACTAACCTCCTTATATACACAAGAATCATTTTCGTTTTGAATTAAATCATACACCATTATGATTACATCAAAACGATAATTCCAAGAATGGTATGCTTGTTTCAATCCATTCATGGAACGAATAACCTACAAACCTTGTTTGCTAGTTTTGGTACGACAAAACTGACAGGATGTTATAAACATCCTCCAAAAGGTTTCCGTTTCCGGAAAGCGATTTTGACGTTCAGCTGTCATATTTCATAAATGAAACATGCAGCATCAGCAAGCATTATCCAAATGGATTTACCGTGGCAACAGGTAAAAGGTTTTTTCGTAATCTGCACAATGTTGATAACGTTACCTTTTCGCTACAAGCCCAGCTTAGTACGTTGGTATGTTGCCTTCCACGTATGTCTTCCTTGAAGACTTATAGTACCAATAGGCACAATGCCTTGTGGTACTTCAACTAGTATCCAAACTTGGTTGATATACATGGAATCCATTTCGGACATTATGGTACTTTGCCATAATAGGGAGTCGATACCTTGTATCACTTCCTCATATGTAGTCAGTTCGTATTCCTTAATAATATTGACATCTTTATGAGGTGAGATCAGAAACCCATACCTCCCAGGTTGTTTTCTGACTCTCTCCGACTTACGCGGTTCTTATGTATTCGAAGATTATTGGTATAGTTTCATCCTTGATGACTATTTTTGTTCCATTAAGATTCGGTGCCTGGAATAGTATTACTACGATATTTTATCGAGTTTTACTATCCTCCCACTTACCACTGCATATAGGTATTCCTCTTAGGAAAAACCGCAGGGCGAGCAACAATTTATTCTTCTCTTGTGAGTTGTATAAGCTGGTACTATTACATAGTCCTCTTCTCCTTTGGCATAACCTACAATTGACTATAATACTTTGGTTTCCCTAGATAACCTACAATTCGGCACTTATCCATTTGGGTTCTAGTTTGGTATCATCCAAACTTATGCCTAGCGTTCCCAAATCTTCAGGAATGAAAAACCCGGTTTCTTCTTCCTGTTTATATCTAATATGAAGTCTGTCTAACAGATTTTATGGAAACTTATTCAAAATAAGTCATGCACTGTTTATGTGTATCCGTTGAAGGAAATGGTAGCTCAGAGCGACTCATGATTAACCTTATCATGTCCACAAATTTGGTTTCGTTTCTCCGTTCGGACACACCGTCAAATTGACGTGTTCCGGGATAGTCCTCATTGAAAGAATACTATACTCTTTCAAGTATATGAGAAACTTATTGCTTAAGTATTCTCATCATGGTCTAACCGTGATGGTTTTATACTTTAGCCGATCTATTTGTCTATTTCGTGTCGAAACTCTAAAAGTTTCCGATTTGTGTTTCATAGGAAACATATAACCATAACGTGATGCCACATCCGTAAAGGTCACGAAACATTCATATCTACCTCTAGCCTAGCTAGACATGGGCCCACTTACGTCACTATGAACCAGGCTAACAGATCGGTGGCATTTACACTTTTACAAGTAAATAGTGTTTTAGGCACTTTGCCTAAAAAATAGATTCGTAGACTTTATTTGATTAGAATCAAATTTGTCCTAGTATCCACTCTTCAAAAGTGTGGATATACGAGTCTTGTTAATTGTGTCCTAGACAACAATGCCACAATTAAGTTTCAACTGATTAATTCAGTTCGAGCTATTAGTTTGTCATGTTATACGTTTGAGATTTATTTATATTCAAAATATAAACACTGTTATTCACATCTAATGTGTTTATCTCAATATCATCTTTATAAAATAAAACACTTAGTGTTCTAGAATATAAAGGTATACCCGCAACGGGTTAAACCCTGATATAGAGATAATGTATCTAGTCAAACTAGTTACATTTTAACAGTTTCCTAATTTAAGTACATCCGAAGGGTAGTTCCTAAACTTAGGCATCTACGGTTAAAATAGCGACTTTCATCCCGTTTTCAATTCGCAGATTAATCTCAACTGAAGTCAGTATCCTGCTCATAGCAGATTCTGCACACCAGTACATATTTATGTACCACATCCAGTATCTAAAATCCAATTTTAATACTATTGCGAACATGTTTATGACAAACATGGTTGAAGACGGAGCCTTGCCCCTCTTCAATCCTTCATGTCTGCCTTGTCCATACGGCAGTCACGCTTCCGTGTCCACATTTGCCACAGTTTAGGCAGACATTTTGGGATATGTCATTTATCTTCCTAGAAGATTATAATGATTTTGCATTTGCCCCTTTACACACACCCCATAAGCCTTTGGCCAAGCTTTGGCCTTCTAGAATGTCGAAGTAAGGTGCACCTTGCGCTTTTTGCCTTATTGCAAACTTTGGCTTTGACTCCTTGAGTATAGCCATTAACTCTCCAAGAGTTTACTATTGCAATTTAGTACTTCAAAGTTCTAAAATAGATCTATGAAGATCCTTCAATTTCATTATCATACTTTAAGGATCTAATCCTCAGTTCTGATTAAGAAATTAAGGAGTCTATTTGGCAAGCAAAACGGATTAAGCACTAAAGTTATCATTACATGAATATTCCAAATATCATGCTCTACTATTTGCTTAACTTCGGGCTTAGGCCTAATTTGTTATTTTATCAAATAAAGTAACTTATTAGTTTCTAGGACCATCCTGAAATTTTATTCCCAATTTGAAAATTAAAGTAGTTTAAATACATTTTCACCCAGGATTATGTTTTAAACACTAATCTTTCAATTTTATCTTGATTATAATAGTCCAACTATTTAATCAACGATTTTAGGTACTATTTATTATAATGATTACTATAGTCCAACTATATAATCAACTATAATTTAATAGATTAAATTCAATTATATTGATTACTATAATCCAATTATAAAATCAACTATTAATTGAAATAGTTGAATACAGTCCAACTGTTTTATTAAAACAACTATTAAATATTATCCAACTAATATATTAATTTATATTGACGAATAATTTAATGAGCGCATATGGCAAGTTACTAAACGAATATTGCAAATTAAATTTTGCCTCCCACTATTTTTCGGCGAGCCTCTAACCCTTTGTGAGTACTCGGGAAACCTTATTTCCTAGTGGGCTAGGATCCCGTTAAATATCACACAATCTTGACTTTGGCCAACAAATTGTATGATAATTAACTAGGTAGATCTCTAAGATCAATTGGATCCCATCCAATTCCTAGATCCAGTAGGGGGACATCCAACTCCGAAACATATATCTTATATATGCCAATATATCCAATATATTGCCTAACCTTTTTTCCTCTGAATCAACTAAGCCTTGGTTTTGGCACAACAAACTTAGTGATCTCAGTTAAGCGTGACCCATTGACCATGGAAAGCTTCGTAATCAATATCGATGGACAAGAAGTGGTCTTGACTTTGGCCAACAAACCACAACTTGGACAAGACACCAATATGGAACAAAGCCTCGTGATTCAACACACATCCTCAACGGACAAAGGTTTTGACTTTGGCCAACAAACCAATGCCAGTCTTAGATCTTGAGTAAGAATCACTCAATGGAAGGAAAAACGCTTAATATTTTGTGAGGTTTTTCGCGTGAAAATTGGCAACCAATTTATTATCTTTGTTAAGGTCTCATCTTCATACACCCTTAAACATGCATTCTAAACACATAATAAGCCGCGTAAATGAAATAATAATGATACACATTGATCCTATATCAAATCTCCTTTTTCCTCTCTCTCTCTCTCCCCGCTAGCACACGTATTACTTCTACCCGTTACACTACACTTCTAAAGAAACCTCATTTACATTGAGGGGAATAGGTGAGAAGAGAAATACAAAGAGTATGGAGGTAATAGGCTGGACACGCAGTCCAATTAATAAATTCAAAATTTATTACAACAATTTCTAAATTGCCCCACCCATCTAATATCCATCCGATATACATTATTCATGCATCGCAACCATGTATTCACACAAGCATGTTATCAATCAATCTAATCCAATTAATTAATCTGATAATTAATGACCATCCAATGTTCAAACAACGATTTGATTTTGCGCGAGTCCAACTCGATTTGTGAATAAGTACTCAAAGTACGAATTCTTGAATTAAATTAAACTACAACATTAATCCAATTTTTAATGTATTTAATACTAATTCACAATTTACTTCCAATTAAATATTACACCTTAATAACGAACCTTTCATAAATTCCAAATTTAATCGTTACGGGTCTCAAGCCCGATTAACATCCAATGTTAATTTAATTAAAGTCCAATGGGCTTTTAATTAATTTCTTAAGGCATGGACTTTTGGTCAACTTGGGTCAAACCCAATAACCAAAGCCCAATCAAGGAATAACCCCATAAGCCTAGAAATCAATTTAGGCCCAATTAAAGTTAAAGGTCCATTAGTCATAATTGGACTTTATGGAAATGGTTTTGGGCCCAATTGGATCCAACCAATTTGCCTAAACCAATCTTGGTACAACCAAGCCCATTTAAGCCCAATAACAACTTTACAAGCCCAAATCCAATTTAAGCCCAATTAATTAAACTACAAAATCCAAATTTCATAATTAATTAACCAAAGTGTAATTCCATAATTAATCAACAAATCAATATTTCCAAAACATCAATTAGCCTAATTAATCATGCTTATACATTAAAACATGTCCAACATATTTTAACCAAAAAATCAAACCCATTTCATGCTCATTTAGTCTCGGCATTTGGGGATATTTTATGTCCAATTTGGTTTCAATCCAATTAAATCCAATTCAACATTAAATCAACATTCCCACATGATTCCAACTCATCCAATGAATCAAAAATAAAAAATCCAAGACTTTTAGGTTCTCAAACTCTCGGCCAAGCCATGTAATTTGGAAAAATTGTTCCAAACCATTTTTCATGAAATTGATCCAATCAATCTACAATTAAACATCATTAGCATACTTAATCAAACAATTCAACAAATCATGCTCAAAATCAATTTACCCAATTTTTCACCCTAAAATATTTTCATGTTCAACCTTGCTCATAGATATCATTGTTGGAATTTGCTAAGCATCCCAAGATCATATCAAGCAATGAAAATACAAAGTGAATACATCGAGGAAGTTCCGAAATACTTACATCGATCAGTTGAGCGATGCATCGAAGAACAAAACTTCAAGCTTTTCCCTCCTTCATGGCTCGGCAGTGGCATGAAAACAGTCCACTATTTTGGCTCTCCAAAAACGATCCAAGCTCCAAGCTTCTCCAATGGTATTCCAAGCCCACGGGTGGGTTTCCCTATCACCTTCGTAAGACTCCGATGTGTGCTAGCACTTTTGATTTTTGCCACAAAAATCATCACATTTCTTCTTGCCATTTCTCGGTCAAACCATAAGAGAAAACAGCAGCCCTTTTGGGCGTGAAGATGGAGATATGAGAGGAGAGTGAGTGAGTGTGAGTGTGAGTGTGAGTGTGAGAGAGAGATGTGTTGGTTGGTGGAAAATTTTTGTATCAAATACACTTAATGAATTTCTAAAATTCATTTACTTATTTTTGCTTTCCAAAAGTCAAGCATTAAAGCTTGCCAACTACCACCATCAATCATGAATAGTGACATGGTGTCAATCACTCAAAGTGAAAGACATCTATCACTTGATTGATGATTGATGTGACGCTTCATGTGACTTGCGGGCCGCACTTGAATTCGAAATTCGAGTGCGCTCGCAAACACTCCCGGGCTCGGGTTCACTAATTTCAAATTAACGAATTTTCCGTTGCGACGCAATTAAATGATTATGCCTAGCGAAATCACTATTCAAGTTGCTAACGAATTAATTCTAAATTAACTCGTTCGCCCGAATTAAAATCTAATTTCAATTCCGCGTCGAAATCCAATTTCGTATAATATATCGAATATATTATTTTATCGATTAATTCCAAATTAATTGTTTTCTCTCTTTAAATGATATTTTATCCCAGATAAAATATCTCTGTAATTAATCCCAGATTAATTTTCTCTCTCATCTAATTAATCCCAGATTAATAAAGTGCGAGTCATACGTCATCGGCGAATCTTCGGGAAGCGACCCATGAGATCCCCGGATATGTTGGCAGTAAATCCGGTCGTCGGATTATCTGAACACGTAAGTACCTAGTACTACGTTTATACCGATTTACAAGACAAGGTTGGCTTCTAGCAAAGCGCCATGCCTACCCAATTCTCCAGAAATATCCTTACAGGAATATGTGATCTATATCAGGAGTAGTATACGTAGTATTGCGTATTTCGATCCAGTATCGAATGTCACGTGCTATGCCTGGGGCTGGAATTGTGTATGCCCCATACGAAGCACATAGCGGATCTCTGGTAACTAGTCTCTATAATCGGATAAAAATGACCTAGTCATTTTATCCTGATGACTGCAGTACATAAGAGAACCAGTTCTGTATCCTACGTGACCATCATCTCCACTATGACTGGAGTGATACTTCCGTCTTGACATCACACCCAATACACTACGATTCTCAATATACCCAGCAGAGGCGTACACAGAACATGTTAAAGCCCTGGATGACCAAAACCAAAGTATATTGATTGTCGCAAGTATTAGCGGTGCAAGTCTCAGGTTAAGACCATATACATCTACCTGATTCGGACTTCCATAGACACATAGTCATACTACCAATGGAATTTCGAGGGGTCTATCCAGATCGAAGCTGTTTTCCATACCATCGGTAAAACACGACCTCCTACTACACTTGCATGAGTATCCTATACCCAAATATATGAGAACTATGTCATTATGCCCTCATAACGCGCATAAGTGTAATACTAGTCTTTTTTGCATTATCGATGTCCAATCTCGATAACACTCTGACTAGGGATATTTAATGATTAATCCTTCATGGACTGATACTGTCTCATATCATCTCAATCCAGGAACTAATCATATGGACCTTTCATCATTTATACATCTTAGTGATCTAACACAAATGATAAAAGAGCAATTTCTTTTGTCACATAGTTAATTTGTACAACAACACCATGATCTATACAAATAGTGACGCTATGGGTCATAACTATCCAACAGGTGATACGTAACACCCCAAGACCACTAGTTTCAGGGACAATAGTGGCATGCTTTGGGGGACAACAATATTTAACGCCCCAATGTCATGGATTTACACTCTTGCTCTAGTTAGGCTATAAGGGGACGGAGATACGTAACGCCCTCATACGTCAGTTTTCAGAGACCTCTATCAGTTTTCAGAAACAGTTATCAGATACAGATTTCAGAGAGAAGTTTTCTAGAAAGGAAAGTTTTCAGAAATAGCAGTTTTATAAGAAACTTTCAAAAAAAAATTAGTTTTATAAAGATTTTTTAGACAAGATTTTCAGAAAAAGATTTCATAGTTTTCAGACAAGAAAAGAGTTTTCATATAAGGTTGTTTCCTGGGAGGACTTTGGTTTCAGAACCAAATATTTTGATATTAGTATTTCAGTTTTCGTTTAAATTGTCCTCTCACTTAGATCGTTCAAACGGTCTAACCCCCACACTTCCAGTTTCTTTATTTTGCAGGTATTCCCAGAGGACGGCTCGGAAGGATGGATACCGATGGCAGTCACTAGGGTGTTGGTCCACCAAGTCAAGTCAGAAACAAAGTCCAGTCTGGTTAGAGTCAGGAAATGAAAAGTAACATATATGTTGTAGTAAAGGTTTCTTATATATTGCATTTTAATGATCATTGTCAGAGTTGCAATGTGTATTAAAAAAAAGTACTTAGTATTAAAAGTGTTATGAATTCATGATTGATGAGTTGGGCAATGGTCTCATGCATGAGTCTATATAGGAGATAAGAATAGCATATGTCAGAAGTCAGAGACTCAAGGGGATAATACGGCATATTCCATGCCGGTAGCATCTCTCGGATTGGGGATGTTACAACAAGTTAAGGGTTATACAGACTCCGACTTGAGATCCAGTTGAAAGAAATTCTACATCCGGATACATATTTACCCTTAATAGCGGTGTGGTTAGTTGGCGATGTTCAAAGTAAGGCTCAACAACTGATTCCACCATTGAGGCGGAATTTATAGCGGCTTCGGAAGCTGCTATATAAGGTATTTGGATTAGAAATTTTATCACAGAACTTGGCATTGTGCCTAGCATTGTGGATCTGATCCCTTTATACTGTGATAATAACAGAGTCATTGCGCAGGCTAAGGATCCGAGAGCGCATTCCAAGTCTAAACACGTTGAAAGAAAATATCGCGTGATTAGAGAGATTATTGAACAAAAAGATATCGACAAGATAACATAGCAGACCCGCTTACTAAGGCTTTACCTCTTAAGTTATTCAATAAACATATAGAGGAGATTGGACTTCGGTATAATCAGGTGTGACACTAAGAAAGTGGAAGTTTATTGGAGTTAGTGCTTGGAGGTCAATCTGAATAATGTATTGTATATTTTATTTTATTATTTATTAATAAAATAACTACATTTTCATTTCAACCTTGTTAATGGTAATGTCATTATGCATATTAGATTGGTATATAAATATACTGAGAATGATATCGACCTTAGAATAGTCATTTCATAATACAGGACATTGGGTGGTTCGACATTGAGATAGTATTACTATTATAAAATATTCGTAAAGTAAATATTCATGGTTGTTGGTTTTGGAATAAGGTCGAATTCTTATAACTTAGAAGACTAGCACATATCGTATATTGGAATTGGAGTTCCAAAGGTTTAACCCGATGTACCATGAGCTTGGGAAGCTCGTATAGACATGTGGGTATTCGTTGGAGCAAATACTGAATGAGTTAGAAGTATACACCACCGTCAATAGGAATCTCCTAGAGTCGAGTAGCATATGTGATCCTTTGACTATATGATAACATTGATTTTGTATGTGATTCTCCATACTTTGATGTCATATATATAAGAAACATTTCATGGTTTGGCCTCTAGATGTTCATTGCGTGTAGACCGATGCACTTTTTAATCAAGTGTGTATCAAGATAGGATCTATCGGCATGTATGTGTACCATAAGTGGTTTAGGTATCCATGTGAGTAAGTCACGATTCTTTAGACTTTGGCCAAAGTCGATCACCTAGGGTTGATCGCATATATCAGAAATGGGTTCTGATTATTTATAAAGAATCGTGGACATGTCGACATGAGATGTGCGCCTAAGAAACTTGACACAACTCGGATAGCCTACGACATAGGAATTATTAAACATATGTGATGACCTACTTGTATGGTTCAGAAAGGTCGTTCATGCTCTTCGCGAATATGGAGGTGGCTGAATTGCGTACATATAAGCTAGGCTTATGTGACGAATGTGTCTTAACTTAGAGAGTCCCACAATATGAAGTGTAATCGTTGAGCACTTGGGTAGCCGATTATTTTTTATAATAAATAATATTTGATATTATAATTATCAATTAAGATAATTATGTGTTATTGGATAATATTGATTATTTATTTTGACTCAATTGGATTAATCCAAAATAACATATGAACTTTGTCGTACTTTCATAAATATCTCTACCATTTGAGGATACTTTGGTAATTACAAATATATAATAACATGTGTATTTGGCTTGATTTAATTGGATTAAATCAAAGTGGTAGTGTTGGGTTTCTCTAAGGTCCCAAGGATCATTTTAAAGCTATGAAACATACATGTGAATACTCGAAGAAGTTGCAGAATACTTACATCGATCGGTAGAGGCGATGCGTCGAAGAACAAAAACTTTTAAGCTCTTCGGCAGTGGGGTTTTTTGTCCTCCTCAAATTCAGCCATCTCCAAGCTCCAAGCTCCAAGCTTTCGAATGGTTATTCCTTGCTCACAAGTGGGTTTCCCTATCACCTTAGGATGACTCCATTGTGTGCTAGCACTTAGGAATTTTGCCACAAAATTCCTTAGCTTCTCCTTCATTCTCGGTGAAAACAGAAAAAACAGAAGAAGAGGAAGAAGAAGAAAGGTCCAAGACCGTGAGAGAGAGAGAGAGGAAGAAGGCCACCTTGGCCGAATGGAGAGAGAGATGGAGTGAGTGAATTGTTTTGTTTTGTATATCTAATTCACAAAACCAAAAAGTCAAATACCAAATATTAAACAAATGGAAAATGTCTTTCAAGCTTTCAAAAGCTTTTCCAACAACTCCCATCAACTATTCACATCACACATGACTAGACATCACATCACTCAAAGTGACAAGTGATTTGACGCTTGATGTCACTTGTGGGCCGCACTTAAGTTCGCAATGCGAGTGCGCCCGCAAACACTCCCGGGCTCGGGTTCGCTAATTCTAAATTAACGAATTTTCCCTTGCGACGTAATTAAATAATTATGCCTAGCAAAATCACTATTCACGTCGCTAACTAATTAATTCTAAATTAACTCGTTCGCCCGAATTAAAATCTAATTTCAATTCCGCGTCGAAATCCAATTTTGTATAATATATCGAATATATTATTTTATCGATTAATTCCAAATTAATCGTTTTCTCTCTTTAATTGATATTTTATCCCAGATAAAATATCTCCGTAATTAATCCCATATTAATTTTCTCTCTCATCTAATTAATCCCATATTAATAAAGTGCGAGTCATACGTCATCGGTGAATCTTCGGGAAGCGACCCATGAGATCCCCGGATATGTTGGCAGTAAATCTGGCCGTCGGACTATCCGAACACGTATGTACCTAGTACTACATTTTTACCTATTTACAAGACAAAGTTGGCTTCTAGCAAAGTGCCATGCCTACCCAATTCTCCAGAAATATCCTTACAGGAATATGTGATCTATATCAGGCGTAGTACACGTAGTATTGCGTATTTCGATCCAGCATCGGATGTCACGTGCAAGGCCTGTGGCTGGAATTGTGTCTGCCACGTACGAAGCACATATCGGATCTCTAGTAACTAGTCTCTATATCGGATAATCATGACCTAGTCATATTATCCTGATGACTGCAGTACATAAGAGAACTAGTTCCGTATCCTGCGTGATCATCATCTCCACTATGACTGGAGTGATACTTTCATCTCGACATCACACCCAATACATTACGATTCTCAATATACCCAGAAGAGGCGTACACAGAACCCTGTTAAAGCCCTGGACGACCAAAACCAAAGTATATTGATTGTCGCAAGTATTAGCGGTGCAAGTCTCAGGTTAAAACCAAATACATCTACCCTGATTCGGACTTCCATAGACACAAAGTCATACTACCAATGGAATTCTGAGGGGTCTATCCAGAGCGAAGCTGTTTTCCGTACCATCGGTAAAACACAACCTCCTACTACACTTGCATGAGTATCCTATACCCAAATATATGAGAACTATGTCGTTATGCCCTCATAACGCGCATAATTGTAATACTAGTCTTTTTCGTATTATCGATGTCCAATCTCGATAATACTCTGACTAGGGATATTTAATGATTAATCCTTCATGGACTGATACTGTCTCATATCATCTCAATCCAGGAACTAATCATATGGACCTTTCATCATTTATACATCTTGGTGATCTAATCACAAATGATAAAAGAGCAATTTCCTTTGTCACGTAGTTAATTTGTACAACAACACCATGATCTGTACAAATAGTGACGATATGGGTCATAACTGTCCAACAATCTCCAACTTGGCCTATAGCGAGTCACTCGAGTGTCCTACACCCGAACTATGTACGATTCGCTCAAACTGCTGAGGAAAGGCTTTCGTCAGCGGATTTGCATGATTATCATCTGAAGCGATTTATTCGATCATCACATCGCCACGATGTATGATTGGAACGAATCAGATGATTATTTGAAGTATATATCTGGATCGTTGATGAGACCATTAATTCTTTAGCCTGTGCTGAAGCCTAGCTCAGCTGCTAACAGAACTATTCCTAATCTCATTAGGATTATTATCAATCCAGAAGGCTTCTATTGCTGCCTCAGCTGCAGCAATAATCCACTTTTGTTGTTTATTCGGTAACAGTATCTTGCTTGGATGATTTCTAGCTCATTGTTCTGTTATTCAAACTTTATAGTACCGTTGTTATGACTTATAGTCGTTATTATCCGTTAGGAAACTTACGACAGTGAAACCAGTCACTTCAAGTTCTCCTTCTCTATAGTATAAGACAGCATCCTTAGTTCCTCTAAGATACTAAAGGATGTTCTTAACATCAATCCAATGACCATCACTTGGATTGGCCTGATTGTGAATCCATGTGCTCAAAGCATATAAGACACCAGGTCACGTACATTTTTCAATGCACGATTTCTCGGAGAGTATTAACAACTTTAAATATATCCCAGTAGATCTTTATTCCTAGAATAAAGGTTGTTTATCCCAAGAATTCTACGGAAATTTTCATGAAAGCCAAGCTTTCACCGATTGTAATATGGGAATATCATTTCCAAGAAATGACATGTCATCATTACATAGGACTTTCATTGTCAGTGCGCTCCCACTAACCCTCTTATATACACAATAATCATTTTCATTTTGAATTAAATCATACACCATTATGATTACATCAAATCGATAATTCCAAGAACGATATGCTTGCTTCAATCCATCCATGGATCGAATAACCTACAAACCTTGTTTGCTAGTTATGGTACGACAAAACCATCAGGATGTTGTAAACATCCTCCAAAAGGTTTCCTTTAAGGAAAGCGGTTTTGGTATTCAGCTGCTATATTTTATGAATGAAATATGCAACATCAGCAAGCATTATCCAAATGGATTTAACCATGGCAACGGTTAAATGGTTTCGTTGTAATCGACACAATGTTGATAACGATACATTTTCGCTACAAGCCCAGCTTAGTACGTTGGTATGTTGCCTTCCATGTATGTCTTCCTTGAAGATTTATACAGTACCAGTAGGCACAATGTCTTGCGGTACATCAACTAGTATCCAAATTTAGTTGGTATACATGGAATCCATTTCGGATATCATGGCACTTTGCCATAATATGGAGTCGATACCTTGTATCACTTCCTCATACGTAGTCAGTTTGTGTCCTCAATAAGATTGACATCTTTACGAGGTGAGATGAGAAACCCATACCCCAGGTTGTTTTCTGACTCTCTCCGACTTACGTGGTTCTTGTGTATTCGAAGATTATTGGAATAGTTTCATCCTTGATGAACTATTTGTGTTCCATTAAGGAATCGGTTCCTGGAACAGTATTACTCCGATTTTCATCGAGTTTTAGTTTCCTCCCACTTACCACTGCATATAGGTATTCCTCTTAGGAAAACCGCATGGCGAGCAACAATTACATTGTTCTCTTGTGAGATGTTTAAGTACTATACTTTGGTTTCCCTAGGATAACCCAAAATAGAGGCACTTATCTGATTTGGGTTCTAGTTTGGTATCATCTAAACATATGCCCAACATACCCAAATCTTCAGGAATGAGAAAACTCAGTTTCTTTCATGTTCATATCTAATATGAAATTTGTCTAACAGATTTTTATGGAACGTTATTCTAAATAAGTTATGCACTGTTAATGCGTATCCGTTGAGGGAAATGGTAGCTCAAAGCGACTCATGATTAACCTTATCATGTCTAACAAAATTCGGTTTCTCTGTTCGGACACACCGTCAAACTGACGTGTTCCGGGAGGAGTCCTCATTGAAAGAATACTATACTCTTTCAAGTATTTGAGAAACTTATTGCTTAAGTATTTTCATCATGGTCCAATCATGGTGTTAAATACTTTAGCCGATATGTTTGTCTACTTCGTGTCGAAACTGTAAAAGTTTCCGATTTGTGTTTCAAAAGAAACACATAACCATAACGCGATGCCACATCCATAAAGGTCATAAAATATTCATATCCACTTCTAGCCTAGCTAGACATGGGCCCACTTACTTCACTATGAATCAGGGCTAACAGATCGGTGGCATTTACACTTTTACCAAGTAAATAGTGTTTTAGGCACTTTGCCCAATAAACTAGATTCGTAGACATTATTTGAATAGAATCAAATTTGTCCTAGTACCCACTCTTCGAAAGTGTGGATATACGAGTCTTGTTTAATTGTGTCCTAGACAACAATGCCACAATTAAGTTTCAACTGATTAAATCAGTTTGAGCTATTTGTTTGTCATGTTATACGTTTGAGATTTATTTATATTCAAAATATAAATGCTGTTTTTCACATCTAATGTGTTTATCTCAATATCATCTTTATAAAACAAAACACTTTAGTGTTCTAGGATATAAAGGTACATCAGCAACGGATTGAACACTGATATAGAGATAATGTTTCTAGTCAAACTAGTTACATTATAATAGTTTCTAAATTTAAGTACACACCCAAAGGGTAGTTCCTAAACTTAAGTATCTACGGTTAAAACAGCGACTTTTGTCCCGTTTTCAATTCGCAGATTGATCTCGACTGAAGTCAGTATCCTGCTCATAGCAGATTCTGCACATCAGTACATATTTATGTACCACACTTAGTATCTAAAATCCAATTTTAATACTAGTGGTGAACATATTTATGACTAACATATTTGAAGCCGGAACCTTGCTCCTCTTCAATTCCTTCATGTCTGCCTTGTCCATACAGCAGTCACGCTTCAGTGACCCCGTTTGCCACATTTTAGGCAGACATTTGGGATTTGTTCTTTATCTTCCCAGAAGATTATAATGATTTTGCCTTTGCCCTTTTCGGTACCCTAGAAGCCTTTGGCCAAGCCTTGGCCATCCGGAATGTCGAAATAAGATGCGCATTGCGCTTCTCGCCTTATTGCAAACTTTGGCTTTGTCTCATTGAGAATAGCCATTAACTCTCCAAGAGTTTTGTATTGCAATTTAGCACTTCTAAGATCTAAGAATAGATCTATGAAGATCCTTCAATTTCAATATCATACTATAAGGATCTAATCCTTAGTTCTGATTCAGAAATTAAGGAGTCTATTTGGCAAGCATAATGGATTAAGCACTAAAGTTATCATCACATGAATATTCCAAATATCATGTTCTACTTATTTGCTCAACTCCGGGCTTAGGCCTAAGATGTTATTTTATCAAATAAAGTAACTTCTTAGTTTTCAGGATTATCCTGAAATTTATTCCCAATTTGAAAATTAAAGTCGTTTAAATACATTTTCACCCATGATTATATTTAAAACACTAATCTTTCAATTTATCTTGATTCTAATAGTCCAACTATTAAATCAACGATTTTAGGTACTATTTATTATAATGATTACTATAGTCTAACTATATAATCAACTATAATTTAATAGATTAAATTCAATTATATTGATTACTATAATCCAATTATAAAATCAACTATTAATTAAATAGTTTGAATACAGTCCAACTGTTTAATTAAAATAAGGATTAATTATTAGTACAACTAATATATTAATTTATTGACGAAATATTTGAAATGAGCGCGTATGGCAAGTTACTAAACGAATATTGCAAATTTAATACTTGTCTCCCACTATTTTTCGGCGAGTCTCTAACCCTATGTGGAGTACTCGGGAAACCTTATTTCCTAGTGGGCTAGGATCCCGTTAAATAACACTCAATCTTGACTTTGGTCAACAAATTGTATGATAATTAACTAGGTAGATTGATAAGTGTGGTTTATACCCACTTATTCCAATATCTTTAGCTTATTATTTTGTTATAATTCGAGATATTTAATATCATTTATAATTTAATTTTATGTTTTATTTGTAGGAGCATTAAAATATGGATCGGGGAATAATTGCACGTGTTTTGGGAACTTCAGGGAACACAGGACGAGCAACGGGATCATCAGGCGCCATGGCGCCTAAATCCCATACAATTCACAGAGAATTAGGCGCCACGGTGCCTAACTCTTGCAATTGAAGGCGCCACGGCGCCCACTTGATACACACATATGGCGCCATGGCGCCAATTGGAATGAAACAAAAGGCAGGCGCCACGGCGCCCTGACAAGCCTCCTAGCCATACAATTTCCAGGGGAATAAGAGCCGCGGCGCCTTCACAAGATGCAATCTTCATACATTTTACCGAGGTTTTGGCGCCGCAGCGCTGCGGGAGAAAAGAAACACATTCCATGAATTGTTTTTTAGGGTTTTTAATAATCCTAATGATACCCAAAGACTCTCAGACTCAACTATAAATATAACATTCCATCCAACACTTAAGAGAGGCTAATACAGAGCACAAAACACATAATACATATTTTTAGAGATCCAATGAGAGGATTGAAGAGCGACAAGAGAAGACAAAGGCTGTAATATCCGGAGAGGAAGAGATTCAATTCGGGTTTTATCTTCTTATTTCTTTCTTAAAACTCTAATGATTCCATTAAATTTGTGGGCTTATTTATTTATTGTTTTATACTTTTGTCATGAATTTACTCCTAAATTTTGGAGAACGATTGTAATTAACGCTTGAACCTTGTATTTTATTTATCAGTTTTGTAATGAAGTTTTATTAATTATTTATATTCTTTTGAGTTTAATACTTCTTGATTGCTGGCCACAATTTGAGATGATGAATGTTTAGAATCTATCACTCGAGAGAGGGGATTTTGAATAGATCTAGAGAATATAACCTAGGATTTTATAGAGTTCGAGAGAATCTGTAGTCCTTTGAAGTCGTTAATATAGAATCACAAAGCGTAATGAGTTGTTAACTATTGGATTTTTATAGAGATATCGAAGTCTATAGTTGATGATCTTTTCACTCGGCACTCGAGAGAGGGAGTGAATATTTTAGGATCTTGACTTATAAATAATATAACCGAACAATGGTAATTGGCATAACAAATACATAGGTGACAGTTAGGTGAAATCAGGATCCAGAGTCTCTATCGTATTAGTTCCTCCTATTTTATTATTTGCATATTTATCTATTAAAAATCTTTATTATTTGTCGTCTAAATAAAGTTAGGATTATCAATTGTAGTACTTAGTGCGAGTTAACACAATCCATGTGGGTTCGACACTCTTAACTCATATTTATACTAAAACTTGACACCGTACACTTGCGGTACGATATAAAAATATCACAACAAGTTTTTGGCGCCGTTGCCGGGGATTGTTTGTTTAATTCATATTAATACTACTACCAAGTAATCTTAGCTTTAATTTAGAATTTTATTTTTATTTTTATTTTTATTTTTATTTTCTTTATTTCCTATTTTTTGTCTTAAGTTTTATTTTTATTTTTATTTATTTTGTTGTTTTATATTTTTTTCTTACGAGGTGAGTTTGAAAAGAACCAATGGCAGATCCTGTTAGTGCACTGATAGCTGAAGTATCGTCCTTCACGACTCATCTAGCAGTATTGATAAATCAAATGAGTCAACCGTCTATTGAAGCTGTTTCTGCTAATGGAATGTTTTTATCCAACAGAGGAGCAGGATTTGAACAAGTACAGTATGTGAACAATTGGAACTTCAACAACTGTAGAGGCAGTCATATGCTTAATTATTATCATCCGAATTTTTCATATGCTGATATGGAGAACATTTTGCAACCTCCTCATGGCTTCAATTATCCAAAAGTTGAGCAGAAACCTTCCTTAGAAGACCTCATGATCACGTTTGTAGCTACAGCTTCAGAGAGGTTTGAGAAGAATGAGTCAATACTGGATAATATCGAAACACGAATGGGCAATATAGAGGCAAATATGAAATCTTTAGAAGTAAAAATTGAGTTGCTTGCTTCTTCCATGGCCAATCAACAGACATGGGATTTTCCGAGTGATACTGAAGTCAACCCCAATGAGCAAAGTCAAATTATAACCTGTAGGATCGGAAAAGAGTTTAAAGACACCTATCAGGACTTAGGCAGTAAAGAAAATGAAATGGTATTTCAGGAGGAAACAGTAACAGAAGAAGAGAACAAAGGTGAATTGATAATGAGAGGTCAATATGAAGAAATCACCTTCAGTGTTTTCAGAGCCATGCCGAGTTCTCAAGGTGATGCAGACTGTCACATGATAGATACAGTAGAAAAGAGAGTTGAAACCAGACAGGGTGAATCAGTATTTCAACAGCCTATGAGCATAATGCAACCATGTATAAAGGAAAATTCTCTGCAGCTAAACTCGAAACCACTCCCAAAGGGCCGTAAAAAAAGGAAAAGAATGGCCAGTTCTCACTTAGAGATAATTCCTGGAAGATTAAAAAGAAAACCGAGCCAATTTTGCCGAATGTGCAGTCCAGAATTTCCAATTGAAGGGAAATCTACATATCCTGGGGGACCATCTATGGATAAATCACCACAGCCTACCAAGCTGTCTTTTTCATGTCATAAGAACCGGTGGATACCAAAGAAGAAAACAAATGAGATTACCCGGTTCACTACTTTTAAGCCACCATAACCATTTGGGTGGTTGTGTCTGGCTGAAGACGTTAAACTTAGCGCTAGCGGGGAGGCAACCCTTGCATTTCTTTTTATTTTCTTACTTTTTTTTATTTTATTTTATTTTATTGTGTGCTATTTATTTATCTGCATGTTATTTATGCAGGTAGCACGAACACACACAACGCCCGCGCAACCAAATTCCAACCAGCAAGAGTCTGATCAACTCCATGCACGGTAGTGTTGTTCCTCACTCTTGCTCTTGATATTTATCTTACATTGAGGACAATGCAAATTTTAAGTTTGGGGGTGTGTGCATGTTGTTTACTTGCTATTTAGTTATTTAAATTTTGAAAAAAAAATTGTTTTAGTCTTTGATAGTAAAGCATAAATCTTGTGATAATATTGTTTTTTTATGAGTGAAATTTTAGAAACGATAAGTGCCTAATTTACTTTTATCTGATGCCTTGAATAATTGATCTATGTTAGACTCGTAAGCACTTAAAAATAGGTTCTTAGCAGTAAAACTTAAGTAGTTGACAATGTGACTAGTTGACGAAATTGCATGTCGATGAATGACCTTTTGCTTAGATATCTATCTTGATTTGCTAGTGTTATGAAGTATGGTATAGCTAAAAGAAAAATGTCTCTAAAGAAAGAAAATAAACCACCTATAACCGATAAGCGTGAAGCTACCCATGGGCGAGTATTAGGACCACCATGAGGAGAAATGCTACCTTAAAGGGTAGGTGAGTTGAAAAAAAAAGAGAAAAGAAAAAAGAGACAAGAAAATAATAGAAAAACCATACCATACCGAACACAAATAAGGCAATTACAGAGCATAATTGAGATATCTAGGTTGGTTTGACCCATCGATTCTAATTTTTAAACGAAATCATTGAGTTGGCTTACTTAAGATCAAAGCTGTGAATGAACCTTTACACACACACACCGTGAGTCTAGCTTAGATAATTTATTCGAGAATTTGGATTCGAGTTGCAATTGCGTACTTTGAAGGTTCTTTGATTTCATTTATAAGCTTTCTTTGAGGATATATTTATGCGTAACTATCGAGACTATGTTTGTTATTTTTATTTTTTATTTTTGCATGATTGTGTGTGAATGACGTTTGTGGGTGTCGTCGCTGTAAGCCCTCACGAGACTATAACTCGTCCACTAGGGCCGCCTAGGGGTTTAAAGGCTTGTTGCATATGCTAAATGCAATCGTGATCCCTACGAAAGTGGCTTAGTTAATTTAGTAATTTTTATTTTTTATTTGAATTTAGTTTTTTTTATTTTATCTTTTGCTCGGGACTAGCAAAACCTTAAGTTTGGGGGTGTTGATAAGTGTGGTTTATACCCACTTATTCCAATATCTTTAGCTTATTATTTTGTTATAATTCGAGATATTTAATATCATTTATAATTTATTTTATGTTTTATTTGTAGGAGCATTAAAATATGGATCGGGGAATAATTGCACGTGTTTTGGGACTTCAGGGAACACAGGACGAGCAACGGGATCATCAGGCGCCATGGCGCCTAAATCCCATACAATTCACAGAGAATTAGCGCCACGGCGCCTAACTCTTGCAATTGAAGGCGCCACGGCGCCCACTTGATACACACATATGGCGCCATGGCGCCAATTGAATGAAACAAAACAGGCGCCACGGCGCCCTGACAAGCCTCCTAGCCATACAATTTCAGGGAATAAGAGCCGCGCGCCTTCACAAGAGCAATCTTCATACATTTACCGAGGATTTTGGCGCCGCGGCGCTGCGGGAGAAAAGAACACGTTCCAGGAATTGTTTTTTAGGGTTTTTAATAATCCTAATGATACCCAAAGACTCCCAGACTCAACTATAAATATAACATTCCATCCAACACTCAGGAGAGGCTAATACAGAGCACAAACCACAGAATACATATTTTTAGAGATCCAAGGAGAGGATTGAAGAGCGACAAGAGGAGACAAGGCTGTAATATCCGGAGAGGAAGAGATTCAATTCGGGTTTTATCTTCTTATTTCTTTCTTAAAACTCTAATGATTTCCATTAATTTTGTGGCTTGATTATTTATTGTTTTATCTTTTGTCATGAATTTACTCCTTAATTTTGGAGAACGATTGTAATTAATGCTTGAACCTTGTATTTTGTTTATCAGTTTTGTAATGAAGTTTTATTAATTATTTATATTCTTTTGAGTTTAATGCTTCTTGATTGCTGGCCACAATTTGAGATGATGAATGTTTAGAATCTATCACTCGAGAGAGGGGATTTTGAATAGATCTAGAGAATATAACCTAGGATTTTATAGAGTTCGAGAGAATCTGTAGTCCTTTGAAGTCGTTAATATAGAATCACAAATCGTAATGAGTTGTTAACTATTGGATTTTTATAGAGATATCGAAGTCTATAGTTGATGATATTTTCACTCGGCACTCGAGAGAGGGAGTGATATTTTAGGATCTTGACTTATAAATAATATAACTGAACAATGGTTAATTGGCATAACAAATACATAGGTGACAGCTAGGTGAAATCAGGATCCAGAATCTCTATCGTATTAGTTCCTCCTATTTTATTATTTTTATATTTATTTATTAAAAATCTTTATTATTTGTCGTCTAAATAAAGTTAGGATTATCAATTGTAGTACTTAGTGCGAGTTAACACAATCCCTGTGGGTTCGACACTCTTAACTCATATTTATACTAAAACTTGACACCGTACACTTGCGGTACGATATAAAAATATCACAACATAGATCTCTAAGATCAATTGGTCCCCACCAATCCTAGAATCCGTAGGTGGACATCCAAGTCTGAAACATATCTAATATATGCCAATATGTCAAATATATTGCCTAACCTTTTTCCTCTGAATCGTTTAAGTCTTGGCTTTGGCACAACACACTTAGTGATCCCAGTTAAGCGGAACCCATTGACCTTGGAAAGCTTCATAATCAATGTCGATGGACAAGAAGTGATCTTGACTTTGGCCAACAAATCACAACTTGGACAAGACACCAATATGGAACAAAGTCTTCATGATTCAAACACATCCTTGACGGACAAAGGCCTTGACTTTGGCCAACAAACCAATGCCAGTCTTGGATCTTGAGTAAGAATCACTCAATGGAAGGAAAAACGCTTAATATGATGTTGAGGGTTTTTCGCGTGCAATTGGCAACCATTTTATTATCTTTGTTAAGGTCTCATCATCATACACCCTTAAACATGCATTCTAAACACATAAGAAGGCGCGTAAATAAATATAATAATGATATGCGTTGGATACTTAACACATTGTTCCTAGAACAAATCTCTCTCTTTCCTCTCTCCCGCTAGCACAAGTTTACTTCTACCCGTTACATAACACTTCTAAAGAAACCTCATTTACATTGAGGGGAATAGGTGAGAAGAGAAATATACAGAGTCAAAGAGGTAATAGGCTGGACACGCAGGTCCAATTATAATCTAAATTTATTACAACAATTTCCAAAATTGCCCCACCCATCTAATATCCATCTGATATACATTATTCATGCATCGCAACCATGTATTCACACAAGCATGTTATCAATCAATCTAATCCAATTAATTAATCTGATAATTATGACCATCCAATGTTCAAACAACGATTTGATTTTGCGCGAGTCAAACTCGTTTTGCGAATAATTACTCAAAGTACGAATTCTTGAATTAAATTAAACTACAACATTAAATCCAATTTAATTTGTATTTAATACGAACTCATTTATTTAATTCCAAATTAAATATTACACTTTATTCATGAACTCTTACGACTTAGATTCCAAATCTAATCGTTACGTGTCTCAAAGCCCGATTAACATCCAATGTTAATTTAATTTAAAGTCCAATAGACTTTTAATTGATTTCATAAGGCATGGACTTTTGGTAAACATGGGTCAAACCCAATTACCAAAGCCCATTTAAGGAATCACTCTTATATGCCTAGAAACCAATTTAGGCCCAATTAATATATTAAGGTCCATTAGTCATAATTGGACTTTATGGATATGGTTTTGGGCCCAATTGGATCCAACCAATTTAGCCTAAACCTATCTTGGTACAACCAAGCCGAATTAGCCCAATTACAACTTTACAAGCCCAATTCCAAATTTGGCCCAACATAATTAAATTCCAAAATTCCAATTTCACAATTTAATTACTCAAAGTGTAATGCCATAATTAATCACCCAAATTAACATTTCCAAAATACAAATTTGCACAATTAATTATGCTCATTATCATCAAAACATGTCCAACACATTTTAATCAAAAATCAAACTCATTTCATGCTTATGTAGCTCTCGGCAATAGGGATAATTTTAAATCAATTTTGATTCCAATCCAATTAAACCAAAAATTAATATATCCCATGCATTTCAAACATATCCAATTGTCCAAAATCAAAAATCACCAAGAGCCACAATGAGGGTACCATTCGGCCAAGCCTCAATTTTTGGGGAAAAATGATTCAATCCAATTTTTCATGAAATTGATCCAATCAAACTTCAATTAAACATCATTTAAGCCTACGAAATCAAGTAATTTCATCAAATCATGCTCAAATTGATTTTACCCAATTTTAACCCTAAAAAGTTCCATGCTCAATATTGGCTCAAGATACCATTGTTGGGTTTCTCTAAGGTCCCAAGGATCATTTTAAAGCTATGAAACATACATGTGAATACTCGAAGAAGTTGCGGAATACTTACATCGATCGGTAGAGGCGATGGGTTGAAGAACAAAAACTTTTTAAGCCCTTTGAGAAGCTCTCGGCAGTGGGGTTTTTTGTCCTCCTCAAATTCGGCCATCTCCAAGCTCCAAGCTTTCGAATGGTGATTCCTTGCTCACAAGTGGGTTTCCCTATCACCTTAGGATGACTCTATTGTGTGCTAGCACTTAGGAATTTTGCCACAAAATTCCTTAGCTTCTCCTTCATTCTCGGTGAAAACAGAAAAAACAGAAGAAAAAGAAAGGTCCAAGACCGTGAGAGAGAGAGAGGAAGAAGGCAACCTTGGCCGAATGGAGAGAGAGAGAGGGAGTGAGTGAATTGTTTTGTTTTGTATATCTAATTCACTAAACCAAAAAGTCAAATACTAAATATTAAACAAATGGTAAATGTCTTTCAAGCTTTCAAAAGCTTTTCCAACAACTCCCATCAACTATTCACATCACACATGACTAGACATCACATCACTCAAAGTGACAAGTGATTTGACGCTTGACGTCACTTGTGATCCGCACTTAAGTTCACAATGTGAGTGAGCCCGCAAACACTCCCAGTCTCGGGTTCGCTAATTCTAAATTAACGAATTTTCGTTGCGACGTAATTAAATAATTATGCCTAGTAAAATCACTATTCACATCGCTAACGAATTAATTCTAAATTAACTCGTTCGCCCGAATTAAAATCTAATTTCAATTTCGCGTCGAAATCCAATTTCGTATAATATATCGAATATATTATTTTATCGATTAATTCCAAATTAATCGTTTTCTCTCTTTAATTGATATTTTATCCCAGATAAAATATCTCCGTAATTAATCCCAGATTAATTTTCTCTCTCATCTAATTAATACCATATTAATAAAGTGTGAGTCATACGTCATCGGTGAATCTTCGGGAAGCGACCCATGAGATCCCCGGATATGTTGGCAGTAAATCTGGTCATCGGACTATCCAAACACGTATGTACCTAGTACTATGTTTTTACCGATTTACAAGACAAGGTTGGCTTCTAGCAAAGCGCCATGCCTACCCAATTCTCCAGAAATATCCTTACAGGAATATGTGATCTATATCAGGCGTAGTATAAGTAGTATTGCGTATTTCGATCCAGCATCGGATGTCACGTGTGAGGCCTGGGGCTGGAATTGTGTCTGCCCCGTACGAAGCACATATCGGATCTCTGGTCACTAGTCTCTATATCGGATAATCATGACCTAGTCATATTATCCCGATGACTGCAGTACATAAGAGAACCAGTTTCGTATCCTACGTGATCATCATCTCCATTATGACTGGAGTGATACTTCCATCTCGACATCACACCCAATACACTACGATTCTCAATATACCCAGAAGAGGCATACACAGAACCCTGTTAAAGCCCTGGATGACCAAAACCAATATATATTGATTGTCGCAAGTATTAGCGGTGCAAATCTCAGGTTAAAACCAAATACACCTACCCTGATTCGGACTTCCATAGACACAAAGTCATACTACCAATGGAATTCTGAGGGGACTATCTAGAGCGAAGCTGTTTTCCGTACCATCGGTAAAACACAACCTCCTACTACACTTGCATGAGTATCATATACCCAAATATATGAGAACTATGTTGTTATGCCCTCACAACGCGCACAAGTGTAATACTAGTTTTTTACGCATTATCGATGTCCAATCTCGATAATACTCTGACTATGAATATTTAATTATTAAACTTCGTGGATTGATATTGTCTCATATCATCTCAATCCAGGAACTAATCATAAGGACCTCCTATCAATAATACATCTTGGTAATCTAATTACAAATGATAAGAGAGCAATTTCCTTTGTCATTTAGTTAATTTGTACAACAACACTATGATCTGTACAAATAGTGAAGCTATGGGTCATAACTGTCCAACAGGTAGAAATCATAACTGTCCAACAGGTAGACATGTAACTAATCCATTAATTAAAAATTATCTTGATTTAATTGGATTAAATCAAAGTGGTAGACAAAGGTGATTAGTCACACCTAATTATACATATTTGGACAAATTAGATTAAGCCCACATAAAAATTGATTAGAACTTTTATTAATAAAAAATTGTAAAAGTTTTGCTATAAATAGAAAGTTTGAGCAAGATTTTAATCAAGCTTGAGAAAGCTAAAAACAAGCAAGAGTTATAGAAATATGCTTAAGTTACAGAAGTGTTTAGAGAAGCTTTGAAAGATCTCTACAACATTTCAACTATAAGAAATCAAGATTGGATCTTGGAGTAAATTTATAAATAATACATGTTAAGTGATTTATGAGAGACTAAGTGCATAGATTTATTTTATATTAATGGATATGTTCCTTGAGAGAGTATAGACCAAATAAGAAAAGAAAGAACATGTCTTAAATTTTAGTAATTTATATAAAAATTAATCTGATTGCACAAGTAATAAATCCTACATATTTTTATAACAAAATAAAATTAACAAGTTTAATTTAATTTTAAGTTATATCTGGACCTACTCCAAATTGGTCATGGCATACTCATCTAGATCCAATTAAATTTGGATTAGGTAAACCAGATCCAAATCTATTGAAATTTGGATTTTGGTGGATCTAGGATTAAGCCCGTTCCAGTTCAAGAGATTTTAATGTTTTCTTGAAAATGCATCAATGTATCATTTTGTTCATTAGTAAGGTTTGTTGCCCAGGGTTTGAGATTAAATGTCTGTTTATTATGGTTTTTAGTAGAGGTCAAATAGTTCTTTAATCTCAAAAGCTCTTTCCAAAATTTCGTGTTTGATTATATTTTAAATAGAGCTTTTGAGAATTAAAAAAAAAAATATTTTACCTCTACTAGCAAAACCTCAAAATTTGGGATTTTGGGAGTAGAATATGAAAAGCTTTTTAAAGGGTTAAATTGTCTATAATATCCTCATTAATTTCACAATATTATTTCATTTCTTTCATATTAAAAAACTTATCTAATAAATTAATTTTTCAATTTTTAATAAAAATTCTCATTCACAACCAAATACTTAAAATGCTTTTTTTTTTTATTATCAAAAGATCTACTTCTAAAAGCTCTATTTGAAAAGTTATACCAAATGAACCCTAAGACTTTAAACTTCCTTGATGCTGGAGTTTAACGGCCCGTTTGATATTATTTTTCAATTGGTGTTTTTATGAAAAAACGAGAATGAAATTGTTATTTGTAAATATATTTTCAAAATTCAATAATTTATTAAGTATCATTTTCAAAATAATAATTTGAAAATGGAAAAATTAAAACTTATTCGGGGGAAATATATTTTTACAATAAATTTATAAAATAAATATTAAGAAATAATAAATAATTTGTAGTTAATAAAAAATAAGGATACTAAATTATTTTTTATTACGATTAGATTATTAAATAATAAGAAAAGAGTAAAGAGTAATAATAATTATATTATTATTAGTTAATATCATTAATATAATAACAATTAATTACTAATGATTTTTTTTAGTGTCATGAAATAATAATAATTAGGATGATATTACTAGTTTCTTATTATAAAATAATTTTATTAGTTGATATTATTATTAATTAATTAATTACCATTACTATTTTATTTAATATTAAATATACAATACTATATGTTAAATATTATATTGATAATTAATATTTAATTTTATAATAATAATTTTAATTTATTAATTATTATTTTAAAATAATAACAATATTTTTATTATAATAAATTTTAATTATTATATTATTATTATTATTATTATTATTATTATTATTGAAGGTGCAAGTCTGCGACCCCCCTTCCTACGGGCCAATTATCCGCTTTTGGATCTCGACGAAGATGGTATGCCTAAAGGCTTCGCCGAAGGCCCTTTCTTGAACGATCCTGAGACCGACAGAGGTACCATAGGGTTAGGATTGGCAATGAGTCAGGCCGGACTAGGCTTTGGCCAAGTCTTGACCCTTAAAATTAGGGGTGTTCGCGGTGCGGTTCGGGGCGGTTTTTTCATTTTTTCATTTCAAACCGCGCGGGTTGGCGGTTTGGGAAATTAGAAAACGAAACCGCAAATTTGATAAGGAAAACCGCGGCGGTTCGGGTTGGCGGTTTAGCGGTTTGGGCGGTTCGGGTCGACGGTTTGGATTATAAATTTTTTAAAAAAATTTTGTGTGTTTTCACATTAATTGAAGAAAAAATTACATAATTTTCATTTATTCATTACATATTGTTATATGATCATTAAATATCTTAATTTTCATAGTTAAAGAAGAAGACAATATAAAATAATATTTAATTTGTACGCGGGTCAGCGGTTTAGGCGGTTCGTGTCACGGTTTAAGTCAAAATATGCGGTTCGCGGTTTGACATGGGTCAAAACCGCACACCGAACCGAAATTTGCGGTTCAATTCGGTGCAGTTCAAAATCATTTTTTAATATTTTTTCAAACCGCGCGGTTCGGTTCCGTGCGGTGCGGTTCGATGCTGTTCGCGGTTTGACCCGAAATTGTGTTCACCCCTACTTAAAATATATTAAAATCCAAGCCCTCAAAAGTCTTGTTTATTTATGAGATGGTCATATCGGGCCCCAGCCCACTTGATATGGGGTTGGGCCCGGGCCCTAAATTTTTTTAAAAACTATTAATTAAATAGTTATTTAAAAAAAATTGACAAAACCTTACAATAAAATAAATTTTTCAAAAGTTTATACCATGTAAAATACATTATAAGTTCTAATTATTGAAAAAATACTAAGAAAATAACAAGTAATACTTATACAACTTGAACAAGCTTAAGATATAATAATAAACCATAAAAATACTACATTAGTGCATTAAACAATACTAATAATAAATAATTTTAAACTGCAAATATATAATTTTTTAAAATTGTATGTAATAAAGGGTCGGGTCAGGGCTTTTATTATTTAAGGCCATAATCGCCGGCCCACGAGAAAATGGTTGGGCTAAAGCAGACTCGGGCAATTTCCAACCTTACCTGGGGCTGCGCTTGAAGCCCTGCACTCTCGGTCCTGCGAGATTTTATCCCCAAAGGGAACCTCATCTGCGTGGAATTGACGATTAGTAGGCACATATGTCTTACTCTCACCCTAACTCCGCGGAGCTTCAGGATAATTGAGTGACATATAGGCATTGGTTGCGACTTGAACAATGGACTTCGTTCATTTAAGGTTTTTAGTGCAATCGTGCGAAACCGGGAGAACAGGGCCCCCAGGCACATCCTCAGTATATCTCCGTCGATCTCAGGATCGTTTAGGAAAGGGACCCATGCAAAGCCCTCAGACATACCACATTTTTCAAGATCCCAAAGCAGACAATTAGCCTTGTAGGAATGGGCCATAGACTTGCACATTCAATTATTAATTACCATTACTATTTTATTTAATATTAAATACACGATGCTATTATGTTAATTATTATATTAATAATTAATAATTAATTATAATTATAATTATAATTTTAAAACAATAATAATTATTATTATTATAATAATAAAGAACAAGAACGACGACGACTATGATGATGATAATAATAATAATAATATTATTATTATTATTTTATTATTATTATTATTATTATTATATTATTATTATTATTATTATTATTTATTATTATTATTATTAAAAGTTAAGTGTGACAATAGGTTGAGATGGGCCCGGGCTTTGAGAAGCCCAACCTGAGCCCGACAATCAAGCAAAGTCTGAAATGTTATCGGGCCGAGCCGGCCCGAACTGTCTTGGGCTCGAGTTTTTTACCTCTTTTTTTAATAACCAAAATCAGTAATATTCCAATTCTTATATATTAAAATATATGAATAAGAAGTTAAAAATAAAATATCAATTCTTAAAATGCATATGCATCGACATAAAAATCAAAAAAATTACGGATTAATATTTTTTTATTTTTAAGCTAGGGCAAACGGGTCGGACTAGGCCCGGATTTTTTTTACCATATATATGAAAAGTAGAAGATTTTATTATAGGAAAATAATAAAAACAACTAAAATTTATTTTCTTATTTTCTTTATTAAAAATAAAGAATGAATTTTACATTTTCAAAAATATATTTATTTCGTATTTCTTGAAATCAAAATAATAGAAAATGAAATTTAAAAAAGATACCTAACACGGCCCAAGCAGCCTGAGAGGGATCAAGATTGACAGTCATTTTTCGGCACAGGTGCAAATGTTGGTGAGTCTAATTAATAAAGCCATTTAATGAATCCATCAAAGTGAGTGAACCAACTGAGTAACCAGAGTCCAATCCAACAGAAAATTCTCATCCGAAATCGGGGGTCATATTACCCACATCAGACCAGAAAGATGGGGGAAATTAATATATAAGATGATTATGTGATGACGAAATTAATAGGTTTTTTTTTTTTTTTCTTCTTCTTTTTCTCTCTCTCAATCTTGAAAAAATATGTATCTATATATAACTGTAGAATCTGCATTAATTTAGCAAGAATTGACAGAGGGGCTGATGGAAATTTACTCGATGATGTGGGACAGTAACACCGCGACGAACTTTTGAAACCACATATGTATAAAATCATTCACAACACAAGAGCATCCAAATACTCAATTCATTGTCATAAATTATAGCATATTTGATTGCAATCCATATACAATTGCTAACCAAGACTGAAAATTTCAATTTGTACGGTACAACAAATACAAAGAAACACTTTGTTTTCTTTTTTGGATATTCTTTTTCGGTTTCATTAAGAAACCCTTTGGGAATTGTGTAGATTTTGATTAATTGGTTTTTGCACTCCCATTAACCTCGACTTACTGAGCCTCATCACAGGCCTTCTTTTCACCAATTTCATCTCACTATCTGAACCTATAGATTTTGATCTCATCACACGGTCACCAACCGTACAAGTTGTAGTCGCACTGCTTCCGTAAACTACACCCGAAACACTGGATACCCGCCTCTGCCTCCTACTACTACTGCAAGCCTTAACAACCTCCTCACCTGCTTCAAATACTTCTCGTTTAATTTCAACTACCTGCTGCTGCCCTCTTTTATCCGCACACCTCACGCGCCGCTGAATTTTACTCCAAATCCGAGGCGACTGCACGCGCTTTCTAACTACGTTTAAATACTCAACGACCTCCGAAATCTCGGGCCGCTTATCAGCCGAATATCTTACGCACCGCGCCGCAAGCACTGCCATATGGCGGACGAAGGACGGTTCCGGCGGCGACCCTATGCGACAGTCAGATATTCCGGCGAAGTCCCCGCTCTTGATCATCGGAACTGCCCAGTCGACCACCGATGGCGGGCTATAGTTCAAATCAATAGCCTTTCTGCCGCTGATGATTTCTAACAAAAGAATGCCGAAACTGAACACGTCACTCTTGAAACTGAGATCCCCCGGCGCAAGATAGCCGGGATCGAGGTACCCTAACGTGCCCGCGGGTGGCGTGCACTTGATCTTAACGTCCTGCACGTGTCCTCTCAACGCGAGACCGAAATCGCTCAACCTCGCATTGCAGTTCTCGTCTATCAAAACGTTAGAGGATTTAACGTCCCTGTGAATCACCGGCGGGCTAGACGAGTGCAGCGTTTGGATCGCTTTCGCTACCTGCAGCGCGAACCGTACCCGCCTGGTCCAACCGGGCGGTCTTCTAGATGCAGTGTGAAGCAAATCGTACAATGAGCCGTTTGGCATGTACTCAACGACTAGTAGTTTATTATTCTGCTTCGAGTCAAAGCAAAAGCCAATGAGATTGACCAGCCTTGGGTTTTGCACTCCGGAGAGTATCTCAATCTCGTTCTCCGCCGGACTAGAAATACGGTTCGTGCAGTTAATAGACGGCCGGTTAAAGAACGTTGTCTTTTTAACGGCCGCGGTTAGTTTTCCGTCGTCAAGAACTGCTTTGTAAACGCTGCCATGGCTGCCTTTGCCAAGAAAGCTCTCAGCACAGAAACTGTTAGTAGCCGCGGTGAGTTCAAGTAAAGAAAATTCTCTGATCTTTTTGATAAATTTTTTGCGTTTAATTTTCTGATTCTTGCGAAGATCCCAGTTGTAAGTATCGCAAGTGGCAATCGCAGATTCTGCATTGCAAGCAAAATAACCCATGATTGCTTCACTCTAACGAATAGAAAATACAAGTGCTTTAAAGGAGATGCTGGTGGTGCGAAATGAAAGAAGCAAAAGTAAGCCATTACTGTAAAAACTAAAAAGTGAATTTGATTGAGATTGAATATAACATTTTTAAAGAATAATGTACTTTATATTTTAGATAATTTGAAATAAGAAAATTTTATGTCTACAGTGTATAATTAATTTGGAGGACTACTTTCCCTTCTCCCACCCCTGCTTTTTCTTCCTCTCCCTTCTCAATTTTACAATCAAATCCTTAATCATTTAAACAAATGATAAATCCAATCTTTTTTTAAAAATTAAATTATTTGATTTAACTAAATGATTTTTTTTTTGATTTTTTGGTTTTATTTTTTAAATGATAAACATACTCATACTCCTTTAAAAAAATTACTTCTTGATTTAATAATTTTATTTCATTATTTGACTTTAAAATTTAATTATTCATTATTTTATATTATTTTATTATTTTTTTAGTCTCATTTATTTTTTTTCTCTTTTACTTATTTAATTATTTTATTTCATAAGTAGTGTTAAATAAATAAACATAAAATAAATATATAAATATATAAGATTTGTTAATCATATATATATATATATAAACTATTAAATAAGTATAAGAAACAAAAATAAATATAAAAAATTAAAAGAATTTAATTAATAAAACAAAAAAAATTATTTCCTTAATATTTACGGGATGAAAGAGAGATGTACGAGATATTTCCTTAAGATTTGTTAATTAATTTATTATTTTTATTAAATAATTTATTTCAGAAATCAATGTAAATGAAATCTTTGAAAAATATGATAAATAAATCATTTTGGGGAGACAATGGAAGGGGGACTGACATAGGTGGGAGGAGTAATTTTCTTAATTTGTATCACAATATCAAATTTTAAAGATAAAATTTAAATCATTAAAATTACTTTATCATTTTAAAAATAGAAATTAAAAATTTATCAAAAATGATACTCTCACTCACAATTTTATAAACCCTCTCACTGTAGCTACAACGATTAGTTTGTAAAACTATAAGTGAGATTGTGAGTGAGAGTATCACCACCCAAAATTTATTGATGAGAGAAGTATGCGGCAGCATCATCATTCATATTATTAGTATTTACATACAACTTTGAGTGGAATTTCTTGGGGTCATGAGTATGTTTTTTTTTTTTTTTTTTTTTATTTAAACAAAAATGTTTAAACACATGAGAAAAACACTTTATCTAATCACTAGATTAACAATCTCAATGCTAATAATGTCACGTAATATTATCAATCAATTATTATTAAGGTGACATTTGATTGATTAGAAGCATAAACCCTCCATCTTCTTCTTTTATTTTATATATATATATATATATATATATATAATATATATATATATATATATATATATATATATATATTTCTTTGGAGATTTCAACAACTGATTCGACTGTAATTTGTCTTTGTCAACTTTTGAATTATATAAATCCCTTTCGTCTTTATGTTTTTGTTTGTCGCCAGGAGTTGTGCAATTATGTGATGATCTTTTTAAGAGAAGATAATAATTTTTTTTAATGAATGAGATAAGGACATTCATTTTTTATTTTTTGTCTGCGATTTTATCCGAAATGTGAATGTCAATTAGTCAAATCCGTAATTAAATAATTCATTAACAGGGAAAGGAGGATAAATGATAATAATATATTAAAATAATATTGGCAAACAAATGCAACCGGGCAAGTAGTTAGAGTTGATAGATTTGAAGTTAATGTGATGGCTTAAGGGATGATAGATACAACAGTATTTCAATGTAATTTGTCAATGCCGTAAAGCCAATAACCTCTTTTACTCTTTTGAAATTGTTATAGTTATACAAATATACTAAGGGGTAGATTTAAAAGACTATTTATGGATAAATAAGTCTATTAGATTTTAAAAGACATTTAAAGAATTTAATGACTTATAAGATTTTATGAAATTTCTTTTAATCAGGATTTTTTACTTATTAGATTTTAAAAGATTTATATCATAAGAATGTGTAAGATTTGAAATGACCACATATAGATTAAAGACTATGTTTATATATTTATCTTTATATATTATATATTTAAATATGCTATAAAGATTTGAAATTAATAGCAATGTCAAATTAATAATAGCATTCTTTAAAATTATGGTGTGTAGAGATAATCTTTTTTTTTTTTTTTCAATTAATAGTGTGACTTTAGAGGTGGAAAATTTTAGGCCTTGAAAAATTGATTTAGCATATGTTGTATACTTTTCTTTCAAACCATTTTTATAAAAAGAACTTTAAAAACTTATCTTGGTAAAACAATAATTTATGATTCCATTTCTCATAAAAGAAAATCATTAATCCAAGAAATGTTAATTCAAAAAAAAAAGTTGTGATACAGAGAAACCAATTAATGTAGCCGTGTAGGCAAGCATAAAAGGATCATCTATACATGAAAGGAAATATTGGCAGATTACTAATCTTGGATTCTTATATATAAAATAAATAAATAAATAAATAAAAATTTCATCTTGACATGATGTCTTTTTATTGTGTGTCACGCTTATTTTAAAACGAGCATCAATTTGAAAAATAAGGTTTAATTCAAATTATCGGACTACTTAATTGTGTCATATTAGCCTTTTTATTTTATTTTATTTATTATTTATTTTTTATGTGCGTAAGTTATGAGGTTGCCAAATAATCGTATTAATGTTTTACCATTTCTGAAACCAAAAGTTATTAGAATTCATAAGTACTTTGTTCACGAAGAACTCACAAGTATGCTCTTTTAATTTTTCTATAGCAGACAAAAAAATCTCAAGTCAAAAGTTTCATGGGTTATGGTGAGATTGTTTTAGAGTTTGATATTTATAATTTTCACTAAAAAGTCTCACACAATTACACATATAAAGAAATCCTTCAAAATAAGTAAGGTTTTCAATACCATAAGACTTTTTATTATTTATTTAAAGTCTTGATTGGATACCACTATATTTGGACACTATCTTTAAAAAATCATAATAGTCTTAATGGAATACCACAAGACTTTTTAGATTATTTAAAAATCTTAATTGAATACCACAAGACTTATTTAAACTAAAATAGTCTTTTAAAATCCCAATTGAATACACGCCCCTAAGTCTAAATTCTACATTTAGAAATATCTTAAGCATTAAATTAAAAATATACTCTCCTATATATTCGAAACATATCTACCCTATCTAACTTTTAGAAATAATCATCGAACGTTCAAGTATTAGTATCACTAACTTTTTAATTATTGAAAAATGATATTTGAACCCCCAACATTTAGAGAAAGAAATATAAAACCTCATAATATTTCAAAAATAAATATGTAGATCTCAATCATTAATAAGTTTTATTATTTTTTATAGGAAAATGTAATTGAGTATATTTATTATGCCATTCTTATACAAATGAACAATATTAAATATTTAATTGTTAAAATAAATAAAATCAGTCAAGAAATAGGGGGTTGAATGTCATTTTTTAAATCATTAAGAGTTTTATATTTAATTCCCTAAACAGTGAGGGTCCAAATATCATTTACCATTAATCCCACACAAGAGTTTAAAAGAATTTCAAACCGAAAAAGTAAAAGTAGTAAAAGATGGGTAAATACTCATTATATCCATATTTTTTGCTTCAAATCTCTATCACATGATTCACATCTTTATAATTTGAAAAATATCACAAATACCCTTCATTCTAATGTTCGTGCTTAATTTGATAATTTTACCCTTGATAAATTTAAATAATTAAAATAAATGATAAAAACTTTATTTTTAACAAAAAAAAATCAAAATTATCTAAATTGAGAAGGATTAAATTAACATTGTAATTGTTGATCATGTAAAACTTATTTTACATGACAGAAAATATTTGAAGATTACTAGAAAATAAGTTTTGATTTATAATTTTACAGTCAATTTTTTTTTTTTTTAATATTCTAATTTTATTAAAACTATGTTAGTATTTAAGCGAAGTGAGATATGTTGAAGTATTTTATATATAATAGGCTATTGAACCGAAACACTGAGATATAAAAGACATTTAATCCAGTAAAAAGATTAAGATGGTATTTTCTTATCACTGATGACTCAAACAAAGCAAAGACAGGAAGAAAACACAAGCCTGAGGAGGCGAAGAATTTCAAAATCTGTTTGGTTAGTATTTTACTTTGAAACTCGGGCTTCGCCTACTTTTCGTTTTGACTCCAAAATCGCCGCCTTCATCCGTAATTATAACTTTTCATTTATTGTGGGACTTGTCAAATTCAAGTACCTATTTCTGTTCTAGAATGATAGGTGGGATCTAAAGATGCTTAAAAAGTATCCATTCATAGTAAATAGTTTATGATTTAATTATATGATTCCGAATTTGAGTTTAATGATATATTTTCTTATAAGAGCCTGAGGTAATCAGAGTTTTACTTACTACTCAGGTGATTTTTAACGTTTCCAAAAAAAAAAAGTAAGTATTTTTTCCTTAAAATATTACATCTTATTAATATTTTTCTTCTTAAATTATCATAAATAACAATTAAATTTTATTCATTCCTATATAAAAACAGGCTTTGATATTAATTTTACACTCAAGGGACTCATAGCCTATAAGATCCGGTGATTATTAAATAAATAATGAGTTGACGGCTGTTTTCGTTTCAATGGTGATATGAGAATTCAACCATTCGAACAAACCTCCAAAATCAGTGAATTTGTTTGGTCAGTTGGGAACCAAAGCAAACTTAGCAAGCAAACAGAAAATCATAGGGGGAATAAGAGATTAATGTGGTTCGGCGAAGAGTGGCTCCAACCTACGTCCACGGGTGCAAAGAAGGACAATTTTATTACTTCATCGGGTCAAAACCGACCAGCTTTCTCTCTCTCACTAAGTTTTTAGAACTCTCTTTACAAGTGATGAAATAACAAAACAGCCAATCATTGAAATTGAGTCTTCGATTCCTTTATATAGACTTCAGAATCTACTATTCTGTCAACCCAAGACGTTAGCCCACGTCATTCTGACATTGTTGCCCATGCTTCTTTTCCCCAACAACTCTGCAAACAGTAGCTCTGACCTTTAACTCAACCACCCTCTGTCAACAAAAGCCCATCATTCCATCCTTTTGTCCACTGCTACATATTCTGCCAACGTGATAGCCTGCGATTAAACCACTCCAGCATTGTTCCGTCTGTCAGTCTCTTCCCAAGGGAAGTCGCTGACTTACTCCCGTCACATCAGCCTTCTAGAGGCCTAAACTTCCATGTAGGGCATGCGTCATGTGTTCTCAAGTACGTGATACCTTGTGGTCTCAGCTCCGTTCCTCGGGCCGGCGTGCCAAGGTGAATAATGCTTGGTTCTCTTCCAACTTCCTCAACAGGATCGGGTCGGCAAATTCAAACCATCTCGGGTCGGCCTCCACTAATGCTCAAGTGATTCCAAATATTTTCTTTTTCAAGTCGGGTCGTTATCCCAACTCCACTTCATCAGCCGTTATTGCTCTCGGTAAGACTGTGGTACAATAGTCTCGAGTCCCTTATCTGAATTCGGCCCCTATGAGCCCTCTTCATTTTCATGGTCAAGTACGATCCCCAACATACCATTCCTCGATATTCTAACTTCCTAGGGGTGAAAAACCACCATCAATATCTTTCCCCTAGTTCTCGGTGTCAACGAGTTAGTGAGTTGGTGTCAGGAACTATAATAAAGGCGGTGTAGACTACACTTGTGTCCTTGGGTCGTAGTTCATAACTATTCTTAGTGTCACATACCCCAGGTCAGGAAGGCATAAATATCGCCAAATATTCCTTTTTTCTAATGACCGCCTCCTTTTCATCCCTAACTGAAGAGTCTTTCTAGGGTTTCTGAATCATCTCTAGGAAGTTGTGAAGCCTTAATGGTCTTCCTTAAATGCCTGTCACATCTGTTAGGGCTTCTTTTTGTTTCATCTCCCCGAGATGCCAAATGTCACGCATCCATAGTTAGCGCGCCAAAACCAGAGACAGTTGTGCCCAACTGAAATCTTCGCTTTAATCTTAACCTTTTATTTGAATTCAATGGCCGAGATCTTCATCATACGTGGTGTTGATCTCGTCCATTTGCCTCAATCCAACGGCCAAAACCAGTCTGGGTAGCCTATTTAAAGGTCGTTCTTCTTCAATTTCTCCTTTTACCACTTCATCTTCTCTAAAGAACTCTAAGAGCTTCTCACCGTCTTCTGCAACTTCGCGTCTTCAATAGCTTCACACAACCATTTCTACCATCTTCAAGCTCTACAAGTAAGCTCCCCACTGATTTCCTCCTTCTTTGCTTACGCTTATTGTTTGTGATAATGGAGATGACCTGTTTGTGTGTATGCCAGTGATATTTCTATTTTTCTGTGTATATTTAGGTGTGTTCTCTCTGGGATTTCTGTTAGGGATATGAATCATGTGTTTTTTGGGTTCTTTGTGGGTGTGTTTGGCTTGTACAAGCTTTGTATTTTCTTAATTTTCCATTTTTAGGGTGTTTAGAACATTTTTTGGGTTAGTCACTTAATAGAGACGATGACACAATAAAACCTAGTTATCACGTACTTAGCTCTACTAACAATAAAATTGGCTTTTAGAACCAATTATTTAGAACCAACCTCCTTCCTCGGATCTTGTCTTGGCAGAAATGTCATACTCAATATCCTTTCCAACTCCCCTCAACGTTATACCTCCCACCGTGGGATCAACATCCCGAGAACATACGGTCAACACCCGAGCTCGACTTTGTGATCCTGGACATGGATCGGTGTGGGAACACAGGAACTGGGCGACGCATGTTGTCCCGGGCTCGCGGCCTGGTCAGGAGTACGGAGTAGCCACGGGGGACTAAACCGGAGAATAATGGAGTCACCACCCGGTGTGAACCGGGACAAAGATTTAAGGTCGCACTCACCCCTCGCAAGGGAAGACCTCAAACCGTTGGGTTCGGAATGGTCCCTTACTTATGTCACTTGTAATGAAATGATTTATGTAATAATTTAATCAAGTTTAAGTAACACTTATTTCCAAGAGTATCATGCTTCTAAATTCACATGCATACATCAACAAGTTCATCACAACATGCAACATCTCATGGCAATCTCATGAACATTTCTCAATCATATGATATTGAAAACTAAGAACAACCTAATCATGCTTGAATACTATCTCATGAACATATTAACCAAATAACATGCTAACAGCCTAATCATGCTTGAATATCATCCCAAGAACACATAGAATGGATAAATACAGGAATACAAATAATATGATTGGCTACATAATACAAGAAAGATCAACCAAGAGGCAATTATGCATGAATATGATGAGACAGACTCAGTTCAGTGTGTGCGCGTTCGTGTAGCTTCCGTAAACACGTTCGAACGGTAAACAGAAGGTTCGCGTTCGTATAGCGTTTGAGAACGTGTTCGAACGGAACCAGACCTGATGCATGATAAGACTAAGAAAGTGCGTATGCGTTCGCGTAGCGTTCGAGAACGCGTTCGAACAGAACCAGACCTGATGCATGCTAAGACTAAGAAAGTGCGTGTGCATTCGCGTAGCGTTTGTAAAACGCGTTCGAACGGGAAACAGAAGGTTCGCGTTCGTATAACGTTCGATAACGCGTTCGAACGGATCCAGACCTGATGAAACAAAATGCATGCGCGTTCGAGTAGCGTTTGTAAAACACGTTCGAACGGAAAACATAAGGGTCGCGTTCGTATAGCGTTTGATAACGCGTTCGAACGGGAACTGACCTGATGCATAAAATGTGATGCAATACATACATAAAAAAACAAATAGCGAAATACGAGGCGCGGCGAAGCATCGTGGCAAAGGATTTTAACCTCTTCAATTAGAGGACCTTTCATCACACTTACTAAGCCCATGCGCTTATCTCAATGCATATAAAAATAAAGACAATCATATCAAACTTAGTATATCCGATTGAACATATCTTGCATTCAACCGAAAACACATCAACCGGCGCGGCAAAACATCGTGTGGTAAAGGATTTTAACCCCTCCAAATAGGGGACCTTTAATCTGACTTACTAAGCCCATGCGCTCGGTTGTATCACACATACAAAAGTAACATGCAGAATTCAAATAACGAAAAATAAATAAACCGAAGCAATATAAAACAAAAGAGTGTGCCGTTTACTCAAGTGGTACGTGGAGTTGTATCCCGAGTACAGATCATACTACCGTCCATTCGGAATCGGCTATGAAATTTATGTCCGGGTTTCCATCCTATATACCATAAGAGACGACACTTTTCGATTCATCCAATACCCACAACACACATCATACACAAACAAGATTCAACAAATAATTAAAATACGATCAAGATAAATAACAAAAATCAAATAAAGATGAGTGTGAAAAGTACCCTCAGGTCTAACCTTTTACATCACCTCTCGGATGTACGGCACACGATCGTCGGAAGGGTGGATGCTCCACAACTCTTCCGGTTCACTGGTTCACTGCTCTCGTTCGTTGTCTCACCGTTTAGAGTCGTCGTTCTCCGTCTTTTGCTGCTGCTTTTGACTCCGATTCGCTGCCGTTTTGCTACTGTTCTGCTGCTGTATTTTAGTTACTGTTCTTGGGATGTTTTGGCTACTGTTTTGGGTGTGATTTTCGGTGGTGTTATGGTGTGGTTCGGGGGCTGTTTTGATGAGGTAAAGGGGCTGTTCGGGATGTGTTTTGGTCAAGGCAATAAGGGTTCTTTGGTTTGTGATCTTCGATTATTGAGAGTGAGGGAGAGTTGTGTCAATAAGCTTTGGGTGTTTCTTGTGGGTGTTGTGATTTTCGTGTGAGTCGTGTGTATGAGCTTGGGTGTTTCTTGTGTGAATGAGCTAGGGGAAATGGGTTGGAAATTCTTTGCTTCTTTTCTTGTAATGGGCGTGCACTCGGGGAGAGGAATGCCTTGGAGAGGTGTTGTTTATATAGAGAATGGCTAGGGCTTCACCTTCTCTCACAAGGAAGGGATTGGCATTAAGGGAGGATTTGATTTGGTGTTGGACAAGGAAAGCAAGGGATTTGATGGGGGACAAATTTGGTTTAGATTAGGAATACAATATTTTTAATTGGTTATGATTGATTTTAATTAGGCATGACATCTTTTTAATTTAGTATGTGATTTTGTTTAGTTAGGAAGTTAATATATTTGATTTGTCTTAATTAGGTATGATTATATTTTATGTTTTATTTAATTGGTAAATGGTTTAAATATTTTATTTAATTCAATGTTTAATTTAATTAAGATTTAATTTAATTTCCCATGTGTTTTAAATGTGTTTTATTAATTGGGATGTGTTTTATGGGCTTTGGTGGGTTAATTGGGCTTGGGTGTGAGGCTAGCAGCAAAACCAGAATTACCGACACCGTTCGAACACCTCCTCGAATGCGGCACGAACGCCCGCAATCTGTTTGACGTTCGAACGAAGTAACGAGCGCAGCACGAATGAAAACAGTGAACTTGTGAAATGAATCCGATGACGTACTTATTCTGAATTTCCCCTTCCGACGTCCGTTTCTCGTGACTTCCGTGACTTAAAAGGTAGTGCCTCCAAATGAGACTCATCATAGGGACTTATATGCAAAAATACAGTGCCTACAATCGGGCTTCATCAATAACCGAGGCCGACCTAGAACAACTGAGGGAAATGGTTAACATCTCTAAGGCCATCATAGCGAGTGTCCCAAGAGAATGGGATCAAGTAAGCCGTCCATGCGATGATCAATTGGCACTTTGCACGACCTTCTTTGACATGGGGTTGCACCTGTTAGGGTTGGTGCTCTGAGCACCAATTTCTTATGTATTTCCCTGTAAATACTATTGTATATATATATTTTTTAATGAATAAAATAAACAATTTCTGTAATATAAATTCTTTTATTATATGGTAAAGACGTAATTGACCATAGAGTGATTGGTTATGATACAGTTGCAAAAACATCGCAACTGACATTGAGCAGTATCATAACAATATTATTCTTTAACTGTTCCTGGTCAAGGTTTACAATTACTTGGTCAGTAAGTAAACTTGTTGAGACTTGAGACCGGTATGTGTCGTATATTGGAATGTTGAATTCTAATGGTTTCTCAATGAACCATGAGTCTCATAAGACTCGTATAGACATGTAGGTGTTTATATCGGATAAACACTGAACGACTCACCGAAGATTCTTAATAGATGGTACACCAACGTCAATAAGAATCTTCTTGAGTTGAGTGAGCATAATGATCCTCCGACTTGAGGTACCACTGTGGATGTATGAGGTATTCTCCACACTTTGATGGCAGTCACGTCACCGATCTATTTAAATCAGACCTCCGCCTGTTCGTTGGGTGTGGACTGATCCTCATGATATCATGTGTGTATCAAGATATGATCTGTCAGTTCTGTGTACAGAGCATATGTATCCTTTATGGAGTTAGCAATCTGTTAAATCCATGGGCCCGTGGTACACTGTAGAAATCAGTTCTAAGTGTTATTTAAGAGATTGCTAATAGAATCGTCAACGGGATTATACCTAAAGGGATTTGACGTTTATATCTATATCTCTGGGATAATCCGGATACTTGTGACGGAAGGATTATACGTATGCAGTGACCTCGAACTGTATGGTTTAGAGATTTTATCCGTGTTCGTCATAATTTACGGGTAGGTAGATTATAGACACGAAATTGGATTTCGTGACGGATATGCCTGAACCTAGAGAGTCTCACTAATGAGATATACTCATTGGGCACTAGGGTAACTTTTTTAAATAATACTGATTATTTATAAGTCGTTTAACGGTTAAATGAAAATACATGCTTTTGAGATCTTTCGGCCATTTATTAAATGTCGAATTATGATATTTGACATTTATTATAATATATGTATTTTGATTATTTAATGTGAATATAATATATATATTTGAGATATTTGTATTTAATTATTTAATTATTAAAATGTTGAATAATTGAATTAATTAAATATTTAATATCTTATTTGCTTATTAAGATAAGATAAATGGCAATTCTTTATTGGATAAAGTGGCTAATTTTAATTGGTTAAATTGGCATGATTTAATTGGTTGAAATATGATAAATATTAATTTGATTAATTTTTTTAGACCACAAAATAATTAAATCAATTTCCAATTATTTAAAACAAAATTGAAAAATTGTGGCCATGTTTTTTCCTCAAATAATCGGTCATTTAGGGAAATTATAAAGGTAATTTTTCTTTTTTGTTTCATCATTCTACAAACCCTAAAAATCAAATACAAAGAGAGGAAAGAAGAAAAGGAGGAAAAAGGAAGAAAAAACCTTGGAAATCAAGCATTTTTGTAAGTTTTTTCTTACTTTTCCTTACATGAAAAATGTTTCTAGCATACTAAGCTTCAACATGTGTAGCCATGTTTGTTCTCAACTCTTTTATGAATTTTATTTGATGATTTGGGGCTTGATTGAAAGATGAAAGCATGTATGTTAACTTAGATTGCTTTAAATTATTTATTAAGCATTCTTTTTGCCATTTTGATGGCTAGTTGCCATCTTAGAGTCTTTTAGCCACTCATGATTGACCTAGAATTGTTCTTGAGCTATTTCATGATGGTGAGGCTTGATTGGTGTTGTAAGAATTGAATTAAAGACTTGAATTTGATTAATTTGGTGTTAATTTATTAATTTGTGAAATTATAAAATTAGGGTTTTTAACCTTCACCAAATTTGGGGCTTTTCATATATGTGATGATATTTAGTGTATATATGATGTATATTAAATTCGGGAATTTTTCGATTTGATCTTGGCATGTTTTGAACAAAAAAGACCAAATTGCAAATTCTTGAAAATTGAGGGACCATTCGGCAATAAGAGGAAAATTATTTTCTTGAGTTGTAAAATTGTATTTTCATGTATAAGACATGAATAAATCATTTTGGGATTGATTTGGAATCAATTAGAATTGTATTTAACAATTTTGGACTAAAATGATTAAAATACAAAGTTTTGGGGTAAAATGGTAAATTTTGAAAAATATGATTTTTGGGTATAAATTTTAGTTTTTGAGTATTGAGTAATTGAAATAAATTAGTTTATTTTAATTACCTAAGAAAAATATTTGAAATCGGAAAATTTTGATTTTCCGCGTTCCGCTGTGTTTACCCGAATTACCGCCCGAAACCCCAACATCGCCTGCCCATGTAGAGGTACTTTGCGAAGATGCTGGTAGCAATGAATCTGGTTGTCTGCCATCTGAATCTGAACTGGTGGAGGGTGTTGGCCGGCTTGTATATGATCTAGAGCAGAGCCGGGCTGGGAGGCCATATGTCTCCGAGCTGAAGAGGCTGTATAGAATGAATGCCAACCCAAAAGAATACAAGGGTTGGTATTACCTCGCAACCTACGCTGGGACTTCTCAAATCATCTCAAATATCCCAGACAACAACAAGAATTTCAAAGACAAATGGTTTTGGGCCGGGGGCCATGGGGAAGGTATCAGCGGGGCGAAGACGAGCACATCACGGTTCCCATATCTTCCGAGTTTGAGGTAATAACCCTTCCTTAAAACTCTTTCCTATTAGTCGACATCCTACTAACTTCTAAGCCTTTTACAGCTTGTTGAGGTGATCTCCCAAAAGTCCATCACGAGACTCGGGCTAGGTTAAAGAAGGCATTTGAATTCGATGGCCACTACAGGGACCTCGTCGACCCTTCAGCTCTTGCTCACTCGGGCCTTACCCCGAACACTCCACCTCCATAGTATATACAGATTGGTAATTTCTAACCGACCCACAGACTGTTTTTTTTTTATCTTGTTATTATCTCATGTTTGTTCAAATTGCCTTGTATTTTTCTTCTACATGCTCTTAATATTTATACTCTTGTTCGCAGGCATGTCTGGAATGAAAAGCCTAATACAAATTGTTGATAGTGATTTTCAGCCTTGAGGAACTATGAAGCCTGAAGAGATGTAGAATCGGTTTTTGGCACTTAACAAATAAAAATCTAAGATCTTCGTGAGGATGAGAAGTCAGACAGAGGACTATAGCCCAAAGTGTAGATGAAGACTGACCCGAGGTTGTCAGGAGATATGTTTTGTGCTTGTAACAATATGAGTGAGATTTGGAGTAAGCCAACTGAGGCACGATTACAGACACTGATGAATTTTTATCAGAAACAAAGAAACATAGGAATGTGATAATTAGAAGATGCAAGCTAGAAGAAAATCATAGCAGTTCAGACTTTCATCAATGGAAGCTATTTCTCAATATTTCTACAAGCCCATAACTAAAGTGGCCAAGGAACTTAATATTGGCTTGACTATTTTGAAGAGAAGGTGAGGAAAGTACATACATTTCTACCGAGGAGGAGCATCCACATTTTGGTACGTCGACCCGGGGATATAGGTCGGGGTTGAAGCACTATGCTTGCATACGGACTACGTAAGCCCTAAATAAAAGTTTGAGCCTCCCAATGGCTAATGAGATATGAGTATGCCAGCGGCTGATGGGATGGAAAATGACCTCAGGCTTATCCACTTGAATATGAAACCGCGTGAGTGATTGGAATACAAGTTGACACATAGGCAAAGTGTGTAGCAGTTACAAAAAAAAAGTTGAATTAATAAGGTTCAGATGGCAGTGAGTGGTTGTGTCAGACGACATAACTACTATTTGTAGAGTGATTGAGGAAATGAGCCTAGGCAATGATAACAGTGTAACGTGGCTAACGTCACGAATTGGTGCAATAGCGAATCCGGACGCACCATATAAAGGGCTTGAAGACTCCGATGGAAGGGCTCTCCCTTTCTGGTTCAAAAAACTCTTTGGCTTGAGAATTATTTTCAAGAACTTTTTAGTATTTACTAAACTTGTAAAAGAGAGAAAAAACTTGGTGTAAGTGAGAGACAAGGAAGTCAGTCTGACCCGAGGTGGTAATAAAAGTTCTTTTTTTTTTGTTCCCATGGACGTAGGTTGGATCCATTCCGCCGAACCACGTTAAATCCTTTGTCTGTGTTTTCTGATTTGCTTGCCAAGTTTGCTTTGGTTCCCAACTAACCAAACAAATTCACTGTTTGGTGGAGGTTTGTTCGAGGAGTAATTTCTTTCGAATTACCCCTGAAATGAAAAATAGTCGTTAGCAATTGGCATTGTCTGTGGGGAATCAGTACGAAAAGTAGCAAACACACTAAGATGATGGCAGGAGATGGAAGCTACAAAACTTCAGTGGCTTCTACGACGGAGTGGATGGAGAAGATGGAAAAAACTCTACAAAACGAGAGAGAATATGCTCGAAGAGAGAAGAAAACAACCCAAACCTTCATGAAGGCTATGTTGGAGAATATTTAGAAGTTAGAAAAGAAGGCAGGAGGGAGAGTGGAAAAAGGTCCTAGCCGAATGAGAGATGAGATTTCAAGGGAAAGATGATCACCAGAGTACGCAGAGATCACAGAAATGGAAGAAGAATAGCCAGAGAATGAAATTCATAGTCGTTGCCAATGTCGTACCAATCGGGGAGTCGTGGGAAGAAGAAGAAGGTAGATAAACCCTGAAATCAGTCAGCAACAACCATGTTTCGGGGAGAATGATCTGGAATGATGCCCGAAAGAGAGGCGCGAGGTACCCAGTTATGGAAGATACCATGCTCGCAGTGGAGGGCGTGAGGAGACCCTTGGGCGTAAGCACAATAACTTCAAGAGCCAAATGAGGAGTTTGTTCTTGAAGGAGATGAAAAAATGGGAGGAAAGTATGAAAGAGGGGACGTGAAGCGACCAAGATATGGAGAAAACATCATCTTTCACGAAGGAAGTGTTGGCAATGGAGTTTCCAAGGAGATTTACCATCCCTATGATGTATGTTTACAAGGGCAACACGGACCCCAAGTCCCACGTCGAGAAGTTTGTCTTATTATTGGAGATTCAGGGAATGGAAAAAGAAGCCATCTATAAGGTATTCCCATTAACTCTGGGAGGATCAGCCAGCTTGTGGTTCCAGAACTTGGCCCCGGGAAGTGTCACCAGCTTCTCCCAACATAGGAAGTCCTTTTTGCGCCATTTCAAAGGGGCATGCGTACCAAGGAAGACGGTGGGGTTATTGAGGTTGATGAAGTAAAGAGACAACGAGCCTTTGAAAATCTTTATCGATAGATACCACGGCCTGGTACTAGAGTTCGGGGAGTATGAGTCCCTAGAGGCACTGGAAAGTTTTAAAAGAGCCCTCATGGTTGGGAAGTTATGGTCCCACCTGAGGATTCAATAGATAACGGACTATGCCGCGACCTTGGAGCAGACGAGGAAATTTGTGTTGATGGAGGAAGATGAGAAGATCGCCCGAGAAATAACTGTTCAGATGTCGAAATCACTTAGGCCGGAAAATCAACGGGATGTGGGCAGAGACTTTAGAAGATCGGTCCTGAGGCAGAATGACTTCAAGCCGTTACGTCAGAATAATCCAATGTATGAGAGAAAGCCACATATCCAGGTCCCTCATGTCTCCAGAGGAACATTGTACACCGTCCTAAACAAACCATTGTCCCAAATAGCTCGGGAAATCTAGGATAAAGGCCTATTGACCGAGTCCGACAGTAGATGATTTCCAATTGAGAAGAGAAATGACATGGCTTATTGTGTGCACCATAATATGAAGGGACATGCCACAAAAAGATGTAGAGACCTGTAGGATCATATGGAAGACTTGGTAATGAACAGATATCTGAATGGGTGTATAGAACACGAGGCTATGAAGGCCAGGAAGCGCCGATAGCGATAGTCATCAAGGAATAGTATAAGAGCCTATATGCAAGGTGTACTCTATCATTTTTAATAATGTGTTCTGCTTATTGTGCTCATTTAGACGTCTTTCAGGCTCGTTATTATATGAAGGGTGAAACATCTGGGATAGGTCCATTAGTGGGAATAATAGGAGAAGTAATCAGCTGCAAAATTGGAGGCCCGAGTTTAATCATGGGGATAACTTCTTCCATTCTTCTGCAAATAAGCAAGTGAACGATCGTGGTCAGAAGTCCCCATTTAGGATTGAGTTGTTGAATGAAATACAATGTCAGGAGTTAGAGATTGATGGATTGCTCTTACCTTTTAGTGTTGATGATGAACAAGTTCCTCCTATGACTGTTGTTCGACCAACCAATATTCTCGTTCTCCAAATGGCTCGATTCAGAATGACATTGTTAAGAATTGTTTAAAATGTGGAGGAAATATTTTCAATAGAGTCTCTCTTAGAATGACCCTCAAAGAGTTGTAAGATGGTCAGTAGATCCCTTGAATATGAATAAGAATTTTCATTTCTTAAATAAAAACTTGTTCATTTGTTCTTGTTTATTATTTGAGCGGGAAAGACATGTTTAATATTCTTGTGAGATGCTCATGATTAGAATACATTAAGGGGTGCAGGACATGTGGGAAATGCGCAAAACCCATGGCACACCAATCCACGATGTCATTATCAAATCCTGGGCTGGAGCGTCAGCATCCAATGACCTGTACCTTTGGGGAATTCGGAACACATGAAGGGATGCAAGGCATCTGGGAAAAGCGTGCACCCATGTGGCATGCCAATCCCCGGTGTTATTATCAAACCCCCAGGTTCGAACGTTAACACCTAATGACTTGCATTTTTTAGGAATGAAACATTACGGCCTGCGTAGCGTTTGGTGCCTCGGGTATACATAGAACATTTGACGAGCGAATCAGTGTTTAGTGCCCCAAGGTAATCATAGCACATATGGAAAGTGAGTGGCTGCGGTACTATAATATCTCTGGGTTTGCATAGTATGGGGAGGGATAATTTCCCTACAGTTTTTACCGCTCAATATTAGAGGTGCATAGCATGGGAAAGGCTCATGAGGCACCGTGGCATTTGCAGCCTCAAGGAATGCCTAGCACATGGTGAGAGAATGCCTCTGTACTGTTGGCAGTCCCATTTCGGATCCGTAAGAGCATAGTACGGGGAAGGCATAAAGGTCTCTGTGGTGTTTGCAGACTCGGGGGCTACCTAGCTTAGGAAAAATCTCATGTCGTTGGCTGCCCCTCGATCCGTAGCTCGATTCTCTGAGACATTGGACTGTAAGGTTTAAAATTATTATTTTAGGTAGGATGGGGCATGTCGCAGTCTTAGGCTCCCTTGTTGTTTCTTTTAGGTTAATACGGAGTATGTGATACATCACCCCATATACTTGTCTCGTTTTTATCTTGGTTTTGTTTTGATGGACGACTCGATGTGGGACTTTATTTCTAGTCTCCATAGTGATTGTCGGAGGTTGAAAATCATCCCTCGTGGTCAAGTCTTCAAAAGAAATTTGATGGTTTAGGGCTGGATTACGTCCGGCCGAGGCCCTATTACTGTGTGATGGCACAATGAGGGTACATTCCTTTGTGGCCAGTTTGTTTTGATGGCTCGAGGCTGCATTCGTTCCGACGATGCCATATTTGATGGCACAATGATGGTACATTCCATTGTGACTAGTTTATTGTGATGGCTCGGAATTGGGTTACGTCATACCGAGGCCTTATTGTATTCATTGGCATGAGGTTGGAGTTTCTCCCCCATGGTTAAGTGTTGATGGCACAAGAAATGAATATTCCCTTATGGCTAAGTTACTACATTGGCTCGAGGTCGGGGTCGGGTTACATCCCACCGAGGCCTTATGACCGGCGTAAACACACACGTATAATGCAAGCGCACGTATCGTTTAAGTAGTATAAAAATATCGATCCCACGAGGACTTAATATCAAAACTATTAATTTTATGAGGTCAAATGATTACTAGTATCTAACAGATTGTTTGATTGATTGATTTGAAATGGTGACGATTCTAAATTTAAAAGCAAGTAAATAAAATTGTCGAAAATATGTTTTAAGAAAATTCAATATTAAAAACTATCTAGGGTTGTGATTTCTTCCAATATCATTTTAAAGATGAAGTGGTTATCTTAAAGTTGGGTAATATATTGATTTATTAACCTGGAACACTAAATTATGTGTAAGCCTCTGTCGATGGTCAGACACAAATACCCAGTTTAACCCAATTGAACCATATGTCTATGTCAACCAAATTATCTGGATTCATTGAGTTTAAGTTCCAATTATGGCTACCCCCGCCCGACAGGTATATTCCTATCCTGTAAGGAAATCTATTAAAGGGCCATATGTCTAGTTCATTTTAGATTTACCAGATCAATTTTATTAATGGCCAGTTAATGAAAAAGTATTAAGTTTAAGACTCAATAAATAAATCTTTATATTACCCAAGCTATAATCTAACCCTTATAAACCGGTGATATTGGATTTCATCACAACCCCAGATAACTGGCTTAGTTACGACACATATTTACAGGTGGTAAAAAAAACTTAAATAAAATAAAAGACATAAAGTAAAATACTGAAAATGAAATACTGAAAAGTAAATGCTGAAAGTAAATGCTGAAATTAAATACTGAAAATTAAATGCTGAAAGTAAATTACTGAAAGTAAATTGCTGAAAGTAAATTACTGAAAAGTAAATTGCTGAAAAGTAAATTGCTGAAAGTAAATTACTGAAAAGTAAAAACTGAAAATTAAAGAAAGAAAAGTATTGTGCGTAAAAGTAAATTGCGGAAAGTAAAAACTGAAAAGTAAAGAAAAGAAAATGCGAAAGCGAAAATTAATTACTAAAAGCTATAAATAAACAAACAAGATACAATCTTCTTAGTATTCTTAAGGAATTCCTTAGAAGAAAGTATCAATTTTACAAATGAAATGACTTGGTATTTATAGGCAAAATTTTGCCTCCATCAAATCATCCATCAAATTCTCCACCAAATCCATTATTAATTTTCCACTAATTACTCCACCAAATCCATAATTGCTCCACTAATTGCTTATCTTGTTGGTGTTGATTTGATAATTTTTATTAATTATTAATTAATTAATATTTTGCTTTGAAAATGATTGATAATGACTTTTAATAATTACACTGCACACACTTCTGGATGGTTCATCAATTTCTGTCATGAAAGCATCATAATTGGAAAATATTTTCTCTTGCAAAGTTGTAGATCGTTGAGTCTTCTTTAATCTGGAACTTGAATTAGCTCAATCCGATATCGGAGTAAAAAGTTATGCCCAAAATACGACAGATGCGCAAAACTGGAATTTCCAAAACTGCACTTCGTCAAAAACGCCCTTTCAAGTTTCCAATCTCCAAAATAATATATCAAGTCCAATAATTGCCCTTATTTGATCCACATTTCATCCTAAATGATTTCATTGAGTCCCGATATTATTTTATCTGCAAAATAAAAATAAAACATATCAAAACGTTCATCAAACCCGAGAAACTAAACAAAATATTAAGTAAAAGAGGCGGTAAATATTGATATATTTTCCGCTCATCACACCCCCAGACCTAACATTTTGCTAGTCCTCGAGCAAAACAACAAAATAAAAATAAAATTAAACTAAGCCACTTTCGTAGGGATCACGGTTGCATTTAGCATATGCAACAAGCCTTTAAACCCCTAGGTGTCCCTAGTGGACGAGTTGTAGTCTCGTGAGGGTTTACAGCAATGATACCCACAAACATTTTACAAAAGTAAAAAGGTATTAAAACTAATGCACACAAAAGCAAAAAGACAAGCGAAAAGAGAATAAAGAAAGTTAGTGACTAATCAGGTAAAACTTTTACTCCAAGTTACTAGTTGTTTTGTTTCATTATAAATTACCGAATAAGTAAATTCTCCGATTTATTTTACCATTCTTCATATACACAGCCAACAAAATATTAAACAACTCATTTTTGCCCACAACAGTCATAAGTGCAGTTGATAAGAGAGTAATATTTTTGTCCTAAAGTTCTATCAGATTTCACATCTTTTTGGAGCAATAGAATAATTTTTCTGATTTTATGATTTTTTTTCTTTGATTTTTCTCTATTTTTTATTTATATACAATATCTTCCATCTATGTAGCGAGTTTGGGTCGGTGGCTCCCAAACCAGTTGGTTTTAGGGCACCAGGTGTTAAGACACCCCTACGGACTTAATTACCCAGACTTCAGATATAAATATATTTGCAGCCGCATCTTTGATCCATGTAGCGAGGTTGGGCCAGTGACTCCCAAACCAGTTGGTTTTAGGGCACTAGGTGTTAAAACACCCTTACAGACTTAATAACCCGGATCTCGGACGTTTTTTTAATTTTTTTTTTTACTCCATTGCTTTTTTAAGATGCTTCTTCCAATTAAACTAGAGCACTGAATATTACAAACTTTTCAATTTTAGCTCATGTCTGTATGTTACCATGTATGTTGATAATATCTGTCAACTGAGCATATGAAGATTCATTTTAGTCATTTTATGGAGAATTTACAAATTAAATAATTCAAAAGGAAATAAACCAAAAATTAACTTGTTTCGAAATAGGTTTGAGATACGTCTCAGGAGTGGAAACTCCTTACTCGGCTATCTCTTACCAATTTCACCCTTTTAGTCAAAATGAAAAACTTAAAAATGCAAAATATTTTGTATTTTTTTTGAAAATTTTTCAATGTTTTTTGTATTTTCGAAAAATTTTGGACTAAAAATAAAAAACAACATACAAACTAAAAACAAGGTACTAATCAACTAAATCCCTCCCCCAAACCTAAATGAGACATTGTCCCCAATGTCTTAAACAGTAAAAGGAGAGTTAAGAAGGTCGTACCTGGTTAGCTGAAATCTACAGGAAATTAAAGGTTAAGATCCAGATTAACTCTACGCCTCTTACCACGATCGTCCTCAGACCAATTTATCTTTGATAGGATAGGGTAAACTTGTGGTTCATAAGCTATGAGTTGGTCTATCAGATCCGGAGTAGTTCTGGCAGTAAATATGAGTTCTTTCATAGGTTTTGACACGAACCCATTTCTCCGAGCATCATCAAGAAACACACAAAGAAAATCATAAAATCCATCAACGTTAAGCAATCCAAGTGGTTTATGGTGTATGTTCAGGTTTGCCCAAGATAGAACTATAAAAATTTCCTCTAATGTACCCAAACCACCTGGCAAAGCAATAAAAGCATCAGCACGATTAATCATTTCTACCAGGCGTTCAGACATACCTGGCACGATCAGTTCCTCTCCGTTTGATGACCCAATAAGGTTTGCCTCTGCCAAGGGTTTTGGGATGATTCCCAAAACATGACTGCCTCCTCTCCTCCTTGTACGCCTTTGAAACGATCCCCATTAATCCAAGATTGCCTCCGCCATATATTAAGTGCATATTCCTTGCAGCTAAGACTCGACCCAATTCCTGTGCTGCTTCTATGTATTGTGGTTTAGTACCAACACTACTACCGCAAAACACACAAATGTTTTCAACTCGTCTTCTTGAAGTGGCTTCCATGTTTTATGTTTTTCTTTCTCAACTCTGGATGACTTCAAAGGTGCAATGATGAGTTGAATTTATAATACCTGAAAAGGGTGAGTAAAGATAGCACAAGTTTCTTCCAAAGGACGATTAGTAGCAAAATAATAAATAGACCGTGATAGTCAAAAATCTGGATCCTGTCGAGAAAACAAAAGAAAACAACAAAAAAAAAACAATAATATTAGGAAAAGACAAAGAGATATAATATGTACAAAAATTACAGCTTGATTAACGTCTATGCGTCAGGGACAAGCTTCCCATCCAATTTTCTTATAAATTGGCAAACAGGGTCTTTTTGAGTCAGATTCCCGAGACTTAACTGTTGTCTTTCTTTTTGAAATTGTGTATGTAATTTGCGAATGGCTATATGAAAATATCCACTGGGATGCGTCTCAAGAGTCGAAGATATATCATCTAAAGACTCCTTACTCAAGCCATCCCTAATGAAGTTAATTTTGTCTTCGCGATTATCAGACACCATTCCTAAAGAACGACAACGAGTGTTGCAATTAAATCGTGCACATTTGAAACAAACACCCATTTGCTTAGCTCTACGTTTCTTTGCATAGGTGCTTCTTTCTCCAAAACCATGCAGATGTGAAATAAAGAGTTAGAAGACTCACCTGCCAATCGGACTCGTGCTTCAATTACCCAACGAATATCATTAGGAATACCATGGATTGTTAATAACCTCATCCGTTCCAAGCGAGCTTTGTATACTTTCATCAGAGATTTTGGAGGGAGAGAAGGAAATTGCTTGTGAAGATTTGCGAGAGCTTCTTCCATATTGAAATGACTAAACCTGCAAAAAATAAAACACACCAAATTAAATCACACCAAATCACAATATATACAAAAATTGCATGGGTTGCCTCCCTGCTAGCGCAAAGTTTAAAGTCGTCAGCCAGACATGACTTCTCGAACGTTAAGCTGGATCTGAAAGTGTAACACTTTCTTTTTGTCGCTCAAATGATTCTCCCCAGTAGTGCTTGACACGCTTGTTCTTAACCTTGAAAGTTTTGTTAGCGTCAGGATCATGTATCTCAACGGCTCTATTTGGTAAAACTTTGGTGATCACAAATGGACCTGACCACCGTGATTTTGGCTTCCATGGGAAGATTTTCACCCTTGATTTGTTTAACAGTACCTTCTGCTGCCTGGTTCCAGTTGTATGCGCACTAACTTCTCATCATGTATTTTCTTGCCCTTTTCTTTGTACAATTTGGCATCTTCAAAAGGCTGATTGTGAAATTCCTCCAATTCGTTGAGCTGGTGGAACTTTTTCTCTTCTGTTGCTTGTAGAGCAAGAATTGGCTCTTTCAGTGCAAAAGATGCTTTATCTTTAGGCTCCACAGGCAATTGACATGTTTTAAGTTTGTCAGTAGAACTTTGTCTTTCATCAGAGTTCTGAATGGTACTGTGTATCACATCGAGTTTGAAACATTCCTCCTTCTTTTCATCATCTGGAAAATTCATGGCCTTGAAAACATTGAATGTTACTTCTTGGTCCTGTACACTCATGGTTAGTTCTCCTTTTTGTACATCAATAATGGTTCGACCTGTAGCCAAGAACGGTCTCCCGAGGATGATTGGCATGTCTGCATCTTCCTCCATATCAAGGACAATAAAATCTGCTGGGAAAATGAATTTGTCAACCTTGACCAGCACATCCTCAACTACGCCTCTTGGAAATACGAGCGTTCTATCAGCAAGTTGCAGTGAGACTGAAGTTGGCATTGTTTCTTTCCAATCTGTAATTTCCTGAAAATAGAAAAAGGCATCAAGTTAACACTAGCACCTAAATCACATAAAGCCTTACCAAAGTTATGTTCTCCTATGACGCAAAGAACAGTGAAACTGCCAGGATCTTTCAACTTCGGGGAAGTTTCCTCTGAATGATAGCACTGCATTCTTCTGTTAATGCTAATGTCTCGTAATCTCCCAATCTCCGCTTTCGTGAAAGAATATCTTTCATGAATTTGGTATAGCTGGGCATTTGTTCCAACGCTTCTGCAAATGGAATGTTGATATGCAGCTTTTTGAAGATTTTCAGGAACCGGGAAAATTGCTTGTCCAATTTATTCTTCTGAAGACGTTGAGGAAAATGTGGAGGTGGAGTGATCTGTTCTTTTTCCTTTGCTTCTTTTTCTTCCATTTGTTGCTTTGTTTCTTTTGGAACTTCCTCAGCAGTTGAATTGACTCCAACATCTTTGTTGATTTCAGTACCGCTCTTTAACATTATGTCATGACATTGTTCCTTCCCCATGTTTCTTGGATTTGGCTCTGTGTTGCTGGAAGGGTACCTGGCGGTCTGTAACTCTGAGCATTTGCCAGTTGTCCCATTTGATTCTCTAGTGCTTTAATAGAAGCAGATTGACTTTGAATTAATGTTGCTTGGGATTGAAACATAGCATCGTATTTTACTTCTTGCTTTTTGAACATCTCTGCAAACCATTCTTTCATTTCTGGTTCTTTTTCATGCTCATGGCCTTTGTTCTGCTGGTGGAATCCAGGTGGTGGATAATTTTGATGTTGGCCTGAATTGTTGCTCCATGCTAAATTAGGATGATTCCTCCACCTTGGGTTGTAGGTGTTGGAATATGGATTGTTCCCCTGTCTGTTGAAATTGTTGACATAATTCACCGTTTCTTCAGGTTGAGTTGGCTCTGGTCCTCCTCCATATGTTGAACTTGTTGCTCCAATATTGCTTTGAGTGTTGAGAGTCTCCATGAATTTGCATATCTGGTCCAGTTTGGCACTAACTGCTGTGTTGGCTCCAACTTCATAAATTCCTGCAATTCTTTGAATCAAGCTCCTTTCTGTTGGCCATAAGGAATTGTTATTGGCCATCTCTTCGATTAGGTCCCAGGCTTGATCTTCTCCTTTTGACATCAAAGCTCCTCCAGCAGCAGCATCAATAATGGTTCTCATCAATCCAGAAAGTCCATTATAGAAAGTTTGGACTTGAAGCCATTTTAGAATCTCATGGTGAGGACATTTCCGGAGCAGATCTTTGTATCTTTCCCAAGCTTCATACAGGGATTCTGAATCTTGCTGTACAAAGGATGTGATGTCATTTCTCAGTTTTGCTGTTCTGGCTGGTGGAAAGTACTTTGCAAGGAATTTGGTGGCTAGAGTGTTCCATGTTGTGATGGAACCTGCTGGTAGTGAATGTAGCCAGGCCTTTGCTCTGTCTTTCAAAGAGTATGGAAAAACCCGCAATCTCATTGCTTCTTCAGCTCCTCGGTTGTAATTGAAAGTGCCGCAAACTTCCAGGAAGTTGCTGATGTGGGCGTTAGGATCTTCAGTTGCATTCCCTCCAAATTGAACTGACTGCTGAATCATCTGAAGGCATGTTTTGATGTCACACGCATTTGCTGGTAAGGGAGGAAGTACAATACAGGAAATGAGTCTGTCAACCATCGGAATGGTTCTGTCTCGAATGGGAATTGGTGGTGCAACGATCAAAGGTTCAGGTTCCATGTTGACTAAAGCTTCTTGGCCTTCTCGCCTTTCTCTTCTCAACTGTCTGATGGTTCTTTCAATTTCTGGGTCAAGTGGTCGGAGTTCAAAGCTTCTGGTTCGTCTCATGAAGTGTCTAAGAACCTGTAACACAAGAAAACAGAAATAATAAGTAAAAAGAAATTAGGTACAAGTAAAGGTATCTAACCCCTAAACTAATAGTAAAAGATAGCTAAGTCCCCGGCAACGGCGCCAAAAAATTGACCGGCGTAAACACACACGTATAACGCAAGCGCACGTATCGTTCAAGTAGTATAAAAATATCGATCCCACGAGGACTTAATATCAAAACTATTAATTTTATGAGGTCAAATGATTACTAGTATCTAACAGATTGTTTGATTGATTGATTTGAAATGGTGACGATTTTAAATTTAAAAGCAAGTAAATAAAATTGTCGAAAATATGTTTTAAGAAAATTCAATATTAAAAACTATCTAGGGTTGTGATTTCTTCCAATATCATTTTAAAGATGAAGTGGTTATCTTAAAGTTGGGTAATATATTGATTTATTAACCTGGAACACTAAATTATGTGTAAGCCTCTGTCGATGGTCAGACACAAATACCCAGTTTAACCCAATTGAACCATATGTCTATGTCAACCAAATTATCTGGATTCATTGAGTTTAAGTTCCAATTATGGCTACCCCCGCCCGACAGGTATATTCCTATCCTGTAAGGAAATCTATTAAAGGGTTATCTATCCTCAAGGAAGATCGTGGGCTATTGAGTCTAAGGCTGAAACCTAAAATCCCTATGTCTAGTTCATTTTAAATTTACCAGATCAATTTTATTAATGGCCAGTTAATGAAAAAGTATTAAGTTTAAGACTCAATAAATAAATCTTTATATTACCCAAGCTATAATCTAACCCTTATAAACCGGTGATATTAGATTTCATCACAACCCCAGATAACTGGCTTAGTTACGACACATATTTACAGGTGGTAAAAAAAAACTTAAATAAAATAAAAGACATAAAGTAAAATACTGAAAATGAAATACTGAAAAGTAAATGCTGAAAGTAAATGCTGAAATTAAATACTGAAAATTAAATGCTGAAAGTAAATTACTGAAAAGTAAATTGCTGAAAGTAAATTACTGAAAAGTAAATTGCTGAAAGTAAATTGCTGAAAGTAAATTACTGAAAAGTAAAAACTGAAAATTAAAGAAGAAAAGTATTGTGCGTAAAAGTAAATTGCGGAAAGTAAAAACTGAAAAGTAAAGAAAAGAAAATGCGAAAGCGAAAATTAATTACTAAAAGCTATAAATAAACAAACAAGATACAATCTTCTTAGTATTCTTAAGGAATTCCTTAGAAGAAAGTATCAATTTTACAAATGAAATGGCTTGGTATTTATAGGCAAAATTTTGCCTCCATCAAATCATCCATCAAATTCTCCACCAAATCCATTATTAATTTTTCCACTAATTACTCCACCAAATCCATAATTGCTCCACTAATTGCTTATCTTGTTTGGTGTTGATTTGATAATTTTTATTAATTATTAATTAATTAATATTTTACTTTGAAAATGATTGATAATGACTTTTAATAATTACACTCCACACACTTCTGGATGGTTCATCAATTTATGTCATGAAAGCATCATAATTTGAAACTATTTTCTCTTTCAAAGTTGTAGATCGTTGAGTCCTCTTTAATCTGGAACTTGAATCAGCTCAATCCGATATCGGAGTAAAAAGTTATGCCCAAAATACGACAGATGCGCAAAACTGGAATTTCCAAAACTGCACTTCGTCAAAAACGCCCTTTCAAGTTTCCAATCTCCAAAATTAATATATCAAGTCCAATAATTGCCCTTATTTGATCCACATTTCATCCTAAATGATTTCATTGAGTCCCGATATTATTTTATCTGCAAAATAAAATAAAACATATCAAAACGTTCATCAAACCCGAGAAACTAAACAAAATATTAAGTAAAAGGGGCGGTAAATATTGATATATTTTCCGCTCATCACCTTATTGTATTCGTTGGCATGGGTTTAGAGTTTCGCCCCCATGGCCAAGTGTTGATGGCACAATGAGAGAATATTCCTTTATGGCCAAGTTGTTGTATTGGCTCGGGGTCGGATTACGTCCCACCAAGGCCTTATTGTATTCGTTGGCATGGGGTTGGAGTTTCTCTCCCATGACTAAATATTGGTGGCACAATGAGATAATATTCCCTGTGGCCAAGTGATTATATCGGCTTGGGGTCGGGTTACGTCCCACTGAAGTCTTGTTATGGTTCATTGACATGGGGTTGGAGTTTCTCCCCCTTGACCAAGTATCAAAGTTGCTACACCGACCCGGGGCCATGTATGTCTGCCAAAGTTTCTTTATGTGTTGATGGCATAAGTATGGAAGAGAAGCAGGCAATGGCCACTCTATTTCAAGAGGTATTAAGCCCGTTAAGTGAAAGTATTCCAAGAGTGGAATCACTTGGGGTTTGGGCATCAGAGTTTGTTAGTGGCATAATCCATTAGAGGAATGAATGGGTTAGTGTTGATGAAAATAGTTAAGTATGGAAAGTTGTTTCCACACCTCGGGTCTTTGTTCAAATAAGCAATTTAAATAAGAAAAGAAGAAGGTGCAAGTACATATTTTTTTACATTAATTCAAGTTTAAGTGTTTGTTACAAAGGGCCTGTTGGGGGGTTTTTAGGGTAAATCCGGGTAAACGCAGCAGAACGCGGAAAATCAAAATTTTCCGATTTCAATAATTTTTCTTGGGCAATTCAAATAAACTTATTTATTCTAATTACTCAATACTCAAAAACTGAATTTTTAACCCAAAAATCAGATTTCTTCATAATTGCCGAATGACCCCTCAAAGTTTGCATTTTGTTCATTTTGGTCCTCAAATTGTCAAATATAATTTTAAGTGATTCCAAATCAATCCCAAAATGATTTACACATGTATAATACATAAAAATATAAATTGCAACACAAAACCATAAAAAACTTCAAATTGCCGAGAGGTCCTTGAATTTTTCAAGTTTTGTAATTTGGTCCAATCTTGTTCAAAACAAGTCAAGATAAAATCCAATCATCACCAAATTTAATATACATTCTATATACATAATTACACAACACATATATGAAAATCCCCAAATTTGGAAAAGGTTAAGAACCCTAATTTCACAAATTAGTCCAATTAACCAATTTACACCAAATTGAATAAATCCAACACTTCAATCAATTCTCTACCACACCAAACAAGTCTCACCACTTTTAAATAACACAAGAAAAATTTTAGGTCATCAATGATTGGTCTAACAACTCTAGAATGACAACTTGATTATTAAATAATCAAAAGAAAGCGTATAAACTCATTTCAAGCTTACTTTGTTAATCATACATGCAAACATCTTTCAAACAAGTTCCCAACCATTCAATTACATGCTTAAAGAGTAGAGAAAATTCTACGCAACACATGTTGAAGCCTTGAAACATAGAAATAATTTTCTAGTTGAAAATGTTTAGAAAAACTTATAAAATTCCCAACTTTGCTCAAGGTTTTTACTTTTGTTCTTCAACTTTCTCTCAAACTTTTATTTGTAATATTTTGTTAACTTGAACTTATGAAATAAAAAATGAAAACAAAAACCATATATATTTTCCCTTATGGCCGAAACTTGAAGGAAAAAAATAACAAGATATTTTTCAATTTGGTTTCAATTAATTAAATGGAAAATGATATACTTGACTTTTGGTATTTGATCATTAAAGCATTTAATGAAACCAACAGGTGTTTCTAATCATAATAGGCCATTTGCTAACTTTAATCATGACAAAAGATATTTACAATTTAATTAATTTAACCATTTAACATTTAAATAATTAAATAATTAAATAGAATTATCTTAAATATATGAATTATATTTACATTAAATAATCAAAATACATATATTAATGATATATGTCAAAAATCATAATGTGACATTTAATTAATGTGTACTTAATAAAATCAAATATTAAATACAAATACACATTAATTAGGAAACGACCAAAAGATCCTAATTGCATTTATTTTCATTTAACCGTTAAATGACTTATAAATAATCAGTATTATTCATAATAGTTGTCATAGTTTTCTACGAGTATTTTTCATTAGTGAGACTATCTAGGTTCAAACATATCCATCACGAGATCTAATTTCGTGTGCATAATCTACCCACCCGTAAATTATGACGAACACAGATAAACTCACTGAACCACACAAATCGAGGTCATTGCATACATATAATCCCTCCGTCACAGGAATCCAGATTATTCTAGAGATATAGATATAAACAACAAATCTCTATAGATATAATCACTCGATGTTTCTATTAGCAATCTCTTAATAACACTTAGAACTGACTTCTACAGTGTACCACGGGCCCATGGATTTAACAAATTGCTAATTCCATATTGAATACCTATGCTCCGTACACAGAATTGAAGGATTATTTCTTGATACACACACAATATCCTGAGCATCAATCCACACCCAACGAACATGCAGAGGTCTGATCTAAATAGATCGGTAACATGACTGCCATCTAAGTGTGGAGGATAACTCATACATCCACAGTGGTATCTCAAGTCAAAGAATCATTATGCTCACACAACCCGAGGAGATTCTTATTGACGTTGGTGTACCATCCATTAAGAATCTTCGGTGCGTCATTCAGTGTTTATCCGCTATAAACACATACACTTCTATACGAGTCTCCAAGACTCATGGTTCATTGAGAAACCATTGGAATCCAAGATTCCAAAATTCGACATGTACCAGTCTCAACGGGTTTACTTTACTGACCAAGTAGTGTAAACCTTGACCAAGAACTGTCTAAGAATGACAACGTCATGATACAACTCAATGCCAGTTGTGACACTTTTGCACCAGTATCATAACTAATCATTCTAAGGTCATCTACGTCTTTACGATATAATAAGATATGTTATATAATAGAAACTGTTTATTTAATTCATAATAAAATGTTACATAAGTATTTACTGGGAAATACATAAGAAAATTAGCACTCTGAGCACCAACCCTAACAAATTCTCCCACTTGCTCTAGTGCCAATATTGATTGTATCTAATACCCATCGACTCCACATGTTTATCAAATATCTTCGGAGGAATGGCCTTGGTAAGCGGGTCTGCTACATTATCTTCATTTGGTACCTTGCACACGATAATGTCCCATAATGACACAATCTCTCGAATGATGTGGTACTTTCGTTCCACATGTTTCGACTTCTGATGCGCTTTTGGTTCATTTACTTGCGCAATGGCTCCAGTATTATCACAGTATAACGAAATCAGATTCTTGATACTTGGGACTACTCCCAATTCCGTGATAAAGTTCCTAACCCATACAGCTTCATTTGCAGCTTCAGAGGCTTCAATATATTCCGCCTCTGTGGTGGAATCAGCTTTTGACCCCTCTTTGGAACTCTTCCAACAAACCGTACCTCCGTTAAGGGTAAACACGAATCCTGATGTAGACTTTTTATCATTAGGATCAGATTGGAAATCAGAATCCGTATACCCATTAACTTGCAGTTCATTTCCTCCATATATTATCAACTTATCCTTAGTACCTTTAAGATAATTGAGGATATGTTTATTAGACATCCAATGGTTATTACCTGGATTGAACTGATACCTGCTGGTCACACTAACTGCGAAGCTGATATGAGGCCTTGTACATAACATAGCATACATGATGCTGCCCAAACACAAAGCATAAGGCTGATTAGACATTCTAATCTTCTCATCTTCTATTTGTGGACACATCTTCTTTGAAAGATGTAAGTCATGTCTAATGGTATGTTCGATGTCCTACAATTACTAAAATTATAGTGTTCTAAGATCTTATCTATGTACGTTGATTGGGATAACCCAATAAGCTTCCATTCTCTATCTCTATAGAGTTTTATGTCTAAGACATAAGAAGTTTCACCCATGTCTGTCATGGAGAAATTCTTACAGAGGTAAGCTTTGACACCTTGCATCATCCCGATATCATTCCCAATGATCAAGATGTCGTCAACATAGAGAATTAAAAATACCACCATACTCCCATTGGCCTTCTTATACACACAGGATTCTTTCGAATTCTTGAGAAAACCAGACAATTTGATTATCTCATTGAATCGAAGATTCCAACTTCGTGAAGCTTATTTAAGTCCATAAATGGACTTCTTAATCTTACACACCATGCCCGAGTTATCGTTGGATGCAAAACCCTCTGGCTATTCCATATAGATTTCTTCATCAAGAAATCCCTTTAGAAAAGCTGTTTTGACATCCATTTACCAAATCTCATAATCATGGTAAACAGCCATAGACAACAAAATCCTTATAGACTTTAGCATTACAACTGGCGAAAAAGTTTCCTAGTAGTCGACACCAGGTCGATGCGAGTAACCTTTAGCTACCAGTCAGGCCTTAAAGGTTTCAACCATTCTGTCAGGCCCGCACTTGCTTTTGTAAATCCATTTACAACCGATAGGAACAATTCCTTCAGGAAGCGGAACCAAGTTCCAAACTTGGTTCTAATGCATTGAGTCTAACTCGGATTTTATGCCGTCTTCCACTTCACGGATTCGATGTCCAACATCGATTCTCTATAGGTAAAAGGGTCAGTCTCTTCAACTAAGAGAACATCGTGACTCTTTTCTTATATCAAATACAAGAGTTCAGGAGGTCTTGATACCCTTTGTGACCTACGGAGTGTGTGTGTTGAATGTTCTTCATCTTCATGAACTTCAGGTTCCTATGTTAGTTCGTTGGTCTCAAGTTGTACTTTATCAAGTTCAACCTATCTATGATCACCACCTTCAGACAAAAATTCTATCTCTAGAAATTTTGTGAAGTGAGCTATGAAAATATTTCGATGCTTGATATCATAGAACAAATATCCTTTTGTATTTGAAGGATATCCAACAAACCTAAACTTTTGCCCTCGAGGCAAAAGCTTATTCTACTGAGCCATCCTGGCGTATGCAAGACAACCCCAAATCTTAACATAACTACGATTCGATTTCCTACCGGTCCATATCTGATACGGAGTCGTAGGAACAGCTTTGGAAGGAATCTTATTCAGAAGATTAGCGGCAGTTAAAAGAGCATAACCCCATAAGTAATAGGGCAATTCTGTATAACTCAACATCGATCGGACCATATTCAATAATGTATGATTTCTCCTCTCAAACACTCCATTGTGTTGTCCTGGATGAGTATAGTGAGCGAGAATCCCATTCTTCTATAAATAATCAGTGAACTCTCCACTCATACATTCACCATCTCGATCAGATCGAAGACATTTAATATATTGGCCAGTCTGTTTTTCTACTTCATTCCAGAATTCTTTGAACTTTTCAAAGGTTTTCGATTTCTGTTTCATCAAATAAATATAATCGTACCGTGACACATCATCAGTAAAGGTAACAAAGTAAGAAAAACTACTGTGAACAGTTTGACTCATGGGACCACATACATCCGAATGTATGAGTTCCAATAGGTCAGTGGAACAATATCTTATACCTGAAAATGAGGCTTTGGTCATTTTACCCTGAATGCAAGATTCACAAGTTGGATAGGGTTCAATGGTGAGATCATTCAATGGTGAGATCATGAATCAAACCATTCCTAACCAATTGGGTTAGGCATTTCACGCCTATATGACCCAACCTCATATGCCATAGTTCAATATTATTTGTATCAGATTGTTTACGTTTATTAATTTCAGTATTAAAGATATCTTGTAAAGTACGCAATATGTAACAAACATGCTCATTTGGACAACAAAGGATCTGAATATAATTTCTATCATATAAATATAAAGAACGTTTCTTAATATTTACATTATATCCTTCAGTATCTAATATAAAAAGTGACATAAAATTCGCCACACATCCTTGTTGGATAATATTACCCATAGCGTCACTATTTGTACAGATCATGGTGTTGTTGTACAAATTAACTATGTGACAAGGAAATTGCACTCTCATCATTTGTGATTAGACACCATAGATATATAAATGATGAGAGGTCCCTGTGATTAGTTCCTGGACTGAGAATGATATGAGACAGTATCAGTCCCCGAAGGATTAATCATTAAATATCCCTAGCCGGAGTATTATCGAGACTGGACATCGATAATGCGGAATAGGCTAGTATTGCACTTGTGCGCGTTGTGAGGGCACAACGGCATAGTTCTCATATATATAAGTATCGGATACTTATGCAAGTGCGATATGAGGTCGTGTTTCACCGATGGTACGGGAAACAGCTTCGCTCTGGATAGACCCCTCGGAATCCCATTGGTATTATGATTATGTGTCTATGGGAGGCCGAAATCAAGGTAGGTGTGTATAGTCTTAACCTGAGACTTACATCGCTAATACTTACGATAATCGGTAGACTTTGGTCTTGGTGTGCAGGGCTTTAACCGGTTCTGTGTACACCACTTCTGGGTTTATCAGAGAGTCGTAGTGTATTGGGTGTGATGTCAAGACGGAAGTATCACTTCAGTCATAGTGGAGATGATGTCATGCAGGATACGGTACTAGTGCTCTTGAGTGATGCGCATCCAATCAGGATATTGTGACCAGGTCATGAATATCCGATTATAGAGACTATGTTACCAGACATCCGATATGTGTTTTGGAAGGGGCAGACACTTATCCAGCCCCAGCCCTAGCACGTGACTATCTGATACTGGACCGATATACACAATACAATGGTATACTACGCTTGATACATATCTTAATATTCTTAGATGAATATGACCGGAGAATTTGGTAGACATCGTGCTTTGCTAGGAGTCGACCTTGTCTCGTAAATCGGTAGAACGTAGTACTTGGTACGTACGTGATTCGGATAACTCCGACGACCGTATTTACTGCCAACATATCCGGGGATCTCATGGGTCGCTTCCCAAAGATTCACCGATGACGTATGACTCGCACTTTTAATTAATCTGGGATTAATTAGATGAGAGAGAAAATTAATCTGGGATTAATTACGGAGATATTTTATCTGGGATAAAATATCATTTAAAGAGAGAGAACGATTAATTTGGAATTAATCGATTAATTAATATATTTGATATATTAAAGGAAATTGGATTTCGACGCGGAATTAAAATTAGATTTTAATTCGGGCAAACGAATTAATTTAGAATTAATTCGTTAGCGACGTGAATAGTGATTTCGCTAGGCGTAATCATTTAATTACGACGTAACGGAAAATTCGTTAATTTAGAATTAGCGAATCCGAGCCCGAGATTATTTGCGAGCGCATTTGCATTTCGAATTCGAGTGCGGCACGTAAGTCAAATCAAGCGTCAAATCATTAGTCGCGTCAAGCGTCAAATCACTTGTCACTTTGAGTGATGTGACTTGACAACTTGAGTGATTGATGGGATTGATTGATGTGGTAGTTGGTAGCTTTTATTTGTTTGACTTTTAAAAGCAAAAGTTTGGTATATGATTTTAATAATCAATTACCAAAATTCAACACACATATTTAATCTTTCTTTTCTCTCTCTCTCCTCACGTTTTTGAAACCTAATTCCTCTCTTCATCTCACGCCCTTGGAGGGATTTCTTTCTTCTTCTTCTTCTGGCAGTGGACTGCCGAGCAAACCAAGAGGAAAAAGGGAAGCAAGTGTGATTTTATGGTAAAATCAAGAGTGGTAGCACACTCTGGGATCAATGCGAAGGTGATAGGGAAGTCCCCCCATGAGTCGGGAACCATTTCGGAAAGCTTGGAGCTTGATTTTGGTGACCAAAAACGCATCAATGGAGGCCATGACAGTGAACTGCACGTGAGCAGTGGCAGTGGGCAGTGAGTGCGAATTTTGTTGCCCAAATCGTCTCTCAACCGCTCGATGTAAGTATTCCACAACTTCGTCGTTGTATTCACTTGTGATTCATGCTTGTATTTTGATCTTGGGACCCTAGAAAAACTCAACAATGGCATCAAGAGCTTGGGTTAAAAGCATGAAAAAGTTAGGGCTAAAATTTGGGCAAACTTGATTTTGAGCATGATAAATGAAATTGGATGGATTTATATGCTTAATTGTGTTTGAATTGAAGATTGATTGGGTCAATTTGAAGAAAATTTGATTGGATCAATTTTCCCCCAAATTCTCTCCTTGGCCGAAATTGTGATGTCTTTTAATGTCTTGGTATTTTTGATTTTTGACAATTGGATGTGTTGGAAATCATTCGGGATGATGATTTAACGACGATTGCGGAATCAATTGGATTGAATTCGATTCGGACATAAAATCCCCAAATTGCCAAGTATGTCATGAAACTTGAAATTGGGTAAAATGAAATTGAGCATGCAATTATGAAATTGGATGATTAATTATGCTTAATACATGTTTAATTGATGATTGGTTGGATCAATTTGATTAAATATGTTTGGAACAAATTTCCCCAATTTTGATGTGTTGGCCGAATAGGAGTATGCCCTAAATGTCTTGGAATTTTGTTTCGTTGATCATTGGATGACTTGAAACGATTAGAAGTGTTGATTTAATGTCGATTGTGTGTTTAATTGGATTGAAACCGAATCGGACATATAAATTCCCTTTTGGCCGAGACTTAAAGAGCATGTAATGGGTTTGATTTTAATCAAAATGTGTTGGACATGTGATGATGAAAATGAGCATGATTAATTGTATGAATTAATGTTTTAGAAATGTTAATTTGGGTGATTAATCATGATATACACTTTAGGTAATTAAATTGCGAAATTGGATTTGTGTAATTTAATTAATTGGGCCTAATTTTGGAAATTGGACTTTAATGTTGTAATTGGGCTTATTGGGCTTGATTTTATCAAGTTGGGTTTAGGCCAAATGGATTGGATCTATTTGGGCCCAAAACCGCATCCATAAAGCCCAAATGCAACTATTGGACCTTTAAAGTTTAATTGGCCTAATGGGCCAAGATTGATTTCTAGGCTTATGGGGTAACTCCCGGATTGGATTTTGGTTATTCGGTTTGACCCGAGTTGACCAAAAGTCCACGCCTTAAGAAATTAATTAAAAGCCCATTAGACTTAATTAAATTAATATTGGATATTAATTGGGCTTTGAGACCCGTAACGATTAAATTTGGAATTTAAGTCGTAAAAGTTCGTTAATAAAGTGTGATATTTAATTTGGAATTAAATTAATAAGGATTAGTATTAAATGCATATTAAATTGGATTTAATTATGTAGTTTAATTTGATTCGAGAATTCGTACTTTAAGTACTTATTCACAAAAACGAGTTTGACTCGAATAAAATCAAATCGTTGTTTGAACATTGGATGATCACTTAATTATCAGTTTAATTAATTTGATTAGATTGATTGATAGCATGCTTATGTGAGTGAATACATGGTTGTGATGCATGAATAATGTATATCGGATGGATATTAGATGGGTGGGGCAATTTTAGAAATTGTTGTAATAAATTCGATTTATTAAATTGGACCTACGTGTCCAGCCTTATCACCTTCATTCTCTTTGTATTCTCTTCTCACCTATTCCCCTCAATGTATATGAGGTTTCTTTAGAAGTGTAGTGTAACGGGTAGAAGTAATACAAGTGCTAGCTTGAGTGAGAAAGGGAGAGATTTGATCTAGGATCAATGTGTTAAGTATCCATCCGCATATCATTATTATTATTTTCATACTCGCTTTATTATGTATTTAGAATGCATGTTTAAGGGTGTATGATGATGAGACCTTAACAAAGATAATTAAATTGGTAGCCAATTTGCACACGAAAATCCCTCAATAAATATCAAGCGTTTATTTTCCTTCCATTGAGTGATTCTTACTCAAGATCCGAGATTGGCAGGGGTTGTTGGCCAAAGTCAAGCCCTTGTCCGTCGAAGATGTGTTTTAATCACGAGGCTTTGTTCCATATCGGTGTCATGTCCAAGTTGTGGTTTGTTGGCCAAAGTCAAGACCACTTCTTGTCCATCGACATTGATTACGAAGCTTCCATGTCAATGGGTCCGCGCTTGACTGGGATCACTAGGTTTGTTGTGCCAAAGCCAAGGCCTAGTTGATTCAGAGGAAAAAGGTTAGGATATATATTCGATATATAGGCATATATTAGATATATGTTTGGGACTTGGATGTCCACCTACTGGATCTAGGAGTTGGATGAGATCCAATTGATCTTCGAGATCTACCTAGTTAATTATCATACAATTTGTTGGCCAAAGTCAAGATTGTGTGATACTTTAACGGGATCCTAGCCCACTAGAAACACGGTTTCCCGAGTACTCGACAGAGGGTTAGAGGCTCGACGAAAAATAGTGGGAGGCAAGAATTGAATTTGCAATATTCGTTCAATTACTCGCTATACGCGCTCATTCAAATTATTTCGTCGTAATATTAAATGTTAGTTGGACTAATATTTAAATTGTTGTTTTAATAAACAGTTGGACTGTATTATACTTGATTATATATAATTGGATTATATTAATCAATATATTTGAATTAATTAATTTCAGTTTACAGTTGATTTTATAATTGGATTATAGTAATCAATGTAATTGAGGTTAATTAATTTGGATTATATTTGATTATATAGTTGGACTATTATAATCATTATAATATATAGTACCATTAATCGTTTATTAAATAGTTGGACTATTGTAATCAAGATAAAAATGAAAAGTTGAATATTTAAATGATTTAATTTTCATTGGGAATTAATAATAGGTTACTTTATTTGATAAAATAACTTGTTATATCTAGGCCCATAATTAAGCAAATAAGTAGAGCATAAAATCTTTGGAAGATTTATGTGATGATGACTTTAGTGCTTAATTTAATATACTTCACATATCCAAAGTGACTACCATTTGGAAATGGAAGATACGAAGGAATTAAAGAAAGGGTGCGGCTAACTTTAAAAATATTTGCCAAAGTTATGTTCACTACTAGTATTGAAATTGGATTTTAAATACTTAGTGTGGTACATAAAATATATGTATTGATGTTCAGAATCCGCTATGAGCTGGATACTGACTTCAAGCCGAGATTTCTCTGCGAATCGGAAACGGGACGAAATTCGCTGTTTCGACCGTAGATACCTAATTATAGGAACTACCCTTTGGGTATGTACTTAAATTAGGAAATGTTATTATGTAACTAGTTTGACTAGAGACATTATCTCTATATCAATGTTTAATCCGATGCGGATAAAACCTTTATATTCTAGAACACTAAATGTTTCATTATATAAAGATGATACTGAGATAAATACATTAGATGTAAATAACAGAATTTATATTTTGAATATAAATAAAATCTCAAACATATAAAATGACAAATAAATAGCTCAAATTGATTTGATCAATAAAGACTTATTTGTGGCATGTTGTCTGGGACACAATTAAACAAGACTCGTATATCCACACTTTTGAAGAGTGGGTACTAGGACTGATTTGACTATTCAAATAAGGTCTGCGAATCTAGTTTATTAGGTAAAATACCTAAAATACTATTTACTTGGTAATAGTAAAAGGGCCACCGATCTGTTAGCCCTATTCATGGTGAATTAAGTGGGCCCATATCTAGCTAGGCTAGATGTGAACATGAATATTTCGTGACCTTAACGGATGTGATATCACGTTGTGGTTATGTGTTTCTTTTGAAGAACACAGATCGGAAACTATTGAAGTTTCGACACGAAGTAAATAAACAGATCGGCTATAGTATTGTTCCGCCACGATAAGACCGTAATGGAAAATACTTAAGCAGTAAGTTTCATAAGTAAATGAAAGAGTACGGTATTCTTTCATATGAGGACTCCTCCCGAGACACGACAGTTAGACGGTGTGTCCGAACTAAAAACCGAATTTTGTTGGACATGATAAGGTTTATCACGAGTCGCTCTGAGCTACTGTTTCCTTCAATAGGATATGTATTAACAGTGCAAAACTTATTTAGAATAAGGTTCCATATAAATCTGTTTGACAGATATCATATAGGATATGAACAGGAAAGAAACGGGGTTTCTCATTCTGATAATTTGGGTATGCCAGGCATAACGTTTGGATGATACCAAACTAAAAGACCCAAATTGGATAAGTGCCAATATAGGTTATCCTAAGGGAAACCTTAAATATAGTACTTGTAAATCTCACATGAGAACAATGTGATTGTTGCTCACCATGCGGTTTTCCTGAGAGGAATACCGATATGCAGTGGTCAGTGAGAGGATAGTGATACTCGATGAAAATCAGAGTAATATTGTTCAAGGCACGAAGTCCTTAATGGAACACAAATAGTTCATCTATGATGAATCTATACCATTAATCTTCAAATACACAAGAAACTAGTAGATCAGATAGAGTCAGAAAACAACCTAGGGTATGGGTTTCTGATCTCACCCCATAAAGATGTCAATCTTATGGAGGTGTACCATCCGACTACATTTTGAGGAAGTGATACAAGGTATCGACTCCCTATTATGACAAAGTGTCATGAGTCCAAAATGGATTCCATGTATAACAACTATTTTGGATACTAGTGTTGTACCACAAGGCATTGTGCCTATTGGTACATTAAAACTTCAAGGAAGACATACATGGAAGGCAACATACCAACGTACAAAGCTGGGCTTTTGACGAAAAGGTATCGTTATCAACATTGTGTTAATAACGGTTCAACCTTTTACCTGTTGCCATGGTAAATCCATTTTGAAGATGCTTGTTGATAACTGCATATTTCATTTATGAAATGTGTCAGTTGTAGACCAAAATCGCTTTCCTGAAAAGGAAACCTCTTGGAGGATGCTTACAACATCCTGACGATTTTGTATAACCGACAAACAAGGTTTGCGGGTTATTCGATCCATGTTTGGATTGAAGCAAGCATAAGGTTCTTGGAACTGACGTTTTGAAATAATCATAATGGTTTATGATTTGACTCAAAACGAAATAATTCTTGTGTATATGAGGAGGTTAGTGGGAGCGCACTAACAATGATATTCCCATAAAGTAATTGTGAAAGCTTGGCTTTCATAGAAATTCTCCGTAGAATTCTGGGGAGTAACAACCTTTATTCAAGGAATAAAAATCTACTGGGATAGATTTGGAGTTGTTAACACTCTCTGGGAAATTGTACATTTAAAATGTACGTAACCTGGTGTCTCATACGCTTTGAGCATATGGAGTCACAATCAGGTCAATCCAAGTGATAGTCACTGGATTGAAGTTAAGAACATCTGTTAGTATCTTAGAGAACTAAAGATGCTGTCTTAAATTATGGAGTAGGAGAACTTGAAGTGACTAGGATCACTGCTGCAAGTTTCCAAACTGGTAAATACTACGGTACTATAAAGTTTGAATAACGGAACACTAAGCTGGAAATATTCCGAGCAAGATAACTGTTGCCGAGTAAACAACAAATGCGGATTATTGCTGCAGCTGAGGCAGCAATAGAAGCCATTTAGATCGATAATAAATCTAATTAGATTAGATATAGTTCTGTTAGCGGCTGAGCTAGGCGTCAGCACAGGCTAAAGAATTAATGGTCTCATCGATGATCCAGATATATACTTCGATATCATCTGATTCGTTCGGATCATACATCGTGGCGATGTGATGATCGTATAAATCGCGTCAAACGATAATCTGACAAATCCGCTGACGAAACTCTTTTCTCAGCAATTTGAGCGAACCGTACATAGTTCGGGTGTGGGACACTTGAGTGACTGGCTATGTGCCAAGTGGGAGATTGTTGGATAATATGACCCATAGCGTCACTATTTGTACAGATCATGGTGTTGTTGTACAAATTAACTATGTGACAAGGAAATTGCACTCTCATCATTTGTGATTAGATCACCATAGATATATAAATGATGAGAGGTCCCTGTGATTAGTTCCTGGACTGAGAATGATATGAGACAGTATCAGTCCCCGAAGGATTAATCATTAAATATCCATAGCCGGAGTATTATCGAGACTGGACATCGATAATGCGGAATAGCCTAGTATTGCACTTGTGCGCGTTGTGAGGGCACAATGGCATAGTTCTCATATATAAGTATCGGATACTTATGCAAGTGCGATATGAGGTCGTGTTTCACCGATGGTACGGGAAACAGCTTCGCTCTGGATAGACCCCTCGGAATCCCATTGGTATTATGATTATGTGTCTATGGGAGGCCGAAATCAAGGTAGGTGTGTATAGTCTTAACCTGAGACTTACATCGCTAATACTTACGATAATCGGTAGACTTTGGTCTTGGTGTGCAGGGCTTTAACCGGTTCTGTGTACACCACTTCTGGGTTTATCAGAGAGTCGTAGTGTATTGGGTGTGAATTCAAGACGGAAGTATCACTTCAGTCATAGTGGAGATGATGTCATGCAGGATACGGTACTAGTGCTCTTGAGTGATGCGCATCCAATCAGGATATTGTGACCAGGTCATGAATATCCGATTATAGAGACTATGTTACCAGACATCCGATATGTGTTTCGGACGGGGCAGACACTTATCCAGCCCCAGCCCTAGCACGTGACTATCCGATACTGGACCGATATACACAATACAATGGTATACTACGCTTGATACAGATCTTAATATTCTTAGATGAATATGACCGGAGAATTGGTAGACATCGTGCTTGCTAGGAGTCGACCTTGTCTCGTAAATCGGTTAGTAGTAGAACGTAGTACTTGGTACGTACGTGATTCGGATAACTCCGACGACCGTATTTACTGCCAACATATCCGGGGATCTCATGGGTCGCTTCCCAAAGATTCACCGATGACGTATGACTCGCACTTTTAATTAATCTGGGATTAATTAGATGAGAGAGAAAAATAATCTGGGATTAATTACGGAGATATTTTATCTGGGATAAAATATCATTTAAAGAGAGAGAACGATTAATTTGGAATTAATCGATTAATTAATATATTTGATATATTAAAGGAAATTGGATTTCGACGCGGAATTAAAATTAGATTTTAATTCGGGCAAACGAATTAATTTAGAATTAATTAGTTAGCGACGTGAATAGTGATTTCGCTAGGCGTAATCATTTAATTACGACGTAACGGAAAATTCGTTAATTTAGAATTAGCGAATCCGAGCCCGAGATTATTTGCGAGCACATTTGCATTTCGAATTCGAGTGCGGCACGTAAGTCAAATCAAGCGTCAAATCATTAGTCGCGTCAAGCGTCAAATCACTTGTCACTTTGAGTGATGTGACTTGACAACTTGAGTGATTGATGGGATTGATTGATGTGGTAGTTGGTAGCTTTTATTTGTTTGACTTTTAAAAGCAAAAGTTTGGTATATGATTTTAATAATCAATTACCAAAATTCAACACACATATTTAATCTTTCTTTTCTCTTCTCTCCTCACGTTTTTGAAACCTAATTCCTCTCTTCATCTCACGCCCTTGGAGGGCTTTCTTTCTTCTTCTTCTCTGGCAGTGGACTGCCGAGCAAACCAAGAGGAAAAAGGGAAGCAAGTGTGATTTATGGTAAAATCAAGAGTGCTAGCACACTCCGGGATCAATGCGAAGGTGATAGGGAAGTCCCCCCATGAGTCGGGAACCATTTCGGAAAGCTTGGAGCTTGATTTTGGTGACCAAAAACGCATCATCAATGGAGGCCATGACAGTGAACTGCACGTGAGCAGTGGCAGTGGGCAGTGGGTGCGAATTTTGTTGCCCAAATCATCTCTCAACCGCTCGATGTAAGTATTCCGCAACTTCGTCGTTGTATTCACTTGTGATTCATGCTTGTATTTTGATCTTGGGACCCTAGAAAAACTCAACAATCCTGGCATAAAATATCAGTCATAAAACAAAAGTCTCCCACTGGGTAGGGGAATTTCGCATAAGCCCACTACAACTACATCCAGAGAGTCGCCACTCCCGAATCGGAAATGCATCTCCCCATATTTCAGCCGTCTACTTTCCGTCAGCACCTGCAACGAATTGCAAATGTGAATAGGACAAGCAGAATCTAAAATCCAATTAGATGTCATAGATTCACAAGCCAATTAGATATCAATAATAGGAAAAATAAAAGTACCTGATATCGATGCTCTTTCCCTCCAAGTAGTCAAGACAGTTCCTCTTCCAGTGTCTGAATTTCTAACAGTGATTGCATTTATCTTCAGAAGCTCTCTTGGGCTTCGCTAGCCTAGCATGTGAAGGAACATTGAAACATTTCTTCTTCTTTCCATTTGTCTTATTCCCTTTCGACTTGGATTGGGAAGAAGCGGAAAGTGAAGTGGGTTTCGGAAGGCGAGTCAGAACTCCATTCTTCAAATCCCCCTCTGGTGTGAGAAACATCATATGCAAATCACGGTAAGACCAGTGAATCCCATTCATATTGAAGTACATGATAAACTAGAGATACGACGTCGGGAGATAACCAAGTATGACACTTCGTCATAGATTATCATTGAGAGGGAAATCAATGCGCCTCAATTGCTCGATCAAATCGATCAAATGAAGCACATGTATGCTCACAGCCTGTCCCACATATAGTTTAGAATGGAACAGTTCCATTGCAACTCTACCCTATACTCAACTTGTGGATGGGCTATATGTACATGTATTTGTAATATTTTCATTCATTAATAAAATGGCAATCTTTGTTATACATGTCTTACATAGATTATATAAATCTTCAAACACTGTAATAAAGCCCTTGGAGTAATAAGATGATGGCTTCCACGCCTTATGGGAATCATTACTCTTAAACGTTCATAGTAATAGTTTTGTGAATAATCTGGGCGTTCACAAAGCGGAGAGACTAGCATGATGATATGATCCGCCCTTAAGTTGGGTAGCCAATCTCATAGGCTACTAGCGGAGATCCGTCCGCTTGGTGTATCACATGGATGTATGAGTTGCTCATGTCCATCGAACTGACCGCCGAAAGTTTTCACATGGAGTGTTTATCCCATGTGTCTGTGAGAACTTTCATGTATCGATTGTATGACTAGTCCTTAGACTTGAGGTCTTTACAATCTTATGTGTGGATCAAATAACTTTGACATTCTACTTCCCCGGTTCAAAAGATCCGGTCATAAGGGTATGATTGGGTCATTTGTTGAAACACATGAAGTTTGAAAAGATACAACAGAGAATCACCACTCTCTCGGATAATATTTTCTTATAAGAGTAGTATTCCATTTCGCGGGTTGATATGTGTGATCAATGCTTGAGACTGTGGCCGCATCGGAAGAATCATGTGAGATTCTTGGGTTAGCACGATTCATGACACTATCAACATCATACTTTTGACTGTATGGGTAGACACTTTCCATACTCTAGGTCAAACGGTGGGGATACAGTGAGGTGAGGGACCGTATCATATGTAAATCGCATACAGAATGGGTATATAAATCTTTCCTTCTTATTTAAGGGGCCTTGGCATGTTGCTAGATGTCAATCTTGGTCATTGAAATCGAATGATCGGGGATAATTTATGTTCGATTAAATTATCACGATTCATTTCATGTCCAACTTGAGGGGAACCCAAAAGGTCACACACAACAAAGTCGAAATCAATGGTTAACAGTGCACAATACAAATTTAACAGCATATATGATTGTTGTAGGAATTGTTCATAAATGGTTCAATGTGTTTAATTATTGAACAGATCATTTATGAGGTTCCATAGTGGCTTAGGGATTGGTGAATGACGATAATGACACTTTTGGAATTGGAATAAATAAATAAAAATTAAAAAAAAGTGAATAGTAACATGAATAGTAAATGTTTTTATTTGTTATTTGTTTTGAATTCCAATTCGGCCCAAACTCTTATTAGGGTTTTATAATCTCATTAAACCACTAAATTAAGATCCAATGGCTAAGATTAAATTATCATTTATCCCACATCGGATTCTTAATTAATTTTGTTATCTTTGGAGCACCTATATAAACCCAATGAATTCTTTACAAATTTTTGCACCAAACCTTTCATATCTTGGGTTTATATAAGTGAGCAACTCTAAAGTTTAATAGTAAGCCACTGATTTTGAGGATCCTTAAGTCTAATTGACTAGAGGAACCTCGAGTTAAAAGTTTTGAGGTATTTGCCTAGGCTAGCACCAATGGCAAAATACCTGTGCACTCAAGGCGTAGTCTAGCCGTTGAGTTTTGGCTTTGGTGTGTGCATCTTTGGAGGCCACACACTTGGGTGGCTCTTTGGAACGTGGAAGAGCTTGCTGAGTTCGAGAAAAGCTTGTAGATTGGAGGGAGGACTGGAGGAGTATTCGGTTCAAGTAAGTCTTTTTCTTTCTTTATTTTAATTAGAGTTCTTATGATAGTTAACATGTTTAGGTTTATGTTATTTTCATGTTTTATGAGTTTTTATGCTTAGAATATATAGTAACATGCCTAGGCTTGTAGAATAATCAAACAAATGGGTCTTGGGCAAAGGGATAGCGGCATCATAATTATTTTTCTCTATTTTCCGCTGCACACTCGCGGCCGCTTCCAACAGTGGTATCAGAGCGCGGTTTTTGTTTTGATTAGTTATCTCTCATTTGATCTCGAAATTGGGTGTGTAAAAGCTCGTTGGAAAGCTAACACCCTGAACTTACTTTTAGGCACAAGTTTTGCTTGATTTGGTTAAGATTTAAATTGTGAAATTGCATCTAAATTTCACGCATCTATAAAAAAAATGTGAATAGTAAATTTATTTGATTAAAAATAAAAATGCAATATCATAATTAAATATTAATCAAAGTTATTTAATGCCTAAAATAATTCCAACATATTAAAACTCATATGCTTGATGATTCTATGTATGATTAGAATTGGCATGATTATTTTAGGGTGCAAGCATCTAGAGACTTTCTAAAGAAATAGATAGTGTATTGCTTATCTCTTAGCTAAGTAATTATTTTGTGATGAACTTAGAGATTTATTACCTTTAAGGCTAATAAATATAAATCACTTGTTTATAATAAAAGACATTATAAAAGATACAAGTGGGGTGGGACCAAGGCGTTAATAAAATTTTCCAAACTAAAGTTAATTTAACTAAAGGTATTACTAGAGTTAGATAATGATTTGGTGTTTTCCTTCACTCACTACCTTTTTATAGCCAAAAGGAAAAACTGTGAAGACATCTAGATAATCATTTACTCAAAGCTTACCTTAAAGCATATTTAAAGTGTTGGACAAATTTGGAGGATCTATTGTTTATTCCTGTCACCAATGTAATAAAAGCCGAAGAGGTAAGGGTATTTAAGAGAGTTCGCTCCACCCTCCCTCTGGGGAATTTTCAATGGAGGTTATTCACTTAAACTTGCTAAAATCCTCAATAATAATTTAAGTCTAAAATTTGCCTCCCATTGTAAAGTATAGATCCAAAGGGCTTAAACCGTATTGGCAGGACTAGGCTTTACCAGACTGACCAATACCAATTTGTCCCTAAATCGTACTATTGACAATGGTTTGACTTTTCTGAGTCATAAGACGCAACAACCCTTATGCGTGGTCTTATAACTTAGTGGCAAAAATTGGGTGTCCACAAGGACTAGCATAAGCTATGACATGTTTGATTGCCCAACCCAATGATCAAGGAATTGTGATTTATATCATAAATTGGTTGGGAACCTACCTAATTATTGTATTTTATAACGACCGACCCTAGTCGGAGTTGTGAAATGATGATAATGGGATCCTTGCCCACAAGAAATCCATCATATTGGGGGATGCGATTTGTTTAAAATTTTAAAACAATCGAGTGGGAGCAACTTCATAATATTAAAAGCCCATGTTATTATGAAACATTAATGAAAACATATTCCTAATTTTAACATTCTCTCTTAACAGGTGGGTTAAAATATTTCACAAACATTCAAATGGCAAACAAGATATCACTTTGTTCCATCCTTGATGAGCATAAGCTCAATGGGAACAACTACAATGACTGGTTTAGAAACCTTAAAATTTTCTTACGACAAGAAAAGATTTTCTATGTTCTTGAAAGACATTTTCCCCTTGAACCTGCAGAAGATGCTGACCAAAATACATTTGATGCTTGGAAGAAACACATCGATGATGATGAGCAAGCAGTTTGCATAATGATTGGCTCTATGTCGGACGAACTTCAGAAAGCTCACGAAGATATGGATGCTCAAACCATCATCTTTCACTTGAATGAGTTGTATGCAACTTCCGTTCATACCGTGAGATTCCAAGTGTCATGTGTCTTATTCCAAACAAGGTATAAGGAAGGATCCATTAGTAGACATGTGCTTAAGATGATTGGCCACATTGAAAAATTGGCCAACCTCGGATTCATCATAGATCATGAGATAGGTCACGATCTAATTCTTCATTCCTTACCAAAAGACTTCTCTAACTTTATTATGCAGTTTCATCTGTCTAATAAAGAAGCTACTTTAGCAGAATTGTACAATCTAATAAAGCAAGCATAGAAGGACTTGAAACCAGAGCTTAAAATCTCCGTCATGCTTACGGGTACAGACCTGAAGCCACGAGGCCCAAAGAAAAATAAGGGCAAGGCCAAGGCTCCAGATCACCTAAAGCCCAATGGTAATGTGGAGAAGAAAAAAGGAAATGGGAAATGTTTCTTTTGTGGAAAGAAGGGTCATTGGAAGAAAGACTACAGATCCTTGAAAGCCAAGGAAGCCCAAGAGGCCAAGACTGCAGATTCTTATGTGTGGATCAAATAACTTTGATATTCTCCTTCCCCGGTTCAAAAGATCCGGTCATAAGGGTATGATTGGGTCATTTGTTGAAACACATGAAGTTTGTAAGGATACAACAGAGAATCACCACTCTCTCGGATAATATTTTCTTATAAGAGTAGTATTCCAGTTCGCGGGTTGATATGTGTGATCAATGCTTGAGACTGTGGCCGCAGCGGAAGAATCATGTGAGATTCTTGGGTTAGCACGATTCATGACACTATCAACATCATACTTTTGACTGTATGGGTAGACACTTTCCATACCATAGGTCAAACAGTGGGGATACAGTGAGGTGAGGGACCATATCATATGTAAATCGCATACAGAATGTGTATATATATCTTTCCTTCTCGTTTGGGGGCCTTGGCATGTTGCTAGATGTCAACCTTGGTCATTGAAATCGAACAATCGGAGGATAATTTATGTTCGATTAAATTATCACGATTCATTTCATGTCCAACTTGAGGGTAACCCAAAAGGTCACACACAACAAAGTCGAAATCAATGGTTAATAGTGCACAGCACAAATTTAACAGCATATATGATTATTGTAGGAATTTTTCATAAATGGTTCAATGTGTTTAATTATTGAACAAATCATTTATGAGGTTCCATAGTGGCTTATGGATTGGTGAATGACGATAGGGGCACTTTGGGAATTGGAATAAATAAATGAATTAAAACATGAATAGTAATATAAATAGTAAATTTTTTTATTTGTTATTTGTTTTAAATTCCAATTCGGCCCAAACTCTTATTAGGGTTTTATAATCTCATTAAACCACTAAATTAAGATCCAATGGCTAAGATTAAATTATCATTTATCCCACATCAGATTCTTAATTAATTTTGTTGTCTTTGGAGGACCTATATAAACCCAATGAATTCTTTACAAATTTTTATACCAAACCTTTCATATCTTGGATTTATATAAGTGAGCAACTCTAAAGTTTAAGAGTAAGCCACTTATTTTGAGGATCTTTAAGTCTAATTGACTAGAGGAACCTCAAGTTAAAAGTTTTGAGGTATTTTCCTAGGCTAGCACCAAGGGCAAAATACCCGTGCACTCAAGGCGTAGTCTTGCTGTTGAGTTTTGGCTTTGGTGTGTGCATATTTGGAGGCCACACACTTGGGTGGCTCTTTGGAACTTGGAAGAGCTTGCTGAGTTCGAGAAAAGCTTGTAGATTAGAGGGAGGACTGAATGAGTCTTCGGTTCAAGTAAGTTTTTATCTTTCTTTATTTTAATTAGAGTTCTTATGATAGTTAGCATGTTTAGGTTTATGTTCTTTGCATGTTTTATGAATTTTTATGCTTAGAATATATAATAACATGCCTATGCTTGTAGAATAATAAAAACAAATGGGTCTTGGGGGAAAGGGATATCGGCATCATAATTATTTTTCTTGATTTTCCGCTGCGCACTCGCGGCCGCTTCCCAACAACATGTTTCTGGTTCATGAACGATTCACAAAGTTGTGTCATCATGCTATAAACATCATGCATCTCAAAGTATTGCCTCTTTAGTTCAGAAGAAAGAGATTTGAGAATGAATGATTTAACCCTTAAATCATCATCTTTCCATTTACAAAAAATCTCAATTTCTTCAGGCGATGCATCTTCAGATATAGCAAGGGGTAATGAACTTTCCAAAATATATCTCAGTTTTTTGGATCAGAGGACAATCCTCAAATCCATATCCCAGTCCGTAAAGTTCTCAGCGCCCTTAAGCTTATTTGTATCAAGAATACGAGCAAAAGGATTGGTCAAAGGTGCCGCCATCGCAGATCTATCAAATAGATAGCGAATCAACGGTTAGCAGATAAAACAGTTTCATATAATATCAAAAGCATTAAATAGATCATGGATTTTTAATCTAAAAATGCGCTTCCCATTATTTCATGCAAAACTATAATCCCCAGACAGAATACAAAACATGTGATAATAAAATCATAACATAATAATGAAAGGTGGACCCATGAATATATTTCAGCTCACAACTTTGGCACTTTCTCGCCTACGTATATTCATTAGGTAGACAACTCATTGTCGATCACTCAACAGTGACTCATGGGGTTTCGGTCCTAGTCGTTTCTCGTTGTGACAGCTTTGGCACATTCACAAAAAGGCATACCAAGGTTAAAATTGTCAATGATAAATTCAAGATACTTGCGTAACCCTGACAGCTTTGGCACGTTCAGGATTGCGCTATCACTTGAATTCACCTACTATCAAAATATATCCGGTACAGATAAATTCCTACTGGCTATATCAGCTTTGGTACGTTCTCGGATATAGTCATAGATTATTTATCCATAAGCGGTATTGACAAGACGAACCAAGTAATATGCATCAAATACTTATTAAATATAAAATCTTATTTTCAAATAGGAATTTTTCCGCAAAAGATGATTTTACTTTACTTAATCAAATTAAATAAACACATGCATGCATATAGTAAAGATTAAATTAAACATTGAATTTAAAGGTATAATCATATCGGGTGTTCAGAATCAGACTCGCTATGATACCATTTTGTTGGGTTTTTAGGGGCAAATCCGGGTAAACGCAACGGAACACGGAAAATCAAAATTTTCCAATTTCAATAATTTTTCTTTGGCAATTAAAATAAAAATTATTTATTCTAATTACTCAATACTCAAAAACTGAATTTTTTACCCCAAAATCAGATTTCTTCGTAATTACGGAATAACCCCTCAAAGTTTGCATTTTGTTCATTTTGGTCCTCAAATTGTCAAATATAATTTTAAGTGATTCCAAATCAATCGAAAAATGAATAAGACATGTCTAATACATCAAGATACAAATTGCAACACAAAACCACAAAAAAAACTTCAAATTACCGAGAGGTCCTTGAATTTTCAAGGTTTTGCAATTTGGTCCAATCTTGTTTAAAATAAGTCAAGATGAAATCCAATCATCACCAAACTTAATAACATCATATACACATCATTACACAACACATATATGAAAAACCCCCAAATTTGGAAAACGGTTAAGAACCCTAATTTCACAAATTAGTCCAATTAACCAATTTACGCCAAATTGAATAAATCCAACACTTCAATCAATTCTCTACCACACCAAACAAGTCTCACCACTTTTAAATAACACAAGAACAATTATAGGTCATTAATGAGTGGCCTAACAACTCTAGAATGACAACTTGATTATTAAATAATCAAAAGAAAGCTTATAAACTCATTTCAAGCTTACTTTGTTAATCAAACACACAAACATCTTTCAAACAAGTTCCCAACCATTCAATTACATGTTTAAAGAGTGGAGAAAATTATAAGCAATATATGTTGAAGCCTAGAAACATAGAAATAATTTTCTAGTTGAAAACGTTTAGAAAAACTTACAAAATTCCCAACTTTGCTCAATGCTTTTCCTTTTTGTTCTTCAACTTTCTCTCAAACTTTTCTTTGTAATATTTTGGTAACTTGAAATTAAAAAAAAATGAAAATAAAAACCTTATATACTTTCCCTTATGGCCGAAACTTGAAGGAAAAAAATAACAAGATATTTTTCAATTTTGCTTTAATTAATTAAATGGAAAATGATATATTTAAATTTTGGTATTTGATCATTAAAGCATTTAATGAAAATCAGCAAGTGTTTCTAATCATAATAGGCCATTTGCTAACATTAATCATGGCAAAAGATATTTACAATTTAATTAATTTAACTATTTAACACAATTATCTTAAATATATGAATTATATTTACATTAAATAATCAAAATACATATATTAATGATATATGTCAAAAATCACAATTTGACATTTAATTAACGTGTATTTAATAAAATCAAATATTAAATACAAATACACATTAATGAGGAAACGACCAAAAGATCCCAATTGCATGTATTTTCGTTTAATCGTTAAATGACTTATAAATAATCAGTATTATTCATAATAGTTGCCCTAGTACTCTACGAGTATATTTCATTAGTGAAACTCTATAATTCATGCATATCCGTCCAGAAATCCAATTCCGTGTCTATAATCTACCCACCCGTAAATTATGACGAACACAGATAAACTCATTGAACCACACATGTCGAGGTCATTGCATACGTATAATCCATCTGTCACAGGTATCGGGATTATTCCAGAGATATAGATATAAACATCAAATTTCTATAGATATAATCATGTCGACGTTTCTATTAGCAATCTCTTAATAACACTTAGAACTAACTTCTACAGTGTACCACGGGCCCATGGATTTAACAGATTGCTAATTCCATATTGAATAACTATACTCTGTACACAAAACTGACGGATTCTTTCTTAATACACATAGGATATCATGAGCATCAGTCCACTCCCAACGAACATGCGTAGGTCTAATCTAAATAGATCGGTGACCTGACTACCATATAAGTGTGGAAGGTAACTCATATATCCACAATGGTATCTCAGGTCAAAGTATCATTATGCTCGCACAACTGGAGAAGATTCTTATTGAAGTTTGTGTACCATCCATTAGGAAACTTCGGTGAGTCGTTCAGTGTTTATCCGCTATAAACACCTACACGTCTATACCAGTCTCCAAGACTCATTGTTCATTTATAAACCATTGGAATCTAAGATTCCAATAGACATGTACAAGTCTCAACGGGTTTACTTTACTGACCAAGTAGTGTAAACCTTGACCAGGAACTGTCTAAGAATTACAATGTCATGATACAACTCAATGTCAGTTGTGACGCTTTTGCAACAGTATCATAACTAATCATTCTAAGGTCATTTATGTTTTATCATATAATAAGATATGTTATATAATAGAAACTATTTATTTTATTCATAATAAAATATTACATAAGTATTTACAGGGAAATAAATAAGAAAATTGGCGCTCTGAGCCCCAACCCTAAAATGGCCCCCTCGAGGTCACCCACAAAAGAACAACAACAGCAAAACAAATAAAAAAAGATACCATCAAAGAGCAGGTACATCAGTGACAACGACATGAGGACTGAGCAGATCCATCGACAATAGGGCCGGGAGCATCCTCAGCAGCTACATTGGAGGAGGGGTCGATGACCTCTTCATTTGGGGAATAAATTCTTATATCCTGTGGATTTTATTGTCTTAGAAACAAAATCTGTAGCAGACAGTTATAAGCCAATTCCTGTAATACTTAGTGGTCCATTTTTTGCAACAATTAATGCCTTAATAAATTGTAGGAATGGAATCATGAATTTGTCCTTTGGCAATATGATGTTGAAGCTTAATATTTTCAACATGTGCAAGCAACCATACGATGAGGACAATGAAAATGAGAGCATATAACTAATTGAACCAATTATGGAGGAATATATTCAAGGGAGTTTATCTGATCCTATGGAAATTTGTACAATTAATTTTCTTGAATCAAGTACACAATTAGATTCAGATATTCCTAATGAGTTTTTACTTGATTATAAACAGGTACTAGAAAACGATGGAGAGAAGTAAAATTTTGAGGAACTATGAACACTTGAAAACGAGAAAAATGAGGAAGAAACCAAATTGGAATTAAAGACTTTGCCATAAGGATTAAAGTATGTTTTTCTTGGATACGAACAAACTCACCTTGTAGTAATTTCCTCCTCTCTCACAAGTGATCAAGAAGGTAATTTATTTATTTTGAAATAATATAAACAAGGAATTGGATGAACTTTAAAATATATACAAAACATTAATCCTTTAAAATGCGCACACAAAATACATTTAAAAGATAATGTCAGGACACATCGACCACCTAAAAAAATTAAACCCTTACATGAAAAATATGGTTAAAACTGATGGAGTTGATGCTTGGAGTGCTAATCCGATTTGTATATTTTATTATTTATTAATAAAATAACTACATTTTTCATTTCATACCTTATTAATGGTATTGTCATTATGCGTATTAGTTTGATGTATAGATATGCTAAGAATGACATCGACCTTAGAATAATCTTGACACTAGGTGTAAACTATTCTTAAAGTAAATATTCTTAGTCGTTGGTTTTGGAATACGGTCGAATTCCTATAACCTAGAAAACTAGCACATGTCGTATATTGGAATTGGAGTTCCAATGGCTTAACCCGATTTACCATGAGTTTTGGAAACTCGTATAGACATGTAGGTATTCATTGAAGCGAACACTGAATGACTCATAGGTGATTCCTAATAGTTGGAAGTACACACCACCATCAATAGGAATCTTCTCGAGTCGATTAGAATATGTAATCCTTTGACTATAGGATATCATTGATTTTGTGTGAGATCCTCCACACTTTAATGACATGTATGTTAGAAACCTTTTATGGTCTGGCCTCTAGATGTTCGTTGGGTGTGGACCGATGCACTTAGTAATCAAGTACGAAGTAAGATAGGATCTGTCAGCCCGTATGTTACCATAAGGGGTTTAGGTATCCATGTTAGTAAATCACGATTCTTAAATATTTGGCCAAAGTCGATCACCTAAGGTGGATCACATCAGTTATGAAGAATCGTGGACATGTCGACATGAGATGTGCATCTCAGAAACTTAATGGTATATTCTATGTTTCCTGAGCACAACTCGGATAGCCTACAATGGAGGGATTGTTAAACATATGTGATGACCTCGACTTGTATAGTTCAGAAAGGTCATTCGTGTTCTTCGCAAATTCGGAGGTGGTTGAATTACGTACATATTAGCTAGGCATATATGAGGAACATGTCTAAACTTAGAGAGTCCTAATATGAAGTGTACTCGTTGAGCACTTGGGTAGCCGATTAATTTTGATAAAATATAATATTCTATATTATAATTATCAACTAAGATAATCAAGTGTTATTGGATAACATTGATTATTTACTTTGACCTAACTGGATTAATTGGATTAATTCAATAATTACACAATGGCTTAATTGTAAAATCATAATTATCTCTACCATTTGAGGATATTATGGTAATTGTAAGTATGTAATAATAGGTGATTTTGGCTTGATTTAATTGGATTAAATCAAGGTGACAAATATTTAACTAATCCATTTCCTAATCCTTGGCTTGATTTAATTGGATTAAATTAAAGTGGGAGACCATGGAGATTAGTCACACATAATTATACATATTTGGACAAATTAGATTAAGCCCACTTAAAATTTGATTACAACTTTTATTAATTAAAAATTATCTAAGTTTTGCTATAAATAGCAAGTTTTAGGAATGTTTTAATTACAAGTACAAATACAAGTAAATTCTTAGAGAAATTAACCTAAGTTAGAGAAGTGTTTAGAGAAGCTTGTGAGGTCTCTACAACATTTCATTTAGGAGAAATCAAGATTGGATCTTGAAGTAAAGCTTTCTAGCATTGGAAATCAAGGTTGGATCTTTAAGTCAAGGTTGCACACCTTGGAGGTTCTCCAACCATTTCAACAAAGGAGAAGTGGATTGGATCTTGCATCAAGCTTACTAAGGTAATGTTTGATCTTCTCCTAAGTTATGTTCTTTTATGTATTAGATGCATGAACACATAACTTAATGTTGAAATAAGGCTAATCAATTATGTTAGGATACTTTAGAAGTATAAACACAATATGCTTGTTATTAGGTCAAATTATTTATGTTAGACATAACATAAAATTAGTGTTTGGAAATCTAAATTAAAGCTTAGAGCTATGATTACCATTTTAGAATCACTTGACCACCTTTGGGTGACCTAGATTTATTCACGAGACATTTCTTATTGGAATTCTAATTTGGTGTGTGTATTGGATTCAAAATTTACGCAAGTGCGTATTTAGAATAATTTATGTTTTTGTAAAAATATTTGATATTTTGAAAAACTTGATTTTTATTCTATAACATGTGTTGATGTTGGTTTTGAGGTTAAAAATTAATTTGGGTATTTTTGAAGTGTTTAGGGAGGACTAGAAGTAATTAGGGTAAAATACCCTAATTGCTTAAGTTCTCTGGAAATTTTCCAAAGAGCTGAAGCTTTGATTTGAAATGAAAACAAAATAAAAATTGTCTCATGTTTGCGTACTGTAGCGGCGTGTTATGTGAGCGTGCGACAATTTTATTTTCGTTCGTTTTTGAGTTTTCGGACTCCGTTTCAGCCATGGTTTTTTCCTTTACACTCGTAATGGAATATAGTATTTCATTAAGTAATTTAAAATTACACCCATGCTTTATATCCATGGGTTAGACCCATTTCCGCTGCGCGTGGCACCGATCTGACCCTAGGGGTTCCACAACTGCCCCAAAAAAACATGAGTCCTTAGTTTTCTTGATTCATTCATCTCTTACATACCTAGTTTATAGAAAAGCACATATTCTAAAAAAAACAAAGAGCTAAACAATTATGTGTTAGTTATAAATACGCATGTTGGACGTGCAACACTCACTGTCATTCTTTATGAATGATGGCTAATAATCCCGAAGAAAAAAATCAACCCATTAGAGATGGCTTGAGTAAGAAGTTATTAGATAATAAATCATTGACTCTTGAGATGCATCCTAATTGATTTGATAAACTAATTCACAATTTACATACATAATTTAAAAAAGAAAGACAACAATATAGTCTCGGGAATCTGACTTTAAAAGACCATATTTGTCAATTTATAAGAAAATTGGATTGGAAGCATACCCCGACCAATAGAGGGCGTTCAAGTTGTTACTGGATGTAAAATCAGGGGAAGATGTGAGCCACGATCACAACTATCAATACATATCATTTACTATTTTGATTTCCTTTTATTGTTTTAATATGTAACCATTCTTTTTAGTAATAGTGTTGTAAATTCAATTGTAAATTCCACACTAACCATGTGATGTCATCTAAACTATAATTCTTTTTATTCAGTCATTGGGGAAAATATCTCAATTTGGTTGGGGGAGTGGATAATTGACTATATAGTTTTCATTTTTATGTTTCATTATTGTGTTTTTTTATATTGTTTTTGCTTTATTGTTATTGTGTGTAAAAAAAAAAAATTATTTTATGTTGATTTTAATTTGTGTTTCTTTTTAAAAAAAAAAAAAAAAAATTAAATACACATAAACCAACAATAATGTTTTGTCTAACCAAGTGGAATTGTTGTTCAAAGATGGCAGTGTAAGGACTTTTCACTCCTGAGATGCATATCAATATTTCGTAATAATTTAATTTTTTCCTTTCTTTTGAATCATTTAAATTTGTAAATTCTCCATAATATTGATTAAATTTGATCTTCATATGCTTATTTGACATATATTATCAACATACACGGTAAAATATGATCGTGGGTTATAATTTAAAATTTTATAATATTCAATTTTCTAGTTGGTTGGAGGTAGCACCTAAAGGTAGTGGAATTTATGTTTTTATTCAAAAAAACTAACCATGCTTTTACTTAGTAACCGGAAATATTGTCTCAATAAGCAGATATTGTTCCCGTAAAACTGTAAAGTTTGAATTGTTTTATTAAAAAAAAGTGTGTAACTAAGTTCGATTTTGTAGCCTCTCTAACTCGAGTAATTAAGTCCGTATGGGTGTTTTAACACTTAGTGTCCTAAGGCCAACTGGTCTGTGAGTCATTAAAGAGAAAACCTAAGGAATTTGGACACTTCTTCTTTTTAATATATGATATCTGAATAATTAAGTCTGTAGGGGTGTCTTAACACCTAGTGCCATAAAGCCAACTAGTTTAGAAGTCACAGGCCCAAAGCTCGTTGCAATAGTTAAAATGTATTATTATTAAAAAAAACTATTTTTATATTTAAATAAATTACCATTGCCAAAAGGTGTGAATTCTGATATAACTTTAGGACAAAAATATTACTATCTTTTCAACAAGACTAATGAATATTGTAGGAACGATGAATTGATTGGTACTTTGTTTTATGTGTGTATGAAAGAAGGATAAAAAGTACATGATAATTTTCTTATTTGATTATTTAGAAAGAAAGAAAACAATTATCAACTTGAATACAAATTTTTCTTTTAAATTTTCGCTTAAATTACTAGGGACTAGTAATAAGCTTGCTGGGGGGTGTGATGAATACTAAAAAGTGCACATTTATTAATAAAAAAGTAATCATTTTATACTTTTAGTTTAATTAATCCCCTTAATTTAGCACATTTGTAAAACAATAATTAAATTTATATTCTATATATTTTTATTATGATTTTTATTTCTTATGTAGGTGAAATAATACTTTGGAAGCATAACTAGAACAATGGACGTGACATTTAGATTTTGGAGGCCAGAAACTTAAAATATCATTCTAATAGTGTACAATTTCAGAAATTCCAGCTTTGCACAATTTTCATCATAAATGTTTACTCCGATATCAGATTGAGTTCGATTCCAGTTCCAGATGAAAGAAGATTCAAATATCTACAACTTTGTTGTTTATAAGATTTTCTAGTTCTGAGGTTTTCAAGACCGAAATTAATGAAAAATCTAAAGTGTGTTATATGTAATTATTTTAAAAAATGCCAATCCACCGAAAGGTGGATTGACAATTCATTTGAAAAAATTACAACATGACAAACCACCTTTTGGTTTGTCATGTTATGTTTTGTATTTTGCATGCAACTTTTGAAAGTTGCATGCAAATTGGTTGAAGGAGGGCAGAGCATCCTCTATAAATAGAGGATACTCGATAACTCATTTCGTCATCTCGGATTCCATAGTTTTCTCTGAAAATATATGGAGTTCTAGCTCTTGTGTGTTTTATTTTTTAAGCTTTCTTGTAATTTCTTTTTCTTTCAGTAATAAAATTATGTGATTTTTATTCAAACATGATTAGCTAATTTCATCCTACTGGGTCGGGTAAATGAGACTTGGCATAATTGAGTACCTAACTGAACTTGTTATAGACGAATGTTATCACCGTCTTTATGGTTGGTTTTATATATTTGGGCATAATTAAATCCTAAAATAAATTAATTGGGTGATAATGACAATTTATATATTATAAAAAGTAAGATTTCTAAATTTGAAATATTAAAAGTGGATCACTTAGCCCCAATATTTTATTTTATTATTGCAGTCCAATTCAAAAACTGTCAATCACTTCAAATAATTCAATCTTTTTATTTTCACTAGAATTATTATTTTATTTTACTAAATCTATTCACTGTGGATCGACCCCGGACTTACCAGGTTATTTTATTACTTCGACACTCTTATATTTTGGAGTAAAGAACCAATTTGTGAGTATGTCAGCCGTTTAAATTGCAGAATGAAAGAACATTCCCTTGTGGCCAAGTAATCTTATCGGGTTGGGGTCGGGTACGTCCCACCAAAGCCTTATTATTTTTGTGGGCATTGAGTCATAGTTTCTCCCTCATGGCCGTTTGAATGGCATGCATAAACATTCCCATGTGGCCAAGTAATCTTATCGGCTCGGGGTCGGGTATCTCCCGCTAAGGCCTTATTATGATTATTCGCATGGGGTCGGTGTTTCTCCCCCATGGACGTTTTAATTGCACAATGAGAGAACATTCCTTTGTGGAAAAGTAATCTTATCGACTCGAGGTTCTATTGAAAATACATCTGCAGCATCCTCACATTCCATGGCTTCTTAAGCCAAGTTCCATCCAGCTGCTATAGGTAATAGGCCCCGACCTGATGACCTTTGCTATCGTTGTTGCCCTGCCCTCATGGCCTCTTGATTAACATACTTGTTGAGGTAGCCGTTCCTTACCAGGTCCTCAACATGTTCTCGCAAATCCCTACAACTCTTCATGCTATGCCCATTTGTATTATGGTGTGCACAATATGCTATAACATTCCTCTTGTCAATCGGGAATCGCCTTTGGTCGGGATCTGTTAGCATGCCCTTATCTAGTATGTCCTGAGCTATATGCGCCAAAAGACTGTTCAGGGCTGTGTAAGCCATGTCCCCCGCAACATGTGTAATTTCAATTGGGGGCGTCCTCTCAGGCATTGAGTTGCCCCGAGCTATTTGTCTGAACTCTCATTGCCTCGGGCCTGGTCCTTTTTGACTTCCACCGACATCACACTGATTCTCTTGTTTTGGCATTTTTGGTACCCAAGCGGCCTCTTCTCAACTATCTTCTTATATTCTTCCCATAACATAAATTTCCTTTCCTGTTCCTGGACTCCATCATAGTCTGTTACCTTCTGGATCTTTAAGTGGGACCATAACTTCCCGACCCTTAGAGCTCATTTAAAACTCTCAACGGGCTATTATTGGATGATTTCGAGGTTCACATGTCATCTTCTTCTTCCCATTGCTCTTCCTTAGGTGCGACACTAGCTAAAACTACAGACCTCACTCTTTGAGCATTTCTCTTCCCAATTTCTTGATCTCCATCCGCTCTGATGACTCTTTTCTCTTTTGCTATTTCCTATTTCTTTCTATTGGGGCCCTCTTACCTTTGTTCTCATCTTTTCTTTTCCAATTTCTCCATTTTTTCCATCATAGCCTTCATGAAGGCTTGAGTTGTTTCCTCTCTTTTCGAGCATTCTCACTTTCCTGTTGTAGGGTTTCTTCCATATTCTCCATCCATTCCGTTGTTGAAGTCTCTGAAGCCCCGTGGTTTCCATCTCTTTTCATTACCTTAATGTGTTTGCTACTTTTTGTTTAACTGCTCACAGACGGCGCCAACTGTTGATGGCTTTTTTTCATTCCAAGGGTGATATTAGAATTCAACCCCTCAAACAAACCTCCCACAATCAGTGAATTTGTTTGGTTAGTTGGGAACTAAAGTAAACTTAACAAGCAAACATAAAATCACATGGGAAATAAGAGATTAATGTGGTTTGGCAAAGAGTGACTCCAACCTACTTCCACGAGAGCAAAGAAGGGGAATTTGACTTCCTCGGGTCAAAACCGACTAGATTTCTCTCTCTCTCTCACTAAACTTTTTAGAACTCTATTTACAAGTGATGGAATAACAAAACGGCCCATGAAATTGAGTCTTTGATTTCTTTATATAGACTTCTGAATCTACTATTCTACCGACCCATGACGTCAGCCTATATCATTCTGACATTGTTGCCCATGTTTTTTTACCCAACCACTATGCAAATAGTAGCTCTGACCTCTAACTCAACCACTCTATATCGGTAGAAGCCCATCATTCCATCCTTTTGTCCACTGCTACACGTTCTACCAACGTGACAACCTACGACTTAACCACTCGAACACTGTTTCGTCGGTCAGAGTCTCTTCCCAAGGAAAGTTGCAAACTTACTCCTGTCATATCAGCCTTTTGGAGGCCCAAACTTTCATGCATGACATGCGTCGTGTGCTCTCAAGTACAGGATACCTTGTGGTCTCAGCTCTGATTCTCGGGTCGGTGTGCCAAGGTGAATCATGCTTGGTCCTCTTCCAAATTCCTCAACATGATTGAGTTAGCAAGTTCGGACCATCTTGGCTCTGCCTCCATTAATGCTCAAGTGATCCCAAATCTAATACTTCTTCAGGTCGGGTCATATCCCAACTCCACTTCATCAGTCGGTATTGCTCTCGGTAAGACTATACAATGGGCTCTTGTCTCTTATCTGACTTCGGCCCCTCTAGGCCCTTTTCATTTTCCTAGTCAAGTATAATCCCCAATTTTCCCTTCCTCGGGATTCTGACTTCCTAGGGGTGAAAAACCATCATTAAAATAATGTTCAAATAATTTTGAATATGGAAGCTTTTATTATTAACTATGTCACTACTATAAATATTATAGGCTTTTAATGCGTATTGTATATTACTTTGCTGAGTTTATAGTCACGGGCTGCTATGCTGATGTGTTTGTTTCTTATTGGTGGCTGTGCATATAGAAAAATGATTTATTGTCATCTAAACAATTCTACAATTCAGTTTCAAGTTGTTATAACCAAATTATTTTCCCGCATAAATTCCGTTATCAGAGCATGTGTTATAAGCATGATTTCATTGTAATATAAATAGGGGCAAAGATCATTTGTAACACTCATGTCGACAATATGAGATATGCGTCTTGAAAACTTGATGGCGTAATTTATGTTTCCTAAGCACAACTTTGATAGCCTACGGAGGGATTGTTTAATATATGTGATGACCTGGACTTGTATAGTTCAGAAAGGTCGTTCGTGTTCTTCGTGAATTCAAAGGTGGTCAATATGTGAGTCTTCTAAACTCCAAGGCGCATATCTCATATTATCGACATGTCAATAATTCTTTACAACTAGTCAGAACACCATTTCTGATATATGCGATCCACCATAGGTGATCGGCTTTGACCAAAGTCTATTTGAGCGTTCGTATTCCAACTCTCTCTTCCTCGGTCTGAGGTTCCATTTTCTTCGAAAGATGTATGACTTATCACAAAGGTATATTTACTGCTTTACAGATGGTAAATTCTTACATTTCTAAAATTTTATCTATGTATGTGGATTGCGACAACCCTATATGTTCCATACTGTATCCCGGTAGAGCCTTATACCCAGTATATAGGAAGCTTCACCCATGTCTTTCATGGAGAAGTTCTTATAAAGGTAGGCTTTCACACTTTGCATCAATTATATATCATTTTCAATGATAAAGATATTGTCTACATACAAAACAATGAATACTATCATGCGCCAAATGACTTTCTTATAAACACACGGTTCTTCCTCGTTCTTGATGAATCCAGATAATCTAATTATCTCATCAAAATGACGACTCCAGCTTCGAGATGCCCGTTTAAGTCCATAAATAGACTTCTTTAGTTTACAAACTAAGTTTGGGGTCTCACTGGATACGAAACCCTTTGGTTTTTCCATACAGATATCCTCCTCGATGAATCCATTTAGGAAAGCGATTTTCACATCCATCTGTCATATCTCATAATCATGATATGAAGTAATGGCTAAAAGAATCCTAATGGATTTTAGCATGGCTAGTGATGAAAAAGTTTCCTCATAGTCAATCCCAAGATATTGAGTGTAATATTTCGTAACTAGTCAGGCCTTAAAGGTTTTCACCTTTCCATCGGGACCTCGCTTCCTTTTATAAACCCATTTACAACCAATAGGTTTAACTCCTTTAGGAAGTTCAACCAAGTCCCAGACTTGATTGTCATTCATAGAATCCATCTCGGACATCATAGCTTCCTACCATTTTCCCGAATCGATATCCAATATCATCTGTTTATACGAGGTCAGATATGTTTCCTCCAAGAGTATAAGAATGATGTATTATATATTGGATCTATAATATCATAGTTTTAAGTTGAAATAAGGCTAATGAATTATGTTTGGATGCTTTGGAAGCATAAACACAATATGATTGTGAATGGGTCAAAATATTTATGTTGGACATAAACATGAAATTAGAGTTTGGAACTCTATTTGATAGCTTGAAGCTATGACTACCATTCCAGAATCACTTGACCACATTTGAGTGACCTAGAATTATTCATGAGTCATTTCATTGTGGAAATCTTATTTCGGTTTGTGTTTTGATTCAAGGAAATATATATATATATATATATATATATATTTAGAATATATATACACTAGTAGTATGCTACGCAAGTAGTATGCTGCATAAGCAGCATGCTCAGCAATGCGCGCCCTCTCCGATTTTTATCCCGATTTGGTTTTTTCGGACTCCGATTTATCTCCGATTTTTCCCTATACACTTGTAATGAAATATGATATTTCATTAGAATATTTAAAAATACACCTTTAATCAAATTGTTGGGGTTGGTGCTCAGAGCGCCAATTCCCGGTTGTATTTCCTAGAAAATACTATTGTAAAACGTTTTATTATGAATAAAATGAGTAATTTCTATAATATAATATATCTTCTTATATGGCAAAGACGTAATAGACCTTAGGATGATTAGTCATGATACTGTTGCAAAGTGTCATAACTGACATTGAGTTGTATCATGACGTTGTCATTCTCAGACAGTTCCTGGTCAAGGTTTACACTATTTGGTCAGTAAAGTAAACCCGTTGAGACCGATACATGTCGTATACTGGAATATATGATTCCAATGGTTTCTCAATGAACCATGAGTCTTGGGGACTCGTATAGACGTGTAGGTATTTATAGTGGATAAATACTGAACGACTCACTGAAGATTCTTAATGGATGGTACACCAACATCAATAAGAATCTTCTCGGGTTTAGTAGCATCTATGATTCTTCGACTTGAGATACCACTGTAGGCTCATGAGACATCTTCCACACTTAGATGGCAGTCACGTCACCGATCTATTTAGATCAGACTTCCGCCTGTTCATTGGGTGTGGACAGATCCTCATGGTGTCCTGTGTGTGTCGAGATAGGATCCGTCAATTCTGTGTACAAAACATAGGTAGTCCATGTTGGGGTTGGTGCTCAGAGCGCCAATTCCCGGTTGTATTTCTGTTAAATACTTATGTAAAACATTATTATTATGAATAATATATGCAGTTTCTATAATATAATATATCTTATTAAATGGTAAAGACGTATTGACCTTAGAATAATTAGTCATGGTACAGTTACAAAAGCGTCGCAACGGACATTGAGTAGTATCATGACGTTGTCATTCTCAGACAGTTCCTGGTCAAGGTTTACACTACTTGGTCAGTATAGTAAACCCGTTGAGACCGGTACATGTCGTATACTGGAATATATGATTCCAATGGTTTCTCAATGAACCATAAGTCTTGGAGACTAGTATAGACGTGTAGGTGTTTATAGCGGATAAACACTGAACGACTCACCGAATATTCTTAATGGATGGTACACTAGCGTCAGTAAGAATCTTCTCGGGTTGAGTAGCACTTGTGATTCTTAGACTTGAGATGCCATTGTGGGCACATGAGACATCTTCTACACTTAGATGGCAGTCACGTCACCGATCTATTTAGATCAGACCTCTGCCTGTTGGTAGGGTGTAGACAGATCCTCAGGGTGTCCTATGTGTATCAAGATAGGATCCGTCAGTTCTGTGTATCAGAGCATAAGTAGTCCATATGATTAGCAATACGATAAAACCATAGGCCCGTGGTAAAGTTTAGAAGCTAATTCTAAACATTCTTTTAGAGATTTCTAATAGAATAGTCGACTGGATAATCCCGATAGAGATTTGACGTTTACATCTATATCTCTGGGATTTATCCGGATACCTATGACGGAGGAATTATACATTTTCCATGACCTCGACCTGTATGGTTCAGCGAGATTATCCGTGATCGTCATAATCTACAGGTGGATAGATTATGGATACAAAATTTGATTTCGTGACGGATATACCTGAATCTAGAGAGTCTCAATAACGAAACATACTCGTAGAGCACTAGAGCAACATTAATAAATAATATTGATTATTTATTAAGTCGTTTAAAGGTTAAACGCAAGATACGTGCTAAAGGGACTAGATAGTCATTTGCCTAATTGTTCTGTATTTATATTTAATACTTGATTAATTTAAATACACATTAATTAATAGTCAAAATGAGTTATTTGACTTATATCCTAAATGAATATATATTTTTAATATTTAATGTAAATATTATACATATATTTAATATATTTGTATTTGATTAATTAATTGATTAATTAATTGTTAAATGATTAAATTAATTAAAATATAAATATCTTACATTAGGATATTTGATGTAAATGATATTAGTTGCCTTTGTTGACTTAAATAAATATCCATAAAGTGTTTTAGATATTTATGCAAGTTGATTTAATGAAATTTGAAATGAAAAATTTGGTATATATTTTTGCAAGGGTTTCGGCCAAGGCAAAAATTGGAGAGGTATATATTGTTTTCATTTCTTTCTCATTTACTAACCTAATACAATTTTCATAAAACTCCATTGAAAGAAACCAAGGAAACAAGTGAAGGAGAAAAGGAAAAACCAAAAGAAAAGCTTGGATTTTGTAAGTTTTTCAAACTTACTATTAGAAAGGAAATTGTTCCTTAGGATCTAGGCAACATCTTGTGATGTTCTTAAGTTATTCTTTTCTTTATTTCTTGTGTTTTTTATGATGGAAATTTTTATTGAAAGTGTTGAGCATGTATTGTGAAGGAAGGTTTTGACTATTGTAGTTGTAAGCTTTCTTTTAAGGTTTTGGAAACCATGTTGCTAATCTAGAGTTGTTGAACCACTCTTAGATGACCTAGATTTGATCTTGAGTTTTTTCATTGTGTTGAGACTTGGATTGGATGTAAGAATGATTATTGAAGTAATTGATTTAATGTATTTGGTCTAATTTGTCCAATTTGTGGAAATTGAAAAATTAGGGTTCATAACTAATTCCAAATTTGGGGCTTTTCATATATGTTCTGTATTTGTATGTGCATATGATGCTTATAAAGTTTCATGTTGATTGGATTACATTTGCAATTGTTTTGAATCATGAAATGACAAAAGGCACAAATTGCCTACCATTAGAGGCTCTCAGCCTTGGACTTAGAATTTAGGGATTTTGGTTGTTTTGGTGTTTTGATGTTTTGAACATGCTAAGTTCATCTTAGAAATGATTTAGAATCATTCAAAATTGATTTGATCAATTTCGGACTAAAATGGACAAAATACCAAAGTAAGGGCATTTCGGTAAATTCACTTGAATATGATCCATTTGAATTTTATTTCATAATTTGATTATTGGATAATTAAATAAATGTGTTTATTTAATTAATTCGAGAAAAATTTTTGAAATCGGAAAATTTTGATTTTCCCGCTTCCGCTGCGTTACCGGATTCAGCCCCTAAAAACCTCTACAAAATGGTATCAGAGCGAGTCTGATTATAGGCCACCTATAATGATTAGCCTTCATTGAATCAATGTTTAATCATATTTTCTTGACTTTATGCATGCTTATTAGAATCTAATTTGGTTAGATTTATGGTGTATGACACTTAGCGGAAAATCCTTAATTAATAAGGTTTTAATGTAATTATGTATTTGATACATGTTATGTGGTCCGTCTTGTCAATACGGTTTATGGATACTTCTCTGTGACTACATCCTAGACCGTGCCTCTGCTGTGAGGGTGTAACCGATAGAGATTTATTTATACCGGATGTATAACAGATACTAGGTAAATTCAAGTAAAAGCGGAATTCTGAACGTGCCCTACCTGTCAGGATTACGTAAGTAAGTTGAGTTTATCATTGACGAGTTTAACCTTGGTACGTCTCCTTGTGTGCCTGCCTTCGCAGCGACAACGAGAAACGACCAGGACCGGAAACCCAGGAGTCACTATTGAGTGATTGACAAATGAGTTGTCTACCTAAAGAATATACGTAGGCGAGACCGTGCCTCTACTGTGAGCCAAAATATATTCACGGGATCCACCTTTCACTATTAGTATTTAATTTAATTATTAAATATTTGTATTCTGTTTGGGGATTACAGTATTGCATGATTTAGTGGGAGGGGCATTTTTAGATTAAAAATCCATGATCTAGTTTATGCTTATGATATTATATGAAACTGCTTAATTTCTGCTAACCGTTTTTCGTGATCTATATGATAGATTGGCGATGGCGGCACAATCCATAAATCAGTTTGCGTGTTTGCTTGATGCGAATAAACTGAAAGGCGCTGAGAACTTCGCTGACTGGGAATTGGATTTTGAGGATTGTCCTCGATTCCGAAAAGCTGGGATATGTTCTTGAGGGTCCGTTGCCCCTTGCTGTGGGTACAGATGCTTCGGAGGAGGAACGCCAAGTTCTTGAAACTTGGAAGGATGATGATTTAAGGGTTAAATCATATATCCTTAGTTCACTGTCTCCGAAACTCAAGCAACAATACTATGGTATGTTAGATTCCTATAGTATGATGACGCGATTGAGACAATCGTTTGAGAACCAAGAACAAGTGATTGTTCACAAAGTCTCCATGGAACTGTTCCATGCGCGTCTGGATAGGGGCAAAGTGTTAGCCCACATGTTCTTCAGATGATCGATTTGATCGATCAATTGAGGCAACATAATCTCATCTTGAATGACATTCTCGGTAGGAGTGTCATTCTTGGTTCACTACCAGCTTCATTTCGCCAGTTCGTGATGTACTTCAACATGCACAGGACTGTCTGTACCTACCAGGAGCTACATAGGATGTTGCTCACGGTAGAAGAGGACCTTAAGAAGGGAGTACCGACTCGCCCTCCTAAGACAACTCTTTCGGCTTCTTCCCAAGGATGGTCCAAGGGAAAGAAGAAGAAAGGGAAGAAGAAGAAGGCTTTCGGTCCTCAACAACATGCGAAGATTGCTAAGCCCAATAGGGCTTATGAAGACAAATGCCACCACTGCGGCAAAGTCGGGCATTGGAAAAGGAACTGTCCTGATTACATCGCCCAGCTGAGGAGAGACAAAGCATCTACATCAGGTACTTTTATTTTTCCAGTTATTGATTTATCTTTGGCTTGTGAAGCCGTAACATCCAACTGGATTTTAGATTCTGCTTGTCCCATTCACATTTGCAATTCGTTGCAGGTGCTGAAGGAAAGTATAAGGCTGAAGCCCGGAGAGATGCAGTTGCGGTTCGGGAGTGGAGACTCTTTGGATGCAGTTGCAGTGGGAGTATGCGAGATCTCATTACCGAATGGGACACTTTTGTTAGATGAATGCCATTTTGTACCTGGATGTGTAGCTAATATTATATCACTTTTTGTATTGGATACAGAAGGATTTTGTATTAATATTAAGAATAGTTCTTTATATTTATATGATAGTAATAATATTCAGATCCTTTGTTGTCCAAACTAGCATGGTCATTATACATTGCAAACTTCAAAATATATATTAAGTACTGGAGTTAATAAACGTAGTTTACCTGTAATTAATAATACTGAATTTGGCATATGAGACTTGGTCACATTGGTGTCAAACGCCTTACCCAATTGGTTAGGAATGGTTTGATATCAGATCTTACCATTGAATCCTATCCAAATTGTAAATCCTGTATTCAGGGTAAGATGACCAAAGCCCCATTTTCTGGTGTTGGACACCGCGCCACTAACTTACTGGAACTCGTACATTCTGATGTATGTGGTCCACTAAGTCAAATTGCTCACAATGGTTATTCATACTTCGTTACCTTTACCGATGATTTGTCACGGTACGGTTATGTGTATTTGATGCGACATAAATCAGAAACCTTTGAAAAGTTCAAAGAGTTCCGAAATGAAGTAGAAAAACAAACTGGTAGATATATTAAATGCCTTCGATCAGATCGAGGCGGCGAATATATGAGTGGTGAGATCATGGATTATATGAAGGAGAATGGGATTCTCGCTCAATATACTCCTCCAGGTACTCCACAGCACAATGGAGTGTCTGAGAGGAGAAATCGGAATTTATTGGATATGGTCCGATCAATGTTGAGTTTCACAGATTTGCCATATTATTTATAGGGCTACTCTCTCTTAACAGCCGCACATTTTTGAACAAGATTCCTTCAAAAGCTGTTCCTACGACTCCGTATCAGATATGGTTCGGTAGGAGACCAAATCTTAATTTATTAAGGTTTGGGGTTGTCCTGCCTATGTCAGGGTGACTCAGCAAGATAAGCTTTCGCCTCGAGGGAAAAAGTTTAGGTTTGTTGGATATCCTTCGAATACGAGGGGATATCTGTTCTATGATACCGAGCATCGAAAGTGTTCGTAGCTCGCTTCGCAAAATTTCTAGAAGTAGAATTTTTGTCAGAAGGTGGTAATCATAGACAGATTGAGCTTGATGAAGTCCAACCTGAAAAAAACGAACCAACGGAGGAACCTGAAGTTCAAGTAGATAAATGACCTTCAACACACACACTCCATATGTCGGAAAGGGTATCTAGACCTCCTGAACGCTTGTATTTGATACAAGAAAAGAGTCTGGATGTTCTCTTAGTTGAAGAGACAGATCCTTTCACCTATAGAGAATCGATGTTGGACATCGACTCCGTGAAATGGCAAAGTGCCACGAAATACGAGATAGACTCAATGCATGAAAATCAAGTTTGAGACTTGATTCCGCTTCCCGGAGGAATTGTTCCTATCGGTTGTAAATAGGTTTACAAGAGGAAGCGCGGGCCTGACGGTAAGGTTGAAACTTACAAGGCCCGACTGGTATCAAAAGGTTACATGCAGCGACCTGGCGTCGACTACGATGAAACTTTTTCACCAGTAGCAATGCTTAAGTCTATTCGGATTTTTCTTTCTATAGCTGCATATCATGACTACGAGATTTGGCAAATGGATGTCAAAACGGCTTTTCTAAATGGATTTCTTCATGAAGAAATCTATATGGAACAGCCGGAAGGTTTTGCGTCCAGCGAAACCTCGGGTATGGTATGTAAGCTTAAGAAGTCCATTTATGGACTTAAACAAGCTTCACGAAGTTGGAATCTTCGATTCGACGAGATTATTAGATCGTCTGGTTTTCTCCAGAATTCGGAAGAGTCCTGTGTGTATCAGAAGACCAGTAGGAGCATGGTCGTATTTTTAGTCCTATATGTTGATGACATCCTAATCATTGGGAATGATTTAGGTATGTTACAAAGCGTCAAAGCATACCTCTGTAAGAATTTCTCCATGAAGTACCTGGGAGAAGCTTCCTATGTTTTAGGGATAAAACTCTATAGAGATAGACAAAGGAGGCTGATTGAGTTATCCCAATCAACGTACATAGATAAGATCTTGGAACGGTATAGTTTTGGTAACTGTAAGACAGCAAACATACCGTTCAGACATGGGATTCATCTTTCTAAGAAGATGTGTCCACAAACAGAAGATGAGAAGGTTAGAATGTCTACCAACCTTATGCTTCGTGTTTGGGTAGCATAATGTATGACATGTTATGTACGAGGCCTGATATCAGTTTCGCTGTTAGCGTAACTAGTCGATATCAGTCCAATCTAGGTAATGACCATTGGATGGCCATTAAACATATCCTAAAGTATCTCAAAGGTACCCAGGATAAGTTAATATTTATGGAGGAAACGAGCTGCAGGTTAATGGGTATACAGACTCTGATTTTCAATCGGATCCCGATGATAGAAAGTCTACATCTGGATTTGTCTTTACCCTTAACGGAGGTGCAGTTTGTTGGAAGAGTTCCAAACAGGGATCGACAGCAGATTCCACCACTGAGGCGGAATATATTGCAGCTTCTGAAGCTGCAAAATAGGCTGTGTGGATAAAGAACTTTATCATAGAATTGGGAGTTTTCCCATGTATCGAGAATGCGATTCCATTATACTGTGATAATACTGAAGCCATTGCGCAAGCAAAGGAACCGAGGGCGCATCAGAATTCAAAGCATGTGGAACGAAAGTACCACATCATTCGAGAGATCGTGTCGCGATGGGATATTGTCGTGTGCAAGTTACCGAGTGAAGATAATGTAGCAGACCCGCTGACGAAGGCCATACCTCCGAAGTTGTTTGATAAACACGTGGAGTCGATGGGTATTAGATACAATCGATATTGGCACTAGAGCAAGTGGGAGATTTTGTTGGGGTTGGTGCTCAGAGCCCCAATTCCCGGTTGTATTTCTGTTAAATACTTCTGTAAAACATTATTATTATGAATAATATGTGCAGTTTCTACAATATAATCTATCTTATTAAATGGTAAAGACGTATTGACCTTAGAATGATTAGTCATGGTACACTTGCAAAAGTGTCGCAACGGACATTGAGTAGTATCATGACGTTGTCATTCTCAGACAGTTCCTGGTCAAGGTTTACACTACTTGGTCAGTATAGTAAACCCGTTGAGACCGGTACATGTCGTATACTGGAATATATGATTCCAATGGTTTCTCAATGAACCATAAGTCTTGGAGACTAGTATAGACGTGTAGGTGTTTATAGCGGATAAACACTGAACGACTCACCGAATATTCTTAATGGATGGTACACTAGCGTCAGTAAGAATCTTCTCGGGTTGAGTAGCACTTGTGATTCTTAGACTTGAGATGCCATTGTGGGCACATGAGACATCTTCTACACTTAGATGGCAGTCACGTCACCGATCTATTTAGATCAGACCTCCGCCTGTTCGTTGGGTGTATACAGATCCTCAAGGTGTCCTATGTGTATCAAGATAGGATCCGTCAGTTCTGTGTATCAGAGCATAGGTAGTCCATATGATTAACAATCAAATAAAACCATGGGCCCGTGGTAAAGTTTAGAAGCTAGTTCTAAACATTCTTTTAGAGATTGCTAATAGAATAGTCGACTGGATAATCCCGATAGATATTTGACGTTTACATCTATATCTCTGGGATTTATCCGGATACCTGTGACGGAGGAGGAATTATACATATGCCATGACCTCGACCTGTATGGTTCAGCGAGATTATCTGTGATCGTCATAATCTACGGGTGGATAGATTATGGACACGAAATTTGATTTCGTGACGGATATACCTGAATCTAGAGAGTCTCAATAATGAAACACGGATATACCTGAATCTAGAGAGTCTCAATAATGAAACATACTCGTAGAGCACTAGAGCAACATTAATAAATAATATTGATTATTTATAAAGTCGTTTAAAGGTTAAACGCAAGATACGTGCTAAAGGGACTAGATAGTCATTTGCCTAATTGTTCTGTATTTATATTTAATACTTGATTAATTTAAATACACATTAATTAATAGTCAAAATGAGTTATTTGACTTATATCCTAAATGAATATATATTTTTAATATTTAATGTAAATATTATACATATATTTAATATATTTGTATTTGATTAATTAATTGATTAATTAATTGTTAAATGATTAAATTAATTAAAATATAAATATCTTACATTAGGATATTTGATGTAAATGATATTAGTTGCCTTTGTTGACTTAAATAAATATCCATAAAGTGTTTTAGATATTTATGCAAGTTGATTTAATGAAATTTGAAATGAAAAATTTGGTATATATTTTTGCAAGGGTTTCGGCCAAGGCAAAAATTGGAGAGGTATATATTGTTTTCATTTATTTCTCATTTACTAACCTAATACACTTTTCATAAAACTCCATTGAAAGAAACCAAGGAAACAAGTGAAGGAGAAAAGGAAAAACCAAAAGAAAAGCTTGGATTTTGTAAGTTTTTCAAACTTACTATTAGAAAGGAAATTGTTCCTTAGGATCTAGGCAACATCTTGTGATGTTCTTAAGTTATTCTTTTCTTTATTTCTTGTGTTTTTTATGATGGAAATTTTTATTGAAAGTGTTGAGCATGTATTGTGAAGGAAGTTGTGACTATTGTAGTTGTAAGCTTTCTTTTAAGGTTTTGGAAACCATGTTGCTAATCTAGAGTTATTGAACCACTCTTAGATGACCTAGATTTGATCTTGAGTTTTTTCATTGTGTTGAGATTTGGATTGGATGTAAGAATGATGATTGAAGTAATTGATTTAATGTATTTGGTCTAATTTGTCCAATTTGTGGAAATTGAAAAATTAGGGTTCATAACTAATTCCAAATTTGGGGCTTTTCATATATGTTGTGTATTTGTATGTGTATATGATGCATATAATGTTTCATGTTGATTGGATTACATTTGGATGTGTTTTGAATCATGAAATGACAAAAGGCACAAATTGCCTACCATTGGAGGCTCTCGGCCTTGGACTTAGAATTTAGGGATTTTGGTTGTTTTGGTGTTTTGATGTTTTGAACATGCTAAGTTCATCTTAGAAATGATTTAGAATCATTCAAAATTGATTTGATCAATTTCGGACTAAAATGGACAAAATACCAAAGTAAGGGCATTTCGGTAAAATCACTTGAATATCATCCATTTGAATTTTATTTCATAATTTGATTATTGGATAATTAAATAAATGTGTTTATTTAATTAAGCCGAGAAAAATTTTTGAAATCGGAAAATTTTGATTTTCCCGCTTCCGCTGCGTTACCGGATTCAGCCCCTTAAAAACCCCTACAGTCCATATATGATTAGGAATCAGATAAAAACCATGGGCCCGTGGTACACTTTAGAAGTCAGTTCTAAGTGTTCTTTTAGAGATTGCTAATATAGACGTCGACGAGATTGTCCTTATAGAGATTTGACATTTATATCTAAATCTATGGGATATATCCGGATACCTGTGACGGAGGAATTATACATATGCCATGACCTCGACCTGTATGATTCAGCGAGTTTATCAGTGGTCGTCATAATTTACGGGTGCGTAAATTATGGACACTAAATTGGATTTCGTGATGGATATGCCTGAATCTACAGAGTCTCACTAATGAGATATACTCATAGAGCACTAGAGCAACATTTATGAATAATACTGATTATTTATAAGTCGTTTAAAGGTTAAACGAAAAATACATGCGAAATGACCTAATAATCATTTCCTAATTTTTGTGTATTTGCATTTAATGATAGATTTTATCAAATACACATTAATTAATTGTCAAATTGAGATATTTGACTAATATCATAAATATATATGTATTTGAATATTTAATGTAAATATAAGATATATATTTAATATATTTATATTTAAATAATTATTTAATTATTTAATTGTTAAATAATTAAAAATATAAATATCCTAAGTTGTGATATTTTGGAAATGCTTTTTAGTTGCTTTTGTTGACTTTTTGATTAATTCATTAAAGGTGTAATGATTTAAAACACAAGTTGATAAAGCTTTAATGAAACAAGGTTAAAATATCTAGATATTTTACATTGCTTCGAATTCTGCCAAGGGCCATTTTTGTGAAGTATAAATTGTTTTGTTTCTTTTTAAGGTTTAAAAAGGTTTTCATAAGTCATAAAACAAACACAAAAAGTAGTTGAGAGAAAAGCTTGAAGGCTAAAGAAGAAAGCTTGGAAAATCCTTGGTTTTGTAAGTTTTTCTTTAAAGCTTTCAACATGAAAAATGTTTCTAACATGCTTAACTTCATCTTGTGTTGCTTTGATGTTGTCTCTTTACTTATAGTTTGTGTTTTAATTGATTATGAACTCAAATGAAAGATGAATGCATGTATGGTTACAAGTGAGCTTGAAATTGTTTCAATGGCTCTGTTTGATTATTTGATAATCAAGTTGCCATTCTAGAGTTGTTGAGCCACTCCTTGGTGACTTAGAATTGTTCTAGAGTTATTTCAAAGTGGTGAGACTTGTTTGGTGTTGTAAAGAATGAATTTAAGTGTTGGATTTTAAAGATTTGGTAATTTTGGTCAAATTGATGAAATTGTAAAATTAAGGTTCTTAAGCCCTTACAAATTTGGAGCTTTTCTTACATGTGATGTATTATGGAGTGTATACGATGAATATAAATTTTTGGGTTGATTAAATTTGATCTTGGCATGTTTTGAACAAAAAATGACCAAATTACAATTAACCAAAAATTGGGGGGGGGGTGCTCTCGGCAATTGACTAAAATTTGGGGATTTGATTGCAATTTGATTTTGATTAGTTGGACTTGTTAAAAATGATTTAGAATCATTTTAAAAATGATTTAGAATCATCCAAAATTATATTTGACAATTTTTGGACTAAAATGATCAATTTACAAAGTTGTGGGGAAATTTGGTAATTACCAAGAAATTTGATCTCTAGTGTAATTTTTCAGAATTTAATAATTTGATAATTAAATAAATAAGTTTATTTAATTGATCCAAGAAAAATTTTGAAATCGAAAAATTTGGATTTTCCGCTATTCCGCTGTGTTACAGGATTTTCGCCATATAACCCCTACAAAATGGTATCAGAGCGAGTCTGATTCTGGACACCCTAATATGATTATGCCTATTAAATTCAATGTTTAATTTAATCTTTACTTGATGCATGCATGTGTTTATTTAATTTGATTAAATAAAGTAAAAAGCATCTTTTGCAGAAAATCCCTAAAAAATAAGGTTTTATGTTAATTATGTATTTGATGGGTCCGTCTTGTCAATATGGTTTATGGATAATTTTCTGTGACTACATCCAATACCGTACCAAAGCTGTGAGGGTGTAGCCGATAGAAATTTATTTACGCCGGATGTATATCAGCACTAGATAAATTCAAGCGAAAGCGGAATCCTGAACGTGCCAAAGCTGTCAGGGTTACACAAGTAGCTTGAGTTTATCATTGACGAGTTTAACCTTGGTACGTCTCCTTGTGAACGTGACAAAGCTGTCACAACGAGAAACCACCAGGACCGGAAACCCATGAATCACTATTGAGTGGTTGACAAGGAGTTGTCTACCTAATGAATATACGTAGGCGAGACCGTGCCAAAGCTGTGAGTTGAAATATATTCATGGGATCCACCTTTCACTATTTGTATTTAATTTAATTATTAAATCTTTATATTCTGTTTGGGGATTACAGTATTGCATGGTTTAGTGGGAAGGGCATTTTTAGATTAAAAATCCATGATCTATTTAATGTTTTTGATATTATATGAAACTGCTTTATATCTGCTAACCGTTTTTGTGATATATATGATAGATTTGCGATGGCGGCAACATCAACTAATTAGTTTGTACGTATATTGGATAAGAACAAACTCAAAGACGCTGAGAATTTCGCCGATTGGGACTTGGATTTAAGGATTGTCCTTGATTCCGAGAAGTTGGGATATGTTCTTGAAGGTCCGCTGCCCCTTGCTGTGTCTGAGGACGTAACATCGGAGGAACACCAAGTTTTCCAAGCTTGGAAAGATGATGATTTAAAAGTTAATCATACATCTTAAGTTCGCTGACATCGGGACTCAAGAAACAATACTATGGCATGACAGATGCGTATAGTATGATGATGCGATTAAGAGAATTATTCATGAACCAAGAACAAATTTTTGTTCACAAAGTTGCGATGAAACTGTTCTATGCGCGACTGGATGAGGGGCAAGCTGTGAGCTCGCATGTTCTTCACATGATTGATTTGATCGATCAACTGAGGCAACATAATCTCCCTCTGAATGACATTCTCGGTAGGAGTGTCATTCTTGATTCGCTCTCAGCTTCATATCGCCAATTCGTGATGTACTTCAACATGAATGGGATTATCTGTACCTACCATGAGATGCATAGGATGCTGATCACGGCGGAAGAGGACTTAAGGAATGAAGTACCGACTCGCCCTCCGAATCTTACTTCACTTTCTGCTTCTTCCCAGACCTGGTCAAAGGGAAAGAAGACGAAAGCGAAGAAGAAGAAGGGTTTTGGTTCTCAACCACATGGAAAGATAGCAAAGCCCAAGAGGGCTACCGAAAATAAATGCCATCACTATAGTAAAATTGGGCACTAGAAAAGGAACTTTCCTGATTACATTACCCATATAAGAAGAGAGAGAGCATATGCATCATTTATATTTAATTTTCCAGTTATTGATATCTCACTGGCTTGTGAAACTATTACATCCAGCTGGATTTTAGATTCTTCTTGTCCTGTTCACATTTGCAATTCGTTGCAAGTGCTGTAGGAAAGTAAGAATTGAAGCCTGGAGAGATGCAGTTGCACTTTGGGAGTGGTGACTCTCTGGATACAGTTGCAGTGGGAGTATGCGAGATCCTTTTTTCCGAATGGGAAACTTTTGTTGTATGATTGCTACATTATACCGGGATGTGTAGCAAATATTAAATCTCTTTTTGTATTAGATACAGAATGTTATCGTATTAATATTAAGAACTGTTCTTTGTATTTATATGATAAACGTAATATTTAGATCAATTGTTGTCCAAATTAGCATGGTCATTACATATTGCATACTTCTAAAGATATTTTGAATACTGGGATTAATAAACGTAGTTTACCTGTTGTTAATAATACTGAACTTTGGCATATGCGGCTAGGTCATATAAGCGTTAAACGCCTTACCCAATTGGTTAGGAATGGTTTGATACCAGATCTCACCATTGAACCTTATCCAACTTGTGAATCGTGTATTTAGGGTAAGATGACCAAAGCCCCATTTTCTGGTGTTGGACACCGAACCACTAACTTACTGGAACTCGTACATTCTGATGTATGTGGTCTACTAAGTCAGACTGCTCACAATGGTTATTCGTACTTCGTTACCTTTACCGATGATCTGTCACGGTACGGTTATGTCTATCTGATGCGACATAAATCGGAAACCTTTGAAAAGTTCAAATAGTTCCGAAATGAAGTTGAAAATAGACTGGTCAATTTATTAAATGCTTTCGATCCATTCGAGGCGGTGAATATATGAGTAGTGAGTTCAGGGATTATATGAAGGAGAATTGGATTCTCGCTCTATATACTCCTCCAGGTACTCCACAACACAATGTAGTGTCTGAGAGGAGAAATCAGCTACTCTCTTTTAACAGCTGCACATCTTTTGAATAAGATTCCTTCAAAAGCTGTTCCTACGACTCCGTATGAGATATGGACCGGTAGGAGACCAAATCTTAGTTATATTAAGGTTTGGGGTTGTCCTGCCTATGTAAGGATGACTCAACCATATAAGCTTTCGCCTCGAAGGTAAAAGTTTAGGTTTGTTGGATATCCTTCGAACACGAAGGGATATATGTTCTATGATACCGAACATCAAAATGTGTTCGTAGCTCGCTTCGCAAGATTTCTAGAAGTAGAATTTTTGTCAGAAGGTGGTAATCATAGACAAGTTGAACTTGATGAAGTCCAACCTGAAAACAACGAACCAACGGAGGAGCCTGAAGTTCAAGTAGATGAAGAACCTTAAACACACACTTCGTAGGTCACAAAGGGTATCTTGACCTCCTGAACGCTTGTATTTGATATAAGAAAAGAGTCTTGATGTTCTCTTAGTTGAAGATACTGATCTTTTTACCTATAGAGAATCGATGTTGGACATCGACTCCGTGAAATGGCAAATTGCCATGAAGTCCGAGTTAGACTCAATGCATGAGAATCAAGTTTGGGATTTGGTTTAGCTTCCCGAAGGAATTGTTCATATCGGTTGTAAATGGGTTTACAAGAGGAAGCGCGGGCCTGACGGAAAGTTTGAAACCTATAAGGCCCGACTGGTAGCAAAAGGTTACACTCAGCGACCTGGCGGCGACTACGATGAAACGTTTTCACCAGTAGCTATGCTTAAGTCTATTAGGATTTTGCTTTCTATAGCTGCGTATTATGACTACAAGATTTGGCAAATGGATGTCAAAATGGCTTTTCTTAATGGATTTCTTGATGAAGAAATCTGTATAGAACAGCTGTAAGGTTTTACGTCCAGCGAGAACTCGGGTATGTTATGTAAGCTTAAGAAATCCATTTATGGACTTAAACAAGCTTCACGAAGTTGGAATCTTTGATTCGCCGAGATTATTAGATCATCTGGTTTTCTCAAGAATTCGGAAGAATCCTGTGTGTATCAGAAGGCAAGTGGGAGCATGGTAGTATTTTTAGTTCTTTATGTTGACGACATCCTAATCATTGGGAATGATATAGGGATGTTACAAGGCGTCAAATAATATCTCTGTAAAAATTTCTCCATGAAGGACCTGGGAGAAGCTTCCTATGTTTTAGGGATAAAACTCTATAGAGATAGACAAAGGAAGCTGATTGGGTTATCCCAATCAACGTACATAGATAAGATCTTGGGACGGTATAATATTGGTAACTGTAAGATAGCAAACATACCGTTCAGACATGGGATTCATCTTTCGAAGAAGATGAGTCCACAAATAGAAGATGAGAAGGTTAGAATGTCTAACCAACCTTATGCTTCGTGTTTGGGTAGCATAATGTATGCCATGTTATGTACTAGGCCTGATATCAGTTTCGTTGTTAGCGTAACTAGTAGATATCAGTCCAATTCAGGAAATGACCATTGGATGGCCATTAAACAAATCCTGATGTATCTTAAAGGTACTAAGGATAAGTTGATAATTTATGGAGGAAGTGAACTGCAAGTTAACGGGTATATGGATTCCGACTTCCAATCGGATCCCGATGATTGAAAGTCTACATCTGGATTTGTCTTTACCCTTAACGGAGGTGCAGTTTGTTGGAAGAGTTCCAAACAGGGATCGACAGCAGATTCCACCACTGAGGCGGAATATATTGCAGCTTCTGAAGCTACAAAAGAGGCTGTGTGGATAAAGAACTTTATCACAGAATTGGGAGTTGTCCCAAGTATCGAGAGTGCGATTCCATTATACTGTGATAATATTGGAGCCATTGCGCAAGCAAAGGAACCGAGGGCGCATCAGAAGTCGAAGTATGTGGAACACAAGTACCACATCATTCGAGAGATCGTGTCGCGAGGGGATATTGTCGTGTGCAAGGTACCGAGTGAAGATAATGTGGCAGACCCGCTTACGAATGCCATACCTCCGAAGTTATTTGATAAACATGTGGAGTCGATGGGTATTAGATACAATCGATATTGGTACTAGAGTAAGTGGGAGATTTTGTTGGGGTTGGTGCTCAGAGCGCCAATTCCCGGTTGTATTTCCTAGAAAATACTATTGTAAAACGTTTTATAATGTATAAAATGAGCAGTTTCTATAATATAATATATCTTCTTATATGGTAAAGACGTAATATACATTAGGATGATTAGTCATGATACTGTTGCAAAAGCGTCACAACTGACATTGAGTTGTTGTTGGAGATTCTAAGCATCCCAAGATCAATAATAAAACATGAACATATGTTAATGACAACGACGAAGTTGCGGAATACTTACATCGAGCGGTTGAGCGACGCGGGAGGCAACAAAAACTTAAACTTTCTGCCTTGGGATGCTCGGCAGTGAGCTGAATTCCCTCACTGGTTTCAGCCTTCATCAACAAGAAACCAAGCTCCAAGCTTCGTCATTTGATTCCCGGCTCATGGGTTGACTTCCCTATCACTTTCGCATGATCCTAGAGTGTGCTAGCACTCTTCATTTTACCACAAAATCGCACATGCTTCCCGTCTAATTTCGGTTCTGCCCCGCAGAAAATAAAACTAGAAAATGCCCAAGATGGGCGTGAGAGAGATGAAGAATTTTGGAGAAGAGAGAGATAAAAAATGTGTTAATTAATTTTGGTATTTGATTTCTAAAACATATACCAAAATTTTGGCTTTTGAAAAGTCAAACAATCAAAGCCATTAATGCCCACAACAACCACATCAATCAATCAATCCAATCAATTGTCACATCACTCAAAGTGACATCCTTACAGGAATAAAAGATATATATCAACTGTAGTATACGTAGTATTGCGTATTTCTGTCCAGTATCGGATGATCACATGCAAGGCCTGAGGCTGGTACATTGTATGCCCCGTACGAAGCATATATCGGATAACGAGCAACTAGTCTCTTTAATATCAGATAATCATGACCAAGTCATATTATCCCGACGGTTGCAACCTTTATAGAGAACCAGTTCTGTATCCCTGCGCGATCATCAACTCCATATGACTGGAGTGACACTTCCGTCTTGACATCATACCCAACACACTACGATTCTCAATATACCCAGCATTGGCGTACACAGAACTGGTTAAAGCCCTGGACGACCGCAACAAAAGTACATTGATTGTCGTAAGTATTAGCGGTGCAAGTCTCAGGTTAAGACCAAATACACCTACCCTGATTTCAGACTTCCATAGACACATAATCATACATTCAATAGAATTCCGAGGGGGTCTATCCAGAGCGAAGCTGTTTCCCGTACCATCGGTAAAACACAACCTCCTATTACACTTGCATGAGTATCCTATACCCAAATATACGAGAACTATGTCGTTGTGCCCTCACAACGCGCATACGTGTAATACTAGTCTTTTACGTATTCATCGATGTCCAATCTCGATAATACTCTGACTATGGATATTTAATGATTTATCCTTCGTGGATTGATACTGTCTCATATCATTCTCAATCCAGGAACAAATCATAGGGACCTCCTATCATTTATACATCTAGGTGATCTAATCACAAATGATAAGAGTGCAATCTCCTTTATCACAGAGTTAATTTGTACAACAACACCATGATCTGTACAATTAGTGACGCTATGGGTCATAATTGTCCAACAATCTCCCACTTGGCCTATAGCCAGTCACTCGAGTGTCTTACACCCGAACTATGTACGGTTGGCTCAAGTTGCTGAGAAATGCTATCATCAGCGGATTTACATGATTATCGTGTGATGCGATTTATTCGATCATCACATCACCACGATGTATGATCCGAACGAATAAGATGAATATCGAAGTATGTATCTTGATCGTTGATGAGACCATTAATTCTTTAGCATGTGCTGAAGCCTAGCTCAGCTGCTAATAGAACTATATCTAATCTAATTAGATTTATTATCGACCCAAATGGCTTCTATTACCGCCTCAGCTGCAATAATAACCCGCATTTGTTGTTTATTCGGTAACAGTATCTTGCTTGGAAGATTGCCAGCTTATTGTTCCGTTATTCAAACTGTACAGTACCGTTTGCGACTTTTAGTCGTCTTTATCGGTTAGGAAACTTGTTACAGTGATCCCAGTCACTTCAAGTTCTCCATCTCCATAATTAAGACAGCATCATTAGTTCTCTAAGATACTAACGGATGTTCTTAACTTCAATCCAATGACTATCACTTGGATTGGCCTGTTTGTGAATCCATATGCTCAAAGCGTATGAGACACCAGGTCGCGTACATTTTTCAATGTACGGTTTCACGGAGAGTTTTCTCGAAAGCCAAGCTTTCACCGATTGTAATTATGGGAATATCATTTCCAAGAAATGACATATTATCATTATTGTATAGGACAGCCACTGTCAGTGCGCTCCCACTAACCTCCTTATATACACAAGAATCATTTTCGTTTTGAATTAAATCATACTCCATTATGATTACATCAAAACGATAATTCCAAGAACCTGTGCTTGCTTCAATCCAATCATGGATCGAATAACCTGCAAACCTTGTTTGCTAGTTTTGTACGACAAAACCGACAGGATGTTGTAAACATCCTCCAAAAGTTTCCTTTTCAGGAAAGCGATTTTCCCGTTCAGCTGTTATATTTCATACATGAAACATTCAGCTTTAGCAAGCATTATCCAAATGGATTTACCGTGGCAACAGGTAAAAGGTTGAATCGAAATCAACATAATGTTGATATAGATACCTTTCCGCTAAAAGCCTAGCTTTATACGTTGGTATGTTGCCATCCATGTTCGTCTTCCTTGAAGACTTATATAGTACCAATAGGCACAATGTCTTGCGGTACATCAACTAGTATCCAAACTTGTTTATATACATGGAATCCATTTTGGACTCATGGCACTTTGCCATAATAGGGAGTCGATACCTTGTATCACTTCCTCATACGTAGTCAGTTGGTATACCTCAATAAGATAGACATCTTTATGAGGTGAGATCAGAAACCCATACCCCAGGTTGTTTTCTGACTCTCTCCGACATACGCGGTTCTTGTGTATACGAAGATTACTGGTATAGTTTCATCCTTGATGAACTATATATATGTTCCATTAAGATTTGGTGCCTTGGAATAGTATTACTCCGATTTTCATCGAGTTTTACTATCCTCCCACTTACCACTGCATATCGGTATTCCTCTCAGGAAAACCGCACGGTGAGCAACAATTTAATTGTTCTCTTGTGAGTTGTTTAAGTACAATACTTTGGTATCCCTATGATAACCTACAATTGGGACTTATCCAATTTGGGTTCTAGTTTGGTATCATCCAAACATATGCTTAGCATACCCAAATATTCAGGAATGAGAAACCTGGTTTCTTTCCTGTTCATATCTAATATGAACTCTGTCAAACAGATTTTATGGAACCTTATTCTAAATATGTTCTGCACTGTTTAAAGCTTATCAGTTGAAGGAAATGGTAGCTCAAAACGACTCATGATTAACCTTATCATGTCCAATAAAATTCGGTTACTCGGTTCAGACACACCGTCAATTTGACGTGTTCCGGGAGGATTCCTTATTGAAAGAATACTATAATCTTTCAAGTATATTAGAAACTTATTGCTTAAGTATTTTCCATTACGGTCTTACTGTGATGGCTTAATACTTTAGCCGATCTGTTCGTCTATTTCGTGTCGAAACTAAAAGTTTCCGATTTGTGTTCTTCAAAAGAAACACTTAACCATAACGCGATGCCACATCCGTAAAGGTCAAGAAATATTCATATCCACCTCTAGCCTAGCTAGACATGGGCCCACTTGCTTCACTATGAACTAGGGCTAACATATTGGTGGCACTTACACTTTTACCAAGTAAATAGTGTTTTAGGCTCTTTGCCCAATAAACTAGATTCGTAGACTTTATTTGATTGGGATCAAATTAGTCCTAGTACCCACTCTTCGAAAGTGTGGATATACGAGTCTTGTTTGATTGTGTCCCATACATCAATGCCACAATTAAGTTTCAACTGATCAAATCAGTTTGAGTTATTGTTTGTCATGTGATATGTTTGAGATCTATTTATATTCAAAATATAAATTCTGTTATTCACATCTAATGTGTTTATCTCAATATCATCTTTATATAATAAAACACTTTAGTGTTCTAGAATATAAAGGTTCACTCGCAGCGGGTTAAACACTGATATGTAGATAATGTTTCTAGTCAAACTAGTTACATTATAACAGTTTCCAAATTTAGGTACACACCGAAGGTAGTTCCTAAACTTAGGTATCTATGATTAAAACAACGACTTTCATCCCGTTTCCAATCCGCAGATTAAATCTCTATTGAAGTCAGTATCCTGTTCAAAACAGATTCTGAACATCAATATATTTATGTACCACACTAAGTATTTAAAATCTAATTTCAATACTAGTAATGAACATAATTATGACAAACATATTTGAAGTCAGAGCCTTGCTCGTCTTCAATTCCTTCATGTCTGCTTTGTTCAAACGGCAGTCACGCTTCCGCGATCCCGTTTGCCACAATTTAGGCAGATATTTTGGGATATGTCCTTTATCTTCCCAGAAGATTATAATGATTTTGCCTTTGCCCTTTTTCACATTCCTGAAGCCTTTGGCCAAGCCTCGGGTTGCTAGAATATCGAAGTAAGGTGCGCCTTGCGCTACTTGCCCAATTGCAAACTTTGACTTTGTCTCCTTGAGAATAGTCATTAACTCTCCAAGAGTTATTATTGCAATTTTAGTACTTCTAAAACCTAAGGATAGATTTATGAAGATCCTTCAATTTCTTTATCATACTTTAAGGATCTAATCCTTAGTTCTAATTCAGAAATTAAGGAGTCTACTACGACAAGCTTAATGGATTAAGCACTAAAGTTATCATCACATAATCTTTCAAAGATTATGCTATACTATTTGCTTAACTCCGAGCTTAGGCCTAATATGTTATTTTATCAAATAAATTAAGTTATTAGTTTCCAGGACCATCCTGAAGTTTTATTCCCATTTTTTGAAAATTAAACCATTTAAATACATTTTCCCTAGGATTATGTTTTAAATGTCAATCTTTCAATTTATCTTGATTTTAATAGTCCAACTATTTAATCAATGATTTTGGTACTATTTATTATAATGATTACAATAGTCCAACTATTTAATCAACTATAATTTAATAAATTAAAATCAATTATATTGATTACTATAATCCAATTATAAAATCAACTATAAATGAATAGTTTGAATATAGTCCAACTATTTATGAAAACAACAATTTAAATATTAGTCCAACTAACATTTAATTTATTTGACCAATGATATTTGAATGAGCGCGTATGGCAAGTAATTAAACAAATATTGCAAATTCAATTCTTGCCTACCACTATTTTTCGGTGAGCCTCTAATCCTCTGTCGAGTACTCGGGAAACCGTGTTTCCTAGTGGGCTAGGATCCCGTTAAATATCACACAATCTTGACTTTGGCCAACAAATTGTATGATAATTAACTAGGTAGATCTCTAAGATCGATTGGATCCAATCCAATTTCTAGATCCGTTAGGGGGACATCCAAGTCCGAAACATATATCTTATATATGCCAATACATCCAATGTATTACCTAACCTTTTTCCTCTGAATCAACTAAGCCATGACTTTGGCACAACAAACCTAGTGATCCCAGTCAAGCGTGGACCCATTGACCATGGAAAGCTTCGTAATCAATGTCGATGGACAACAAGTGGTCTTGACTTTGGCCAACAAACCACAACTTGGACAGACACCAATATGGAACAAAGCCTTCGTGATTCAAAAACATCCCCGATGGACAAAGGCCTTGACTTTGGCCAACAAGCCAATGCCAGTCTCGGATCTTGAGTGAGAATCACTCAATGGAAGGAAAGACGTTTAATATTTAGCGAGGGTTTTTCGAGTGCAAATTGGCAACCAATTTATTATCTTTGTTAAGGTCTCATCATCATACACCCTTAAACATGCATTCTAAACACATAATAAATCGCATATGATAAAATAATAATGATATGCGGATGGATACTTTACACAATGATCCTAGATCAAATCTCTCTCTTTCTCTCTCCCGCTAGCACATATATTACTTCTACCCGTTACACTACACTTCTAAATAAACCTCATTTACATTGAGGGGAATAGGTGAGAAGAGAATACAAAGAATAAGGAGAGGTAATAAGGCTGGACACACAAGTCCAATTAATAAATTCCAAATTCATTACAACAATTTCTAAAATTGCCCCACCCATCTAATATCCATCTGATATACATTATTCATGCATCGCAACCATGTATTCACACAAGCATGTTATCAATCAATCTATTCTAATTAATTAATCTGATAATTAGTGATCATCCAATGTTCAAACAACGATTTGATTTTGCTCGAGTCAAACTCGTTTTGCGAATAAGTATCTAAAGTACGAATTCTCAAATTAAATTAAACTACAACATTAAATCCAATTTAATATGTATTTAATTCTAATCCGCTTATTTAATTCCAAATTAAATACTACACTTTATTTATGAACTTTTACGACTTAAATTCCAAATTTAATCGTTTCGGGTCTCTAAGCCCGATTAACGTCCAACGTCAATTTAATTAAAGTCCAATGGGCTTTTAATTAATTTCTTGAGGCGTGGACTTTTGTTCAACTCGGGTCGAACCCAATAATCAAAGTCCAATCCGGGAGTTACCCCATAAGCCTAGAAATCAATTTTGGCCCATTAGGCCCAATTAAACTTTAAAGGTCCATTAGTCGCATTTGGGCTTTATGGAAGCGGTTTTGGGCCTAATTGGATCCAACCAATTTTGCCTAAACCAAACTTAGTACAACTAAGCCCAATTACAACACAACAAGTCCAATTTCCAAAATAGGCCCAATTAACTAAATTACAAAAATCCAATTTTGCAATTTAATTAATCTAAAGTGTATAACATAATTAATTACATAAATCAACATTTCCAAATCATCAATTTACACAACTAATCATGCTATTTTACATCAATTAGTGTCCAACACAAATGATCAAAAATCAAACCCAATTCATGCTTCTAATGCTCTCGGCAATTTGGGGATTTAACGTCCGATTCGAATTCAATCCAATTAATTCCACAATCGACATTAAATCATATTCCCGAATGATTTCCAATACATCCAATGATCAAAAATAAAAAATCCCAAGACATTTTAGGGCTCAACCTATTCGGCCAACACATACAATTTGGCGAAAAATGATCCAATCAAATTTTCTTGAAATTGATCCAATCAATCTTCAATTCAACACCAATTAAGCATACAAAATCAACCAATTTCATTTAAACATGCTCAAAATCAATTTACCCAAATTTTAACCTTAAACTTTTTCATGCTTTTAACCATGCTCTGATACCATTGTTGGAGATTCTAAGCATCCCAAGATCAATAATCAAGCATGAACATGTGTGAATAACAACGAAGAAGTTGCAGAATACTTACATCGAGCGGTTGAGCGACGCGGGAGGCAACAAAAACTCAAACTTTCTGCCTTGGGACTGCTCGGCAGTGAGCTGAATTCCCTCACTGGTTTCAGCCTTCATCAACAAGAAACCAAGCTCCAAGCTTCGTCATTTGATTCCCGGCTCATGGGTGGACTTCCCTATCACCTTCGCATGATCCCGGAGTGTGCTAACACTCTTGATTTTGCCACAATATCGCACTTGCTTCCCTTCTAATTTCGGTTCTGCCCAGCAGAAAATAAAAATAGAAAATGCCCAAGAGGGGCGTGAGAGAGATGAAGAATTTTGGAGAAGAGAGAGATAAAAAATGTGTTAATTAATTTTGGTATTTGATTTCTAAAAATATACCAAAATTTTGGCTTTTGAAAAGTCAAACAATCAAAGCCATTAATGCCCACAACAACCACATCAATCAATCAATCCAATCAATTGTCACATCACTCAAAGTGACATGATTTGACGCTTGATGTGACGCTAGATGCGACTAGCGATTTGACGCTTGATTTGACTTGCGTGCCGCACTCGAACTCGAAATGCGAATGCGCTCGAAAATAATCTCGGGCTCAGGTTCGATAATTCCAAATTAACGAATTAATTCTAAATTAATTCGTTCACCCGAATTAAAATCTAATTTTAATTTTGCGTTGAAATCCAATTTCGTTTAATATATCGAATATATTAATTTACCGATTAATTCCAAATTAATCGTTATCTCTCTTTAAATGATATTTTATCCCAGATAAAATATCTCCCCAATTAATTCCAGATTAATTTTCTCTCTCATCTAATTAATCCCAGATTAATTAAAGTACGAGTCATACGTCATCGGTGAATCTTTGGGAAGCGACCCATGAGATCCCCGGATATGTTGGCAGGAAATTCGGTCGTCGGACTATCCGAACTCGTAAGTACCTCGTATTACGTTTGTACCGATTTACAAGACAAGGTTGGCTTCTAGCAAAGCGCCATGCCTACCCAATTCTCTGCAACATCCTTATAGGAATAAAGGATCTATATCAGGCGTAGTATACGTAGTATTGCATATTTCTGTCCAGTATCAGATGATCACATGCAATGCCTGGGGCTGGTACAGTGTCTGCTCCGTACGAAGCATATATCGGATAACGAGCAACTAGTCTCTTTAATATCGAATAATCATGACCAAATCATATTATCCCGACGGTTGCAACCCATATAGAGAACCAGTTCTGTATCCCTGCGTGATCATCAACTCCATATGACTGGAGTGACACTTCCGTCTTGACATCACACCCAACACACTACGATTCTCAATATACCATGCATTGGCGTACACAGAACCGGTTAAAGCCCTGGACGACCGTAACCAAAGTATATTGATTGTCGCCAGTATTAGCGGTGCAAGTCTCAAGTTAAGAGCAAATACACCTACCCTGATTTCGAACTTCCATAGACACATAATCATACTACCAATGGAATTCCGAGGGGGTCTATCCAGAGCGAAGCTGTTTCCCGTACACAACCTCCTATTACACTTGCATGAGTATCCTATACCCAAATTTATGAGAACTATGTCGTTGTGCCCTCACAACGCGCACAAGTGTAATACTAGTCTTTTACGTATTCATCGATGTCCAATCTCGATAATACTCTGACTAGGGATATTTAATGATTTATCCTTCATGGATTGATACTGTCTCATATCATTCTCAATCCAGGAACAAATCATAGGGACCTCCTATCATTTATACATCTAGGTGGTCTAATCACAAATGATAATAGTGCAATCTCCTTTATCACATAGTTAATTTGTACAACAAAACCATGATCTGTACAAATAGTGACCCTATGGGTCATAATTGTCCAACAGTTGTATCATGATGTTGTCATTATCAGACAGTTCCTGGTCAAGGTTTACACTACTTGGTCAGTAAAGTAAACCCGTTGAGACCGGTACAGGTTCTATACTGGAATATATGATTCCAATGGTTTCTTAATGAACCATGAGTCTTGGGGACTCGTATAGACGTGTAGGTGTTTATAGCGGATAAACACTGAACGACTCACCGAAGATTCTTAATGGATGGTACACCAACGTCAATAAGAATCTTCTCGGGTTGAGTAGCATTTGTGATTCTTCAACTTGAGATACCACTGTGGGCACATGAGACATCTTCCACACTTAGTGGCAGTCATGTCACCGATCTATTTAGATTAGACCTCCGCATGTTCGTTGGGTGTGGACAGATCCTTAGGGTGTCCTATGTGTGTCGAGATATGATCTATCAGTTCTGTGTACAGAGCATAGGTAGTCCATATATGATTAGCAATCAGATAAAAACCATGGGCCCGTGGTACACTTTAAAAGTTCGTTCTAAGTGTTCTTTTAGAGATTTCTAATAGAGACATCGACGGGATTATCCTTATAGAGATTTGAAGTTTACATCTATATCTCTGGGATATATCCGGATACCTGTGACGGAGGAATTATACATATGCCATGACCTCGACCTGTATGTTTCAGCGAGTTTATCTGTGGTCGTCATAATTTACGGGTGGGTAAATTATGGACACGAAATTGGATTTCATGACGGATATGCCTGAATCTAGAGAGTCTCACTAATGAGATATACTCGTAGAGTACTAGGGCAACATTTATGAATAATACTGATTATTTATAAGTCGTTTAAAGGTTAAACGAAAAATACATGCGAATGGACCAAATAGTCATTTCCTAATTTTTGTGTATTTGCATTTAATGATAGATTTTATCAAATACACATTAATTAATTGTCAAATTGAGATATTTGACTAATATCATAAATATATATGTATTTGAATATTTAATGTAAATATAATACATATATTTATTATATTTGTATTTAAATAATTATTTAATTATTAAATAATTAAATTAATTAAAAATATAAATATCATAAGTTGTGATATATTTGGAAATGCTTTTTAGTTGCTTTTGTTGACTTGTTGATTAATTCATTAAAGGTGTAATGATTTAAAACACATATTGATAAAGCTTTAATAAAACAAGATTAAAATATCTAGATATTTTACATTGCTTCAAATTCGGCCAAGGGCCATTTTTGTGAAGTATAAATTATTTTGTTTCTTTTTAGGGTTTAAAAAGGTTTTCATAAGTCATAAAACAAACACAAAATGTAGTTGAGAGAAAAGCTTGAAGGCTAAAGAAGAAAGCTTGGAAAATCCTTGGTTTTATAAGTTTTTCTTTAAAGCTTTCAACATGAATAATGTTTATAACATGCTTGTGTTGCTTTGATGTTGTCTCTTTACTTATAGTTTGTGTTTTAATTGATTATGAACTCAAATGAAAGATGAATGCATGTATGGTTACGAGTGAGCTAAAAATAGTTTCAATGGCTCTCTTTTGATTATTTGATAATCAAGTTGCCATTCTAGAGTTTTTGAGCCACTCTTTGGTGACCTAGAATTTTTCTAAAGGTATTTCAAAGTGGTGAGACTTGTTTGGTGTTGTAAAGAATGAATTAAAGTGTTGGATTTTAAAGATTTGGTAATGTTGGTCAATTTGATGAAATTGTAAAATTAGGGTTCTTAAGCCCTTCCAAATTTGGGGATTTTCATATATGTGATGTATTATGGAGTGTATATGATGCATATAAATTTTTGGGTTAATTGGATTTGATCTTGGCATGTTTTGAACAAAAAAGGACTAAATTGTAAATAACCGAAAATGGGGGGGGGGTGCTCTCGGCAATTGACTAAAATCTGGGGATTTGATTGCAATCTGATTTTGATGAGTTGGACTTGTTAAAAATCATTTTAAAAATGATTTATAATCATCCAAAATTATATTTGACAATTTTTGGACTAAAATGATCAATTTGCAAAGTTGTGGGGTAATTCGGTAGTTACTAAGAAATTTGATCTCTTGTGTAATTTTTCAGAATTTAATAATTGGATAATTAAATAAATAAGTTTATTTAATTGATCCAAAGAAAAATTTTGAAATCGGAAAATATTGATTTTCCGCTATTCCGTTGCGTTACCGGATTTTCGCCATATAACCCATACATTAATACCATGGGTTAGACCCTTTTTTGCTATGTGGGGCACTGATCCAACCCTATGGGTCCCATAACCGGCCCAACAATAAACTCTAGATAGATCGGTATGGGTGACCGGTATGGATTAGCCCGGTTCTAGAGGCGATACAAAGCTGCTCAGAACATAGCAGGACATCGGTATGCCGGTGTAGGGGACCGGTATACCGGTCTCAGTGCCAAAATGTATGATTTGAAGGTTTAAAATATTTTACACTTGGCACTGAGACCGGCATACTGGTCACAAAGTGACAAAACCACCAATCATCGAACACTTTTATTTTTTAGGATTGCATTTGATATTCTCTTTTTGAGCTCTTTTCTCATATTTGTCAAGTCTTTGGGATTAATTTACATTTCACATTAAGAGCCATTCCCAAAGCTCCCCCTACAAAATAATATAGGTGTATTTTAGCACCCAAATTTTATCGGGTCCATGGGGGTTAATTTCGATTCCTTGGGGGAATCCATGCATTTACATTCACATTCATGTTCATGCACTCAAATATTTTGTGTCATTTCTTATTGCATGCATGACATATGACAATTTCATTAAAAGTAACATGTGCATGAGAATTTGATGCCTTTACAAAATAATTCTTCAAAAATTTTCTTTTGCTATAAGGCTTATATCCCAATCATTCTCTTTTAAAAGCACATATTTGGGATCCAATTAGCATATTAAATTTTTTTTCTCCCAAAGTAAATTTAGCAACAATGTTATGCAAATCCATAATTTTTTATTCAAGGCAATATTTTCATTCATAATAGATTTGCAATCACATGTATTTGAGCTAGATGGCATGTTAGGTATGCTCTTTTCAAGTTTTAGCTTTTCATCTATTCATATGCGATTTCTTTTTCATGTATTTTATTTTTCTCAATAATTGATGCACGATCATTTAATAGTGATGAATGCTCATTTTTAAACAATTTGAGCTTCTTCCTAAGAAAATTATACAATTCATGCAATTCATTGAATGTATCAAGCAATTCATCATATTTAAGATAATCATGCACCTTTTCTTCATCACTTTCATCTAGATCATTGTAGGCACTGCATTTTCGCATATAAGTCCCTATGATGAGTCTCGTATGGAGACACTACCTCATTAAGTTGTGGAAGCCGCAGGAAACGGACGTCGGAAAGGAAGAGTCAAGAATTGACATTTTGTTGGATTTAATTCGCTTGATTAGCTTCGGGTTCGCTTGTTGGACCTCTGTTTCAAAACACATCCTTAGCCCAAACCCCCGCAAGACACACACTAAGCCCACACACCACTAAGCCACACACCAATCCCACCAAATGGACCAAGCCCACACACCCAAAACCCTAAGGTACACGCCCATAGCCTTCCAAATTAACCAAATCACACATTAAACACATGCATAAATCAAGCCAAATCCCCTTCCTAAATTAAAGAAATCCCATGGATCTATTTCCTAATCAAAATAAATCATATCCCTAACTAAAAGGCAAGAAATCAAATTAAATCAAATCACTTCCCTAATTAAAAGATTTTTCCTTATCACATACTAATTAAAAATATCTCATATTAATGCACAAATCCTTTTCCTTCTCAAACAAGGATAGCCCCACATCCCTTTGCCTCTACAAAGAACCATTCACCAACACATTAAACCCCTAGCTGAATCTCACGGCAAAAACAAAAAATAACAAAATTTAAACTCATCAGCCCTCACGCTCATCAGCCTTCACGTTACTGCCATTCAATCAACCATCACGCCCCTATTCTTCATCAGCCACCCTTCAGGCACAAAAGCCACATGCCGACTCACAATCGAACCAGTCCACTCACGCACACACACCACAAATCAGCCTCACCTTCAAGACTAGCCACCTGCCGACTCACAATCAAACCAGTCCACTCACACACAAACACAGACAACTCCACGCACACACCTTCACGCAAATAGTCCATTCCTTGCCTTCGTTCACGCATAACACCCATACTGCACCCCCTAAACCGCACGCATAATACCCCTACTGCATCCTCCACATAGCCGCATATCACCCCTCAAAACTAGTCCAAACAGCCGCATATTACCACCCCAGACTGCCGCATAATCGTCCACTGCACAGCACGTAAATTGCGCTCACTGCACACACAAAAACTGCATGCACACATCTCCCTTAAAACCATCCAGTTTGCCTCGTATTTAACCCCTGAAAATGCCCTCAAACAGCTCCAAAACTGCACTGAAAACTGCATCAAAAACTGCCCAAAACAATAACAAAAACCGCAGCCCCAAACCCTCAAAAAAACGCAAAAATAGTGGCCTAAATTACCTTAGAACAGTGACCAGAATATATAGTGAAAACAACAGTAAAACGGAGTGAAAACAGCAGCCCGAACAGCGAAACAACAAAGGAAAATGTTGAACCAGTGAACCGGAGGAGTTGCGGAGCATCAACCCTTCCGACGGCCGTGTAACGCGCTTCCGAGAGATGACTTAAAAGGTTAGACCTGATGGCACCCCTTTTATTTATTATCCTTTATTTTCTATTTATTTATTACTTTATTTTGCATGAGTATTGTGGATTGTGCATGATGTGAATTCCGGATGAACGGAATATGTGTTCTCACTTGTGGTATATCGGATGGAAAGTCGGACGTAAATTCCATAGCCGAATCTGAATGGACGGTAGTGCGGTTTGTACTCGGGATACAATGCCACGTACCACTTGAGAGACACATATATTTCGTTTCATCCAACCTTGTATTCGAGCATGATTTAGTCTAGTAGATTATTTACCATGATTTAGTCTAGTATGTCATTTATTTTAAGCATGATTATGTTATTTCTTTATGCATGATTTAGTTCTTTCCTTTCGCATTAGGAATTTAGTTTATGTTTGTGTTTAAGTGATTATTTATATATTTTTGGTATTTGACGATTCAACATGCTCATTGTGTGATATCGTATGCTTACCGTTATAATGACTTACTTTTAAAGCATGCAAACTTAGGCATATGATTTACTTTGATGAATACGAACTAGATCTAAGCTACCTTTGAGCATACATGTTGTGTAGATTCGGTTAAGTTATTGCACAAATCATATCATTACAAGTGGCATAAGTAAGGGACCGTTCCGAACCCAACGATTTGAGGTCTTCCCTTGCGAGGGGTGAGTGCGGCCTTAAATCATTTTCCCGATTCACACCGGGTGGCGACTCCATTTTGTTCTCTGGTTTAGTCTCCCGTGGGCTATTCCGTACTCCCAACTAGGCCGCGAGCCTAGAACAGCTGATTTCTTTTGTCTACAGTCTGGCGACTCCACTGGGGATAGAGAATCGGCCCCGAAATAATGTCTTTTAATGTTTGTGATTTGAGCTTTAGTTAACCGTGTCTACCGTGGGTTGAAGGGGTTTAATCAAAGGCATTATTAAAGCTTGGTAATGGTTTGGTGTCTTCCTTCATTCACTACCTTTCTATAAGGAAAAGCCGTGAAGGCACCTAGATAATCATTTACTCGAAGCTTACTGTGATGGACTAATTTGGAGGATTTGTTGTTTATTTCTGTCACTAAGGCGATAAGAGCCTAAGAGGCTTGGGTATTTAAGAGAGTTTGCTCCACCCTCCCTCTGGGGAATCTACAATAGGAAATCCATTTGACAGTCAGTCACGCACCATAACTAGTTGGCACGTACCTTAGCGTATAAAAATGGTACGCTCACTTGGTCGCTTGAACCCTTGAGTGGGGAGTCCTAGTTGTGGGTAATCCTTCACCAGTGAGAGCATTTTTCTATACCCCTATAAGCCCGCACATGAACTGTAGTTGTAGGACTAATAGAAACTATTCCTTTATGCTTGCATTTAGGACCATCATCATTTGGATTCAGTTGGACTTTTTGTCATGAGGTATGGGCTTGTTGGGCCATTTAAACTGGGACGAGTCCGTGCTTTATGGAAATTGGGCCAAAAGCTTCTAAAATGCTGATGGGACACTTTATGTTTATGTCTTTTATCATTTGAAGTTGTTTAGCCATGTTATCGCAAAAGTGTAAACCTGTTGGGCCTTTTCAACTGGGACAAGTTTGCACCGCGCAATAGTATGATTGAATGCTTTAAAATGACAATGGGCCGACTTATATATTCCATACATCGCACGCATCTTATGCATCTCATGCATACACGCATCATGTTAACCCTATGTCTTAAAAGCCATCATAGATATCCATTGGGTTAGAGAAGAAAGAAAGAATTGTCAAAAAGAGTTTAGCAAACATGGATATCGGGGAAAAGGAAACCGAGGGACATAAAACTTTACAGCAAGGATAGAAAGACCATTGGGAAAAAAACAGAGAAAAAAAAAGAAAAGAAAAAAAAAGAAAAAAAAAGAAAAAAAAATTGTTTGTTTTTTTAGTCCTTAATAGTTAGGAATAAGTCCAATGATGAAATCGTTTGCTTTAGGGTGAAATCTTAGAAACGATAAACTCTTGATGTTCTTTTATCTGATACTTTGAGTGATTGATCTATGTTAGACTCGTAAGCACTTCTCTATAGGTTCTTAGCGGTGAAAACCTGAGTAGTTGGCAAGGTGACTAGTTGAAGAAATTGTAGGTCGGTGAATGACCATTTGCTTAGATGTCTATCTTGATTTGCTTATGTTATGATGTGTGGTATGGCTGAAAATGAAAGAAAAGTCTCTAAAGAAAAGAATTGAACCACCTATAACCAATAAGCGTGAAGCTACCCATTGGCGAGTATTAGGACCACCATGAGGAGAAATGCTACCTTAAAGGGTAGGTGTGTTGAAAAAAAAAGAAAAGAAAAAAATAGAAAAAGAAAAGAAAAGAAAAAGAAGTTCAAAATGAAAAGAAAAAAAGAAAGAGACAAAAGAGAAAGAAAACTATACCACATTGAGCACAGAAAAGCAACTGCAGGCATAATTGAGACATCTAGGTTGGTTTGACCCATCGATCCCAATTTTTGACGAAATCATTGAGTTGGCTCAGCTGGGGATAAATCATCAAAGGAACCTTTGCACACACACACTTTGAGTCTGGCTTAGATCTTTTATTCAAAGACTTGGATTTGAGTTGCGTTGAATGTTTTGAAGGTTCTCTGGTTTCATTACTGAGCATTCTTTGAGGGCAATAATATGTGTAACTATTGGGACTATTTCGTAGAATGTGATATAGTATGATGATATGGAATGCCACATCACGTGGTTCACCTTGACCTATTGCAAGCAGACCCATGGGGCGACCAAATACTTTTGGATTTAATCCCACGGTCGAGGCCCACATCGTAAGAATTTTGGAATGAATCCGGGAATGAATCCCAGGGTCGAGACCCACATTGTCAGAGTTTTGGAATGAATCCCAGGGTCAAGGCCCACATCAGCAGAGTTTTGGAATGAATCCGGGAATGAATCCCAGGGTCGAGGGCCCCAATTGTCGGTTGCAGTTCCGGGATGCGTCCCAGGGTCGAGGGCCCACTGCATCATCAGTTGTAGTTCCGAGATGCGTCCCAAGGTCGAGGACCCACTACATCATCAGTTTGAGGGTGAGGCCCACATTGTCAGTGGTATTGGGATGCGTCCCAGGGTTGAGGGCCCCCGTTGTCGGTTGTAGTTCCGGGATGCGTCCCATGTTGGAGTTCTACGGTCCCGAGGATCGAATATAAAGCATAAAACATGTGCGAATACAATCGAAGAAAGTTGAGGATACTTACATCGAGCGGTTGAGCGATGTGGTGGACAACAAAAATCAACTTTCTGCCTCCTCCAAGTCTCGGCAGTGAGCTGCTCCTTTCCTCCAAGAATCGGCCATGTGAGGTCCTCCATCAAGCTCCAAGCTTTGTTAAATGATCCCATGCTCACAGGTAGGTTTCCCTATCACATTCGCATGTCTCTTTGAGTGCTAGCTCTTGATGTTTTTGCCACAAAAACATCACACTTTGATTCCCTTCATTCTCGAGTTTTGCCCAGAAAAAACAGAAGAAGAAATGCCCACCATGGGTTAGTGTTGGTTGGTGAGAAAAGGTGTATCAAATACACTTTTCAATTTCTAAAATTGATTTACCATTTTCTTTTTCCAAAAATCAAATGGCATTAAAGCTTTGCCAACCACTCACATCACTATTCACATCACTCAATCAATCAAGTGACAAGTTGTCACATCACTCAAAGTGACTAATGATTTGACGCTTGATGTGACTATCGATTTGACGCTTGATGTGACTTGCGTGCCGCACTCGAATTCGAAATGCGAATGCGCTTGCAAACAATCTAGGGCTCGGGTTCGCTAATTCTAAATTAACAAATTTGTCGTTGCGACGTAATTAAATGATTATGCCTAGCGAAATCACTATTCACGTCGCTAACGAATTAATTCTAAATTAACTCACTCGCCCGAATTAAAATCCAATTTCAATTCCGCGTGGAAATCCTATTTCGTATAATATATCGAATATATTATTTTAATCGAATAATTCCAAATTAATCGTTCTCTCTCTTTAATTGATATTTTATCCCAGATAAAATATCTCCGTAATTAATCCCAGATTAATTTTCTCTCTCATCATTAATTAATCCCAGATTAATAAAGTGCAAGTCATACGTCATCGGTGAATCTTCGGGAAGCGACCCATGAGATCCCCGGATATGTTGGTAGTAAATTCGGTCGTCGGACTATCCGAACACGTAAGTACCTAGTACTACGCTTTTACCGATTTACAAGACAAGGTTGGCTTCTAGCAAAGCGCCATGCCTACCCAATTCTCCAGAAACATGCTTACAGGAATAAGCGATCTATATCAGGCGTAGTATACGTAGTATTGCGTATTTCGATCCAGTATCGGATGATCACATGCAAGGCCTGAGGCTGGTACAATGTCTGCCCCGTACGAAGTATATATCGGATCACGAGCAACTAGTCTCTTTATTATCGGATAATCATGACCAAGTCATATTATCCCGTTGGTTGCAACCCTTTAGAGAGCTAGTTTTGTATCCCTGCGCGGTCATCATCTCCTTATGACTGGAGTGATACTTCCATCTTGACATCACACCCAACACACTACGATTCTCAATATACCCAGCAGAGGCGTACACAGAACCTGTTAAAGCCCTGGATGACCAAAACCAAAGTATATTGATTGTCGCAAGTATTAGCGGTGCAAGTCTCAGGTTAAGACCAAATACACCTACCCTGATTTCGGACTTCCATAGACACTTAGTCATACTACCAATGGAATTCCGAGGGGGTCTATCCAGAGCGAAGCTGTTTCCCCGTACCATCAGTAAAACACAACCTCCTATTACACTTGCATGAGTATCCTATACCCAAATATATGAGAACTATGCCGTTATGCCCTCACAACCCGCACAAGTGTAATACTAGTATTTTACGTATTTATCGATGTCCAATCTCGATAATACTCTGACTAGAGATATTTAATGATTTATCCTTCGTGGATTGATACTGTCTTATATCATTCTCATTCCAGGAACAAATCATAAGGACCTCCTATCATTTATACATCTTGGTGATCTAATCAGAAATGATAAGAGAGCAATCTCCTATGTCACATAGTTAATTTGTACAACAACACCATGATCTTTACAAATAGTGACGTTATGGGTCATAATTGTCCAAAAATCTCCCACTTGGCCTATAGCCAGTCACTCAAGTGTCTGACACCCGAACTATGTACGGTTGGCTCAAACTGGTGAGAAAAGGCTTTCGTCAGTGGATTTGCATGATTATCGTCTTGATGCGATTTATACGATCATCACATCGCCACGATGTATGATCCGAACGAATCAGATGAATATCGAAGTATGTATCTGGATCGTTGATGAGACCATTAATTCTTTAGCCTATGATGACGCCTAGCTCAGCTGCTAACAGAACTATGTCTAATCTAATTAGATTTATTATTAATCCAGAAGGCTTCCATTGCTGCCTCAGCTGCAGCAATAACCCGCGTTTGTTGTTTATTCGGTAACAGTATCTTGCTTGGAAGATTTCCAGCTCACAGTTCCGTTATTCAAACTGTACAGTACCGTTTTTATCGGTTAGGAAACTTGTAGCAGTGATCCTAGTCACTTCAAGTTATCCTTCTCCATAGTTTAAGACAACATCCTTAGTTCTCTAAGAAACTAAAGTATGTTATTAATATCAATCCAGTGACTATCACATGGATTGGCCTGATTGTGAATTCATTTGCTCAAAGCGTATGAGACACAGGGTCGCGTACATTTTTCAATGTACGATTTCTCTGAGAGTTTTCTCGAAAGCCAAGCTTTCACCGATTGTTTTATGAGAATATCAATTCCAAGAAATGACATATAATATCATTATTTTATAGGACAGCCACTGTCAGTGCGCTCCCACTAACCTCCTTTATACACAAGAATCATTTCGTTTTGAATTAAATCATAAACTATTATGATTACATCAAAACGGTAATTCTAAAAACTTAATGCTTGCTTCAATCCAAACATGGATCGAATAACCTGTAAAGCTTGTTTGCTAGTTTTGGCACGAAAAAACCGTCAGGATGTTGTAAACATCCTCCAAAAGGTTTCCTTTTTAGGAAAGCGATTTTCCCGTTAAGCTGACATATTTCATAAATGAAACATGCAGCATTAGCAAGCATTATCCAAATGGATTTACCGAGGCAACATGTAAAAAAAGGTTGAATCGAAATCAACATAATGTTGATAAAGATACCTCTCCGCTACAAGCCAAGGTTAGTACGTTGGTATGTTGCCTTCCATGTATGTCTTCCTTGAAGACTCATATAGTACCAATAGGCACAATGCCTTGTGGTACAACAACTAGTGTCTAAACATAGTTGATATACATGGAATCCATTTCGGATGTCATGGCACTTTGCCATAATTAGGGAGTCGATACCTTGTATCACTTCCTCATACGTAGTCAGTTCGTATTCCTCAATAAGATTGACATTTTTATGAGGTGAGATCAGAAACCCATACCCCAGGTTGTTTTCTGACTCTCTCCAACTTACGTGGTTCTTGTGTATTCAAAGATTATGGTATAGTTTCATCCTTGATGAACTATTCATGTTCCATTAAGGACTCGGTGCCTAGAATAGTATTACTCACTCCGATTTTCATCGAGTTTTACTATCCTCCCACTTACCACTGCATATAGGTATTCCTCTTTGAAAAACCGCATGGCGAGCAACAATTAAATGTTTCATGTGAGTTGTATAAGTACTATACTTCGGTATCCCTAGCCCTAGGATAACCTACAATTGGCACTTATCCAATTTGGGTTTTAGTTTGTATCATCCAAACATATGACCAGCATTCCAAAATATACAGGAATGAGAAACCCAGTTTCTTTCCTGTTCATATCTAATATGAATTCTGTCAAACAGATTTTTATGGAACCTTATTCAAAATAAGTTCTTGCACTGTTAAAGCTTATCCGTTGAAGGAAATGGTAGCTCAGAGCGACTCATGATTAACCTTATAATGTCCAATAAAATTCGGTCCCTAAAATTCGTTACTTGTCGGACACACCGTCAAACTGACGTGTTCCAGAATGAGTCCTCATTGAAAGAATACTATACTCTTTCAAGTATATTAGAAACTTATTGCTTAAGTATTTTTTTTATCATGGTCTAACCGTGACGGTTAATACTTTAACCGATCTGTATGTCTATTTCGTGTCGAAACTATAAAAGTTTCAGATTTATGTTTCAAAAGAAACACATAACCATAACGAGATGCCACATCCGTAAAGGTCACGAAATATTCATATCCACCTCTAGCCTAGCTAGATATGGGCCCACTTGCTTCACTATGAACTAAGGTTAACAAATCGGTGGCATTTACACTTTTACCAAGTAAAGGTGTTTTAGGCACCTTGCCCAGTGAACTAGATTCATAAACTTTATTTGATTAGTATCAAATTTGTCCTAGTACCCACTCTTCGAAAGTGTGGATATACGAGTCTAGTTTGATTTGTGTCCCAGACAACAATGCCACAATTAAGTTTCATCTGATCAAATCAGTTCGAGCTATTTGTTTGTCATGTTGTATGTTTGAGATATATTTATATTCAAAATATAATTCTCTTATCCACATCTAATGTGGTTATCTCAATATCATCTTTATATAATAAAACACTTTAGTGTTCTAGAATATAAATGTATACCCGCAATGGGTTAAACCCTGATATAGAGATAATGTATCTAGTCAAACTAGTTACATTATAACAGTTCCCTAATTTAAGTACACACCCGAAAGGTAGTTCCTAAAATTAGGTATCTACGGTTAAAATAGCGATTTTCATCCCGTTTCCAATTCACAGATTAATCTCATCTGAAGTCAGTATCCTGCTCATAGCAGATTCTGCACACCAGTACATATTTGTGACAAACATATTTGAAGTCGAAGCCTTGCTCTTTTTCAATTCCTTCATGTCTGCATTGTCCAAACGGCTGTCACGCTTCCGCAATCCCGTTTTCCACAATTTAGGTAGACATTTTGGGATATGTCATTTATCTTCCCAGAAGATTATAATGATTTTGCCTTTGCCCTTTTTCACATTCCAGTAGCCTTTGGACAAGCCTTGGGTTTTTAGAATATTGAAGTAAGGTGCGCCTTGCGCTACTTGCCTTATTGCAAAGTTTGGCTTTATCTCCGTGAGAATAGCTATTAACTCTCCAAGAGTTAAGTATTGCAACTTAGTCTTGTAATAACTATAAAGATCCTTCAATTTCCATTATCATACTTTAAGGATCTAATCCTTAGTTCTGATTAAGAAATTAAGGAGTCTATTTGGCAAGCTTAATGGATTAAGCACTAAAGTTATCATCACAAAAATCTTCAAAAGGTTATGCTATACTATTTGCTTAACTCTGGACTAAGCGTAATATGTTATTTTATCAAATAAAGTAACTTATTAGTTTTCAGGACCATCCTGAAATTTTATTCCCAATTTTGAAAATTAAACCATTTAAATACATTTTCCCTAGGATTATGTTTTAAATGCTAATCTTTCAATTTTATCTTGATTCTAATAGTCCAACTATTTAATCAACGATTCGGTACTATTTATTATAATGATTATTATAGTCCACCTATTTAATCAACTATAATTTAATTAGTTTGAATACAGTCCAACTGTTTATTAAAACAACGTTTTAAATATTAGTCCAACTAACATTTAATTTATTTGATGAATTATATTTGTTTAAGCGCGTATGGAAAGTAATTAAAAGAATATTGCAAATTTAATTCTTGCCTCCCACTATTTTTCGGCGAGCCTCTAACCCTCTGTCGAGTACTAAATGTCACACAATCTTGACTTTGGCCAACAAATTGTATGATAATTAACTAGGTAGATCTCTAAGATCAATTGGATCCCATCCAATTCCTAGATCCAGTAGGGGGACATCCAAGTCCGAAACATATATCTTATATTGCCAATATATCCAATATATTGCCTAACCTTTTTCCTCTGAATCAACTAAGCATTGGTTTGGCACAACAAACTTAGTGATCCAAGTTAAGCGGACCCATTGACCATGGAAAGCTTCGTAATCAATGTCGATGGACAAGAAGTGGTCTTGACTTTGGCCAACAAACCACAACTTGGACAAGACACCAATATGGAACAAAGCTCTCGTGATTCAAAAACATCCTCGACTGACAAAGGCCTTGACTTTGGCCAACAAACCAATGCCAGTCTTAGATCTTGAGTAAGAATCACTCAATGGAAGGAAAAACGCTTATATATTTGTGAGGGTTTTTCGCGTGCAAATTGGCAACCAATTTATTATCTTTGTTAAGGTGTCATCATCACACACCCTTAAACATGCATTCTAAACACATAATAAGGCGCATATAAATAAAATAATAATGATATGCGGATGGATACTTAACACATTGATCCTAGATCAAATCTCTCCATTTCCTCTCTCCCGCTAGCACAAGAATTTACTTCTACCCTTACACTACACTTCTAAAGAAACCTCATTTACATTGAGGGTAATAGGTGAGAAGAGAAATACAAAGAGTAAGAGAGGTAATAAGGCTGGACACGCAGGTCCAATTAATAAATTCTAATTTATTACAACAATTTCTAAAATTGCCCCACCCATCTAATATCCATCCGATATACATTATTCATGCATCGCAACCATGTATTCACACAAGCATGCTATCAATCAATCTAATTAAATTAATTAATCTGATAATTAATGACCATCCAATGTTCAAACAATGATTTGATTTTGCGCGAGTCAAACTCGTTTTGCGAATAAGTACTCAAAGTACGAATTCTTGAATTAAATTAAAATACAAAACATTAAATCCAATTTAATATGTATTTAATACTAATCGCTATTTAATTCCAAATTAAATATTACACTTTATTAACGAACCTTTACGACTTAAATTCCAAATTTAATCGTTACAGGTCTCAAAGCCCGATTAACGTCCCACGTTAATTTAATTAAAGTCCAATGGGCTCTTAATTAATTTTTTTAAGGCGTGGACTTTTGGTCAACTTGGGTCAAACCCAATAACCAAAGCCCAATCAAGGAATAACCCCATAAGCCTAGAAATCAATTTAGGCCCAATTAAACTTTAAAGGTCCATTAGTAGCATTTGGGCTTTATGGAAACATTTTTGGGCCCAATTGGATCCAACCAATTTAGCCTAAACCTAACTTGGTACAACCAAGCCCAATTAGCCCATTTACAACATTACAAGCCCAAATCCAATTTAAGCCCATTTAATTAAACACAAAAAATTCCAAATTTCATATTTAATTAAACTAAAGTGTATAGCATAATTAATTACATAAATCAACATTTCCAAATCATCAATTTACACAACTAATCATGCTCTTTTATAATAAAACATGTCCAACACATTTTATCAAAAAATCAAACCCAATATGCATGCTCAAAGTCTCGGCAATGGGGATTTTTCAAATTAATTCCGAATTCAATCCAATTAAATCCAAATTAACATTACCCAACATGATTCCAACTCATCTAATGAATCAAAATAAAAATTAAAGACATTTAGGGTTCATGTAGGATTCGGCCAACCCTTCCATTTTGGGCAAATTGTTCAAAACAATATATCATGAAATTGATCCAATCAATCTTCAATTCAACATGATTTAAGCATACTCAAACATCCAATTTAATCAAATCATGCTCAAAAGCAATATACCCAATTTTAAGCCTTAAATCAAATTTCATGCTTTTACTTCGCTTTGATACCATTGTTGGAGTTCTACGGTCGCGAGGATCGAATATAAAGCATAAAACATGTGCGAATACAATCGAAGAAAGTTGCGGAATACTTACATCGAGCGGTTGAGCGATGCAGTGGACAATAAAAATCAAATTTCTGCCTCCTCCAAGTATCGGCAGTGAGATGCTCATTTCCTCCAAGAATCGGCCATGTGAGGTCCTCCATCAAGCTCGAAGGTTTGTTAAATGATCCAATGCTCACGGGTGGGTTTCCCTATCACCTTCGCATGTCTCTTTGAGTGCTAGATCTTGATGTTTTTTCCACAAAGACATCACACTTTGCTTCCCTTTATTCTCGGTTTTTGCCCAGAAACAACATAAGAAGAAATGCCCACCATGGGCGTGAGAGGAGAGAAGAGAGGAGAGTGAGAGAGTTAGTGTTGGTTGGTGAGAAAAGGTTTATCAAATACACTTTTCAATTTCTAAAATTGATTTACCATTTTCTTTTTCCAAAAATCAAATGGCATTAAAGCTTTGCCAACCACTCACATCACTATTCATATCACTCAATCAATCAAGTGACAAGTTGTCACATCACGCAAAGTGACTAATGATTTGACGCTTGATGTGACTAGCGATTTGACGCTTGATGTGACTTGAGTGCCGCACTCGAATTCGAAATGCGAATGCACTCGCAAACAATCCCGGGCTCGAGTTCGCTAATTCCAAATTAACGAATTTTCCATTGCGACGTAATTAAATGATTATGCCTAGTGAAATCACTATTCACGTCGTTAACGAATTAATTCTAAATTAACTCGTTCGCCCGAATTAAAATCCAATTTCAATTCCGCGTCGAAATCCAATTTCGTATAATATATCGAATATATTATTTTAATCGATTAATTCCAAATTAATCGTTCTCTCTCTTTAAATGATATTTTATCCCAGATAAAATATCTCCGCAATTAATCCCAGATTAATTTTCTCTCTCATCATTAATTAATCACAGATTAATAAAGTGCGAGTCATACGTCATCGGTGAATCTTCGGGAAGCGACGCATGAGATCCCCAGATATGTTGGCAGTAAATTCGGTCGTCGGACTATCCGAACACGTAAACACCTAGTACTACGCTTTTACCGATTTACAAGACAATGTTGGCTTCTAGCAAAGCGCCATGCCTACCCAATTCTCCAGAAACATGCTTACAGAAATAAGCGATCTATATCAGGCGTAGTATACATAGTATTGCGTATTTCAATCCAGTATCGGATAATCACATAAAAGGCATGGGGCTGGTACAGTGTCTGCCCCGTACCAAGCATATATCGGATCATGAGCAACTAGTCTCTTTATTATCGGATAAGAATGACCAAGTCATATTATCCCGATGGTTGCAACCCCTTAGAGACTGTTCTAGTTATTCCCTGCGTGATCATCATCTCCATATGACTAGAGTGATACTTCCGTATTGACATCACACCCAACACACTACGATTCTCAATATACCCAGCAGAGGCGTACACAGAACCTGTTAAAGCCCTGGACGACCAAAACCAAAGTATATTGATTGTCGCAAGTATTAGCGGTGCAAGTTTCAGGTTAAAACCAAATACACCTACCCTAATTTCGGACTTCCATAGACACATAGTCATACTACCAATGGAATTCCGAGGGGGTCAATCCAGAGCGAAGCTGTTTCCCGTACCATCGGTAAAACACAACCTTCTATTACATTTGCATGAGTATCTTATACCCAAATATATGAGAACTATGTCGTTATGCCCTCACAGCGCGCACAAGTGTAATACTAGTCTTTTACGCATTATCGATGTCCAATCTCGATAATACTCTGACTAGGGATATTTAATGATTTATCCTTCGTGGACTGATACTGTCTCATATCATTCTCAATCCAGGAACAAATCATAAGGACCTCCTATCATTTATACATCTTGGTGATCTAATCACAAATGATAAGAGAGCAATCTCCTATGTCACATAGTTAATTTGTACAACAACACCATTATCTGTACAAATAGTGACGCTATGGGTCATAATTGTCCAACAATCTCCCACTTGGCCTATAGCCAGTCACTCGAGTGTCTGACACTCGAACTATGTACGGTTGGCTCAAACTGGTGAGAAAAGGCTTTCCTCAGCGGATTTACATGATTATCGTCTTGATGTGATTTATACGATCATCACATCGCCACGATGTATGATCCGAACAAATCAGATGAATATCGAAGTATGTATCTGGATCGTTGATGAGACCATTAATTCCTTAGCCTGTGCTGACGCCTAGCTCAGCTGCTAACAGAATTATGTCTAATCTAATTAGATTTATTATTAATCCAGAAGGCTTCCATTCTACCTCAGCTGCAGCAATAACCCGCGTTTGTTGTTTATTCGGTAACAATATCTTGCCCTGAAGATTTTCAGCTCACTGTTCTGTTATTCAAACTGTACAGTACCATTTTTATCGGTTTGGAAACTTGTAGCAGTGATCCCAGTCACTTCAAGTTATCCTTCTCCATAGTTTAAGACAGCATCCTTAGTTCTCTAAGAAACTAAAGTATGTTCTTAATATCAATCCAGTGACTATCACATGGATTGGCCTGATTGTGAATTCATATGCTCAAAACGTATAAGACATCAGGTCACGTACATTTTTCAATGTACGATTTCTCGGAGAGTTTTCTCGAAAGCCAAGCTTTCGTCGATTGTTTTATGGGAATATCATTTCAAAATAAATGACATATATTATCATTATTTTATAGGACAGCCACTGTCAGTGCGCTCCCACTAACCTCCTTATATACAGAAGAATCATTTCGTTTTGAATTAAATCATAAACTATTATGATTACATCAAAACGGTAATTCCAAGAACTTAATGCTTGCTTCAATCCAAACATGGATCGAATAACCTGCAAAGCTTGTTTGCTTGTTTTGGTACGACAAAACCGTCAGGATGTTGTAAACATCCTCCAAAAGGTTTCCTTTTCAGGAAAGCGATTTTCCCGTTAAGCTGACATATTTCATAAATGAAACATACAGCATTAGCAAGCATTATCCAAATGGATTTACCGAGGCAACATGTAAAAAAAGGTTGAATCGAAATCAACATAATGTTGATAACGATACCTTTCTGATACAAGCCCAGCTTAGTACGTTGGTATGTTGCCTTCCATGTATGTCTTCCTTGAAGTCTCATATAGTACCAACAGGCACAATGCCTTGTGGTACAACAACTAGTGTCTAAACATAGTTGATATACATGGAATCCATTTCGGATGTCATGGCACTTTGCCATAATAGGGAGTCGATACCTTGTATCACTTCCTCATACGTAGTCAGTTCGTATTCTTCAATAAGATTGACATCTTTATGAGGTGAGATCAGAAACCCATACCACAAGTTGTTTTCTGACTCTCTCCAACTTACGTGGTTCTTGTGTATTCAAAGATTATGGTATAGTTTCATCCTTGATGAACTATTCGTGTTCCATTAAGGACTCGGTGTCTGGAATAGTATTACTCCGATTTTCATCGAGTTTTACTCTCCTCCCACTTACCACTGCATATAGGTATTCCTATTAGGAAAACCGCATGGCGAGCAACAATTAAATTGTTCTCATGTGAGTTGTATAAGTACTATAATTTGGTATCCCTAGGATAACCTACAATTGGCACTTATCCAATTTGGGTTTTAGTTTGGTATCATCCAAACATATGCCCAGCATTCCCAAATATACAGGAATGAGAAACCCAGTTTCTTTCCTGTTCATATCTAATATGAATTCTGTCAAACAGATTTTTATGGAACCTTATTCAAAATAAGTTCTTGCACTGTTAAAGCTTATCCGTTGATGGAAATGATAACTCAGAGCGACTCATGATTAACCTTATCATGTCCAATAAAATTCAGTTACTCTGTTCGGACAAACCGTCAAACTGACGTGTTCCATGAGGAGTCCTCTTTGAAAGAATACTATACTCTTTCAAGTATATTAGAAACTTATTGCTTAAGTATTTTTTATCATGGTCTAAAAGTGACGGTTAATACTTTAACCGATCTGTATGTCTATCTCGTGTTGAAACTATAAAAGTTTGATTGATTTATGTTCAAAAGAAACACATAACCATAAGGAGATGCCACATCCGTAAGGGTCACGAAATATTCATATCCACCTATATCCTAGCTAGATATGGGCCCACTTGCTTCAATATGAACTAGGGTTAACAGATCGGTGGCATTTACACTTTTACCAAGTAAAGGTGTTTTAGGCACCTTGCCCAATAAACTAGATTCATAGACTTTATTTGATTAGTATCAAATTTGTCCTAGTACCCACTCTTCGAAAGTGTGGATATACGAGTCTTGTTTGATTGTGTCTCAGACAACAATGCGACAATTAAGTTTCATCTGATCAAATCAGTTCGAGCTATTTGTTTGTCATGTTGTATGTTTGAGATATATTTATATTCAAAATATAATTATGTTATCCACATCTAATGTGTTTATCTCAATATCATCTTTATATAATAAAACACTTTAGTGTTCTAGAGTATAACGGTATACCCACAATGGGTTAAACCCTGATACAGAGATAATGTATCTGGTCAAACTAGTTACATTATAACAGTTCCATAATTTAAGTACACACCCGAAGGGTAGTTCCTAAACTTAGGTATCTACGGTTAAAACATCGATTTTCATCCCGTTTCCAATTCACACAAATTAATCTCATCTGAAGTCAGTATCCTGCTCATAGCAGATTCTGCACACCAGTACATATTTATGACAAACATATTTGAAGTCGGAGCCTTGCTCTTTTTCAATTCCTACATGTCTACATTGTCCAAACGGCTGTCACGCTTCCGCGATCTCATTTGCCACAATTTAGGCAGACATTTTGGGATATGTCATTTATCTTCCCAGAAGATTATAATGATTTTGCCTTTGCCCTTTTTCACATTCCAGTAGCCTTTGGCCAAGCCTTGGGTTTTTAGAATATTGAAGTAAGGTGCGCCTTGCGCTACTTGCCTTATTGCCAAGTTTGGCTTTATCTCCTTGAGAACAGCTATTAACTCTCCAAGAGTTAAGTATTTCAACTTAGTCTTGTAAGAACTATAAAGATCCTTCAATTTCCATTATCATACTTTAATGATCTAATCCTTAGTTCTGATTAAGAAATTAAGGAGTCTATTTGGCAAGCTTAATGGATTAAGCACTAAAGTTATCATCACATAAATCTTCCAAAGGTTATGCTCTACTATTTGCTTAACTCCGAACTAAGGCCTAATATGTTATTTTATCAAATAAAGTAACTTATTAGTTTTCAGGACCATCCTGAAATTTTATTCCCAATTTTGAAAATTAAACCATTTGAATACATTTTCCCTAGGATTATGTTTTAAATGCTAATCTTTCAATTTTATCTTGATTCTAATAGTCCAACTATTTAATCAACGATTCGGTACTATTTATTATAATGATTATTATAGTCCAACTATTTAATCAACTGTAATTTAATTAGTTTGAATACAGTCCAACTGTTTATTAAAACAACATTTTAAATATTAGTCCAACTAACAATTAATTTAATTCACGAATGATATTGTTTGAGCGCGTATGGCAAGTAATTAAACGAATATTGCAAATTTAATTCTTGCCTCCCAATATTTTTCGGCGAGCCTCTAACCCTCTGTCGAGTACTCGGGAAACCGTTTTTCCTAGTGGGTTGGGATCCCGTTAAATGTCACACAATCTTGACTTTGGCCAAAAAATTGTATGATAATTAACTAGGTAGATCTCAAAGATCAATTGGATCCCATCCAATTCCTAGATACAGTAGGGGGACATCCAAGTCCGAAACATATATCTTATATATGTCAATATATCCAATATATTGCCTAACCTTTTTCCTCTGAATCAACTAAGCCTTGGCTTTGGCAAAACATACTTAGTGATCCCAGTTAAGCGGAACTCATTGACCATGGAAAGCTTCGTAATCAATGTCGATGGACAAGAAGTGGTATTGACTTTGGCCAACAAACCACAACTTGGACAAGACAGCAATATGGAACAAAGCTCTCGTGATTCAAACACATCCTCGACGGACAAAGGCCTTGACTTTGGCCAACAAACCAATGCTAGTCTTAGATCTTGAGTAAGAATCACTCAATGGAAGGAAAAACACTTAATATTTTGTGAGGGTTTTTCGCGTGCAAATTGGCAACCAATTTATTATCTTTGTTAAGGTCTCATCATCATACACCCTTAAACATGCATTCTAAACACATAATAAGGCGCATATAAATAAAATAATAATGATATGCAGATGGATACTTAACACATTGATCCTAGATCAAATCTCTCCATTTCCTCTCTCCCGCTAGCACAAGTATTTACTTCTACCAGTTACACTACACTTCTAAGGAAACCTCATTTACATTGAGGGGAATAAGTGAGAAGAGAAATACAAAGAGTAAGGAGGTAATAAGGCTGGACACGCAGGTCCAATTAATAAATTCCAAATTTATTACAACAATTTCTAAAATTGCCCCACCCATCTAATATCCATCTGATATACATTATTCATGCATCGCAACCATGTATTCACACAAGCATGCTATCAATCATTCTAATTAAATTAATTAATCTGATAATTAATGACCATCCAATGTTCAAACAACAGTTTGATTTTGCGCGAGTCAAACTCGTTTTGCGAATAAGTACTCAAAGTACGAATTCTTGAATTAAATTAAAATACAACATTAAATCCAATTTAATATGTATTTAATACTAATCCGCTATTTAATTCCAAATTAAATATTACACTTTATTAACGAACCTTTACGACTTAAATTCCAAATTTAATCGTTACGGGTCTCAAAGCCTGATTAACGTCTAACGTTAATTTAATTAAAGTCCAATGAGCTTTTAATTAATTTCTTTAAGGCGTGGACTTTTGGTCAACTTGGGTCAAACTCAATAACCAATGCCCAATCAAGGAATAACCCCATAAGCCTAGAAATCAATTTAGGCCCATTAGGCCCAATTAAACTTTAAAGGTTCATTAGTCGCATTTGGGCTTTATGGAAACGGTTTTGGGCCCAATTGGATCCAACCAATTTAGCCTAAACCTAACTTGGTACAACCAAGCCCAATTAGCCCATTTACAACATTACAAGCCCAAATCCAATTTAAGCCCATTTAATTAAACACAAAAAATTCCAAATTTCATATTTAATTAAACTAAAGTGTATAGCATAATTAATTACATAAATCAACATTTCCAAATCATCAATTTACACAACTAATCATGCTCTTTTATAATAAAACATGTCCAACACATTTTATCAAAAAATCAAACCCAATATGCATGCTCAAAGTCTCGGCAATGGGGATTTTTCAAATTAATTCCGAATTCAATCCAATTAAATCCAAATTAACATTACCCAACATGATTCCAACTCATCCAATGAATCAAAATAAAAAATCCAAGACATTTAGGGTTCATGTAGGATTCGGCCAACCCTTCCATTTTGGGCAAAATTGTTCCAAACAATATATCATGAAATTGATCCAATCAATCTTCAAATCAACATGATTTAAGCATACTCAAACATCCAATTTAATCAAATCATGCTCAAAAGCAATATACCCAATTTTAAGCCCTAAATCAAATTTCATGCTTTTACTTCGCTCTGATAGCATTGTTGGAGTTCTACGGTCCCGAGGATCGAATATAAAGCATAAAACATGTGCGAATACAATCGAAGAAAGTTGCGGAATCCTTACATCGAGCGGTTGAGCGATGCGGTGGACAACAAAAATCAACTTTCTGCCTCCTCCAAGTCTCGGCAGTGAGCTGCTCCTTTCCTCCAAGAATCGGCCATGTGAGGTCCTCCATCAAGCTCCAAGCTTTGTTAAATGATCACATGCTCACGGGTGGGTTTCCCTATCACCTTCGCATGTCTCTTTGAGTGCTAGCTCTTGATGTTTTTTCCACAAAGACATCACACTTTGCTTCCCTTCATTCTCGGTTTTTGCCCAGAAACAACATAAGAAGAAATGCCCACCATGGGCGTGAGAGGAGAGAAGAGAGGAGAGTGAGAGAGTTAGTGTTGGTTGGTGAGAAAAGGTGAATCAAATACACTTTTCAATTTCTAAAATTGATTTACCATTTTCTTTTTCCAAAAATCAAATGGCATTAAAGCTTTGCCAACCACTCACATCACTCAATCAATCAAGTGACAAGTTGTCACATCACTCAAAGTGACTAATGATTTGACGCTTGATGTGACTATCGATTTGACGCTTGATGTGACTTGCGTGCCGCACTCGAATTTGAAATGCGAATGCGCTCGCAAACAATTCCGGGCTCGGGTCCGCTAATTTCAAATTAACGAATTTGCCGTTGCGACGTAATTAAATGATTTTGCCTAGCGAAATCACTATTCACGTCGCTAACGAATTAATTCTAAATTAACTCGTTCGCCCGAATTAAAATCCAATTTCAATTCCGTGTCGAAATCCAATTTCGTATAATATATCAATATATTATTTTAATCAATTAATTCCAAATTAATTGTTCTCTCTCTTTAAATGATATTTTATCCCAGATAAAATATCTCCGCAATTAATCCCAGATTAATTTTCTCTCTCATCATTAATTAATCCTAGATTAATAAAGTGCGAGTCATACGTCATCGGTGGATCTTCGGGAAGCGACCCATGAGATCCCCGGATATATTGGCAGTAAATTCGGTCGTCGGACTATCGGAACACGTAAGTACCTAGTACTACGCATTTACCGATTTACAAGACAATGTTGGCTTCTAGCAAATCGCCATGCCTACCCAATTCTCCAGAAACATGCTTACAGGAATAAGCGATCTATATCAGGCGTAGTATACGTAGTATTGCATATTTCGATCCAGTATCAGATGATCACATGCAAGGCATGGGGCTGGTACAGTGTCTGCCCCGTACCAAGCATATATCGGATCATGAGCAACTAGTCTCTTTATTATCGGATAAGCATGACCAGGTCATATTATCCCGATGGTTGCAACCCTTTAGAGAACTAGTTCTGTATCCCTGCGCGATCATCATCTCCATATGACTGGAGTGATACTTCCGTCTTGACATCACACCCAACACACTACGATTCTCAATATACCCAGCAGAGGCGTACACAGAACCTGTTAAAGCCCTGGACGACCAAAACCAAAGTATATTGATTGTCGCAAGTATTAGCGGTGAAAGTCTCAGGTTAACACCAAATACACCTACCTTGATTTCGGACTTCCATAGACACATAGTCATACTACTAATGGAATTCCGAGGGGGTCTATCCAGAACGAAGCTGTTTCCCGTACCATCGGTAAAACACAACCTCCTATTACTCTTGCATGAGTATCCGATACCCAAATATATGAGAACTATGACGTTATGCCCTCACAACGCGCAAAGTGTAATACTAGTCTTTTACGCATCGATAATACTCTGACTATGGATATTTAATGATTTATCCTTCGTGGACTGATATTGTCTCATATCATTCTCAATCCAGGAACAAATCATAAGGACCTCCTATCATTTATACATCTTGGTGATCTAATCACAAATGATAAGAGAGCAATCTTCTATGTCACATAGTTAATTTGTACAACAACACCATGATCTGTACAAATAGTGACGCTATGGTCATAATTGTCCAACATCCCAGGGGGTCGAGGATCCACTACATCATCACTTTTAGGATGTGTCCCAGGGTCGAGGTCCCACACACATCAGTTACAATTCCGGGATGCGTCCTAGGGTCGAGGGCCCACTGCATCATCATCAACTCAGTTCAAAGCAGCAGGCAAGTCAGGTGACAGCTGGCGAGCCAGGTAAGTAAAAATGTATTGCATAACTTTGATATGATTGTCACTTTTACACACTGCACAAGTCCCATCAAAGTGGGGGCGACTGTAGGCACTGCATTTTTGCATATAAGTCCCTACGATGAGTCTCGTATAGAGACACTACCTCATTAAGTTGTGGAAGCCGCGGGAAACAGACGTCGGAAGGGAAGAGTCAAGAATTGACATTTTGTTGGATTTAATTCATTGGATTAGCTTCGGGTTCGCTTGTTGGACCTCTGTTTCAAAACACATCCTTAGCCCAAACCCCCGCAAGACACACACCAAGACCGCACACCACTAAGCCAAATGGACCAAGCCTACCAAATGGACCAAGCCCACACGCCCAAAACCCTAAGGTACACGCCCATAGCCTTCCAAATTAACCAAATCACACATTAAACACATGTATAAATCAAGCCAAATCCCCTTCCTAAATTAAAGAAATCCCATGGATCCATTTCCTAATCAAATCATTTTCCTTCTCAAACAAGGATAGCCCCACATCCATTTTCCTATAAAAAGAACTATTCACCAATATATTAAACCTCTAGCTGAATCTCACGGCAAAAACACAAAAATAACAAAACTTAAACTCATCAGCCCTCACGCTCATCAGCCTTCACGTTACTGCCCTTCAATCAACCATCACGCCCCTAGTCTTAATCAGCCACCCTTCACGCACAAAAGCCACATGCCGACTCACAATCGAACCAGTCCACTAACGCACACACACCACAAATCAGCCTCACCTTCAAGCCTAGCCACCTGCCGACTCACAATCAAACCAGTCCACTCACACACAAACACAGACAACTCCACGCCCACACCTTCACGCAAATAGTCACTTTCTTGCCTTCATTCACGCATAACACCCTTACTGCACCCCCTAAACCGCACGCATAATACCCCTACTGCATCCTCCAAATATCCGCATATCACCCATCAAAACTAGTCCAAACAGCCGCATATTACCACCCCAGACTACCGCATAATCGTCCACTGCACAGCACGTAAATTGCGCTCACTGCACACAAAATAACTGCACGCACACAGATCCCTTAAAACTGTCCACTTTGCCACATATTTAACCCCTGAAAACGCCCTCAAACAGCCCCATAACTGCACTGAAAATTGCATCAAAAACTGCCCAAAATAGTAACAAAAACCGCAGCCCCAAACCCTCCAAAAATCGCAAAAACAGTGGCCTAAATTACCTTAAAACAGTGACCATAAAATACAGCAAAAATAGCAGCAAAATGGAGTGCAAACAGCAGCCCGAACAGTGAAACAGCGAAGGAAAATGTTGAACCAGTGAACCGGAGGAGTTGCGGAGCATTAACCCTTCCGACGGCCGTGTAACGCGCTTCCGAGAGACGACTTAAAAAGTTAGACCTGAGGGCACCCCTTTTATTTATTATCCTTTATTTTCTATTTATTTATTACTTTATTTCGCATGAGTATTGTGGATTGGTGCATGATGTGAATTCCGGATGAACGGAATACGTGTTCTCTCTTGTGGTATATCGGATGGAAACTCGAACGTAAATTCCGTAGCCGAATCCGAATGGACGGTAGTGCGGTTTGTACTCGGGATACAATGCCACGTACCACTTGAGAGACACACGTATTTTGTTTCATCCAACCTTTTATTCGAGCATGATTTAGTCTAGTAGATTATTTAGCAGGATTTAGTCTAGTATGTCATTTATTTTAAGCATGATTATGTTATTTCTTAATCCATGATTTAGTTCTTTCCTTTCGCATTAGGAATTTAGTTTACGTTTGTGTTTAAGTGATTATTTATATATTCTTGGTATTTGATGATTCAACATGCTCATTGTGTGATATCGTATGTTTGCCGTTATAATGACTTACTTTCAAAGCATGCAAACTTAGGCATATGATTTACTTTGATGAATACGAACTAGATCTAAGCTACCTTTGAGCGTACATGTTGTGTAGATTCGGTTAAGTTATTGCACAAATCATATCATTACAAGTGGCATAAGTAAGAGACCGTTCCGAACCCAACGGTTTGAGGTCTTCCCTTGCGAGGGGTGAGTGCGGCCTTAAATCATTTTCCCGATTCACACCGGGTGGCGACTCCATTTTGTTCTCCAGTTTAGTCTCCCGTGGGCTATTCCGTACTCCCAACTAGGCCGCGACCCTATAACAGCCTCGCCGATTTATGTTGTCTACAATCATCAATAATCATAAAAGCGAGATTTATTCTCTCTTCAATCTCCTCCTCAAATGAGCTAGTGTCACTATCGCTTCAAGTTGCCTTCATTATTTTCTGCTTGAATTTTCCTTTGAATCTCCTCATTGGCCAATCGGCAACCATATGACCCGAATTTTCATACTCATAGCAAATAATCTTGGCTTTCTTGTGCTTATGCAGCCAATTATCTTCTTTCTTCTTATCCATCCGAGATTTCCCTTTATATTTTTCGGATTTGAGGAACTTCTTGAAATACTTAGTCATATGTGCCAACTCATCATCACTATCTTCTTCTTTATCACTAGAGCTAGCATCATCCATTTTTCTCGGAAATGACTTAAGGGCTATATCTCTTTATTCTTTTCTTCTTCTTCCATTAGGTCTTCATTGACCATTTCTAAAGACTTCCACAATTCACATGCATTTGCAAACTTCAAAAGCTTGTTAATTTGACTTTGATCAATTACACAAAGAAGATGGTTGAATGTCTTAGCATTTAAGGAGGCTTGCATGTATTCCTCATCAGTCCATTCAAAACGTGGCTTCGAAAACTCCACACTATTTTTATACTTCTTCATTGGCATTCTTTTACCTTGTGTGATCACTTTGGCTGATTGCACATCAATGGCAAGCAGGTAGTTCAACATCCTCATCTTCCAAAAGCTATAGTCGGTTCCGTTGTAGAAGGGAGGTCCAGTAGTTGAAAATCCCTCGATAAGATTTGATGAGTAGCTTGTAGAGGTCATGATCGATTCTCGAATGGTTAGGTCTTTATTGAGAAAACCTCACTCTGATACCAATTGTAATTACCTACAAATACACAACAAACACAACTCTATACCCAAGCAGGGGGTGAATTATGTAATGGCCTAAATATGCTGAAATAAAATTCTTACTGATTTTACGCTACTAAGCTATTAGTTTTACCAATTTAGCTTAGGTCAATTTTTTCGATCACAAGATATTCCCTAAAAGCAAGTTTCTAATTAATATGCAAATATGAAAATAAACTTGCAATAATTAAAAGTTAAGGGATAGAGAAAATGACACCGGTGATTTATAGTGGTTTGGCCAACAATACCTATGTCCACTTCCCCAAGCCGCGCTTGAAGATTTCCACTAAATTGGTCCATAACTTACACCGAGTTTTTTGTGGCTTTTCCGCAACCAAGAGTTTTATCCTTCAGGTTCACTCCAAACCTCTACACAATACTTTTATCCCTAGGTTCACTCTTAAAATCTTTATAATGAGTTTTCTCAATAGGGTCACTCACAAACCTTTACAATCCACCCTTTTAAGTATATTCACTTACAAAAGGATTTAAGTACCTCAAGTGTTTGATAATAAAAGCTTAAAGTTCAACTTGGATACTCATAAAGATAATGAAGATTTATGTGAGTTGCTAACCCAAGAAATCTAAGCTTACTACTAATGATATGAAGATGTAGTGTGTGAGCTTGAGTATGAGAGTGTAGGATGATGGAGGTTTATATTTACTCTTTTTTTTTGACTTATAAGAAATTGTTTGAAAGTGCAAGAATTGGGCAAAAATGAATTTGGGGTTCAATATATAGTGAATGTGTAAACTGCCCCAACTATTCTGTCTTAGACCGGTATACCGGTCTGCAAAGGCCGATATACCGGTCTGCAAAAGTATAAAGGCTATATTACCGTTGAAAATTTAAGCGCTATACCGGATTAGTGACTAATATGGAGGTCAGTATGCAAGTTGGCTTACCGGTATGAGGACCGATATGGTTCGTGTCGGTTTTGGAGAACATGAATGATATGAAGTTTGACTGGTATAAAGATAGGTATTCTCTATGCCAGTTCCAATAATTATGCAAACTTCATATATTGGTGACCGGTAGGGACACCGGTATGTCGGTATAGGGGACCGATATTATGATCTCGGTGCCAAAATGCAGGATTTGAAGGCTTAAAACATTTTGCACATACCCTAATGCATCTATATGAATGTGCATATGTCCTATGAGCTAAGAGACTTACATTAACAGCTCAGTTACAAATAGAGCCCTAAGCTAAGACTACATAGATTTTCTTCGTTTTTCGTTTGAGTCATCACATTCATTGCTCTTCACCACCATTATTCTTCGACATCTTTTTGTAAAGTTCGCTAATGCGCGTTGAAGACTTCTAGCGTTGCATCATCAAAATCTATTTTGAGAATATGTCACTAAGACAACATTGTTTCTTCCATATGAAGCAAATGATGTTAATGCTTGAGTGAATGCAAATCTATAAGATGGAGTTAATGCTTGAGTGAATGCAAATCTATAATATGGAGTATGGAATTAACATGATCATATCTTGATGAGCTTGATGATGTTTTCGATTAACTTAGAAATCCTAAGCCTTTTGGTAAATTCTAAATCCTATTTTGAACTTTGGAATAGTTTGGAAGAACAGTTTGGCTCAGAAACAGTGGCTAAGAAATGGCATTTTAAAATGAGGCTTAACAATCTTAGGAAAGGTATTTTGACCTCAACTGAATACTTTGCAAAGTTAAAAGCCTTAGCTATTGATCTAACAATAGTAGGAAGTCTTATACCTGATCTAGATTTCATTACACACTTAATCACATATCTAGGTCAACACTATGATCTAGTTGTTGTATATTGAAGTCGATCTTCATAAGATGTATGTGAATGAAGCTTACTCATTACTGTTAACTCATGAGGCTAGAATTGAGAATGACAATTTAAATGTTAGTAAATAAGCTAAGCTAAACTATGGAAAAGAACCAATAATGGCCTAAAACAATAGCAGTAGAGGAGGCTTTAACAACAACTATAGAAGAGGAAATTTTAATAGTGTAAATTTTGGAATTAATAATAAATGAGGCTATCAAGATATTGTTATTAAATTATCTAGTTTTGAGGCGTGCATGACACTTTCTTAGAGTAATATTCGTCTTCATTATGTGTTGTAATGGTTGTAGGACAAATACACTCTAGGATACAACAAGACTCAGAGATGTAACATAACACTTGTTGAATCTCTACTTGAGAACGTTTTATATGAAAATTGTTATAAATGATGAATCATTTACGTGCTCTATATATAAGCAACCAAGATTTGCCTTCAAAAGATATACTTTTTAGTCATGCGTTTCTGAACTAATGTCTCATTTTCTTTCCAATGACAAGCCTTTATTATGCCAATATACACGAGCTTCATATTTTCGTGACAATGACTTACTCATTGGCGCGACAATATAAGTTAAAGAGCTATTTTGTATCAACGTCTCATTATCGCGTCAATGAGTAACCATTGTCGTGACAATATTAGTTAGAATGCATCTACATGTTTCTGACTCTCATTGTCGCGCCAATGATTACCCATTATCGCAACAATATAAGACAAAATGTCTTTTTCATTCAAGAGGACAAGAAATCAGTTATTTAGGTTAATATTTGCCTTTGAATTTCATTTTTGTTTCATGGGTGTTTTCCTCGAGTCCCCACGGGGGCACTACTCCCTCAACCCAATGTGACCTTTTTAGGAAGGTCAAACCTTGTGACCTGACCGGGCAGGTTCCTATCTGATGCGTCAGTGTAGGGCAATGTGACATCCGGTAAACCTGACGACTTGTACGATACAAGAGCCTGAAGACTATTACAATTCGGAGGCATAATACTTAATATAAATCATTTTCAAGTAAGTGCATGCTCATAAAATGGAATTTGGGATATTCAGAAGATTCCTTGAAATTTTGATGCGAAACTTAGTTTATGTTCCATCTCGAACAACTTTTAATAATCAGACCGTACCTTTTTCATACGATCTTCGTTTTTTATGAAATTTATATCGTCGCAAAGCTGAGACCGAGAGATACAACTTTTTTGTTGGATATTTTTCCAATTCGAATACTAAATAGGTCAAAAATCATGATTTCCGTAACAGCAACAGTAAATTTCGGGAAAGGACTAGAAATGGGACATGTGGTAAAATTTCAACCACTCATTTTATCACAAAAAAATCAGCTACTTTGCCTATAAATAAGGCACTATTCATGCATCTCTTAAGAGTGAAAAACGTGAGCTTGAGTGAGGGAGATGATCTTCAAAATTTTCTTCATTTCCATGATAACAACAAAGAAATGGTGTTGAGCTCTCAAGTTTTCTTGGTCAAGTAAGTTTTCATTCTCTTTCCATCTTCTCAATTTTCAGTTTTTAACAAAGAATATAAAGCCCTCAAATTCGGACCCATCATACCCTAGAGTTTGGGTTTGCTTAATTGACTTTGTTTAAGTTATTGGCATGTATTTTGAGAAGTGTAATGATAGTATTAGCATTGGATAAGGCCGGTAAGTGTGTGGATGTGTTAAGAAGTTATGCATTGGGGATAATGGTATTAGATAATGGTTGGGCTTAGAAATTGCTTATGTGATAAAGTGGAGTGGTGGAGTTGAGTTGCCTTGGAGCTATGGCATTGAAGAGAAGAGTTTGGCCCTGAATTTTGGGTTAGCGTCGCGACGCTATACTTTCACTTTCGGTGTCGCGACACACGGAGAAAAACAATGGCTCTACCTTAGACCATTTTCAGGGAGCGTCACGACGCCAAAAGGCTTGTGTCGCATTGCAAAGCCAAATTCCAGAAACAGACCAGCTTTTTCAATTCCAACTCAGAATGTTAGGGGCCATCTTTAGGGTCTTGTATCCACTCTTTTGCACATAATTTGTCATGATATAAGCATAGTATGTCATGAAGTGATAATAATTTCAAGCATTTTCTCGAAAATTGTTTTCTGATTAAGTTATCAATTTTAGATCATCGCATGAGCCATAAATTCCTTCGGCGAGCGAAGATGTAATATCCAGATTCCAAAATTTGTGAGTGGACAGTACCCTTTTAAATTAACTTTCATTTTGTTATTTTTATATCAGACTTATATTTACGCTTTAAGGCGTTAGATTATTTTTATTATAGTTAATTCATGAAAATTTATGATTTAAGTCATGTTTGAGAAAGAAAAGGTTTCAGAGTATGATTTTATGTTTTCGAGGCATGGGGGAAAAACTCACCTCAGTATGTAACTTGTTAATGACATGGAGATAATATGTGCACATATAGAGAACTGGGGGGACGGCGATACGTAGATCCTAGTTCAGGACTAGGGATGACAGATTCCCCTAGATCCTAGTTTCAGAGCTTGGAGGGTAGCATAGATCCGTACCCCCAGTTCTAGATCAGTGGCCTGGGGGACGGCGATACGTAACGCCCCAATACCACTAGTTTCAGAGACAGTAGTGGTATGCTTTGGGGGACGGCGATACGTAACGCCCCAAAGTCATGGATTTGCACTCCTGGCTCTAGTTAGGCATATGGGGGGACGGCGATACGTAACGCCCCAATACCACTAGTTTCAGAGACAGTAGTGGTATGCTTTGGGGGACGGCGATACGTAACGCCCCAAAGTCATGGATTTGCACTCCTGGCTCTAGTTAGGCATATGGGGGGACGGCGATACGTAACGTCCCCATACGTCAAGTTTTTCAGAGATAAGATATTAGAAACTGTTTTCAAAAATAGACATTTTAGAAATAGTTTTCAGAACATATCTTTCAGATATAAGTTTACAGAACCAGACTTTCAAAAGTAGATTTCAGAAAAGTTAAGTTTTATAAACGAGATTCCAGACAACATTTTCTGAAAATAGTTCAGAGTTTTCAGACAAGCAAAAGGGTTTTCATATAATTTAATTTTATGAAAGAACCTTGGTTTTAGAATTAAACATTTTCATTATAGTATTTAAGTTTTTATTTTAAATCGTCCACTCACTTAGATCGTTCAAACGGTCTAACCACCCCACTCTCAGTTTCTTTGTTTTGCAGGATACTCGGAGGACGCGCTTGAGAGGATAGATACTGATGACAATCAATAGAGGGTCTGAGTCCACCAGATTGAGTACAATTCAGTCTGAGTCATGTAAATTCATGCATTTTGCATGTTGTATAGTAAAGATTTCATGTGCAATATGTTTAAGTTTTATTGTCAGGGTTGTATAGTAAAGAAGTGTTAAGTACATGACAGTGATTATATGTCAAAAATAAGTTTGGGCAATGGTCCCATGTTTGAGCTATAATTGAGATGAGTTAATAGTGATGTATAAAGCCAGTAAGTCAGAGGCTCAGGGGGATATGATAGCCTATTCCCTGCCGGTAGCATCTCTGGGATCGGGGATGTTATAAACAATAACTGAACCAACATGTCATATCATATAATGTCTTACATTGATAAGTTAACCATCTTTTGTTGAATGTACGTATATGTATATTTGTGTGTGTGTGTGTATATATATATATATATCCAAATTCAACAACAATCCCCCACTTGGTTAATATATCAATCTAGAAATCAATTTATATTATAATGCATAAGTAAAGATGCTTTTCAACTTGAACCTTTAGCTAGAACCAGTACTTCAAAGCATTAACAAAATTTAGGTTGACTATAGCATTGAACCTAGATTTTAAGTGTTAACACCGAAAGATATAGTTCACACATAACAATAATTGATTTTCAAAAGTTATCGTAAATCAATCGGAACTTTTTCAGGCCTTGTGCTCTATCCTTTCTGTGAAATATTTACAAAGATCAACCTCATACACTTTATTAGATGGAGTTCTTTTCACCTTCTTAACTCTATTAAGAGTAAAAGTCATCCTCCTTTATATAGTTACTAAATATTTCCTTTAGTAACTCAGTCGCTGATCTATAACTTGTTATTACCCATTAAACTTAAGGTCTATTGGTATAATAAAGTTAAATTAGGTTCTTGTCATAGGTGACTAATTAATGAAAGGTTTTTAAGCCCACCCCCATTGATGTGGTTCTGATTAAATCTGTCGAGAGTGCTTTATTTAGTAGGTTTGTGAGATTGTTACAAGATCTCACATAAGTCACAATAACTACACATTCCGACAATAATTATGGTACACACTCACTTCTCAAGCTTATATGTCTAGATTTTCCATTGTAAATCTTACTCAATGCTATAGACATAGTAACTTCACTATCGCAATACAAAGAAATAGACGGTATCGGTTGTAGTCATAACTTTATATTTAGTAATAAATTTCTGAACCATTCTGATTTTTTGAATACTGCTGCCAAAACAACAAACTCTGACTCTATAGTAGAGAAAGTTATGCATGGCATTTCTTGGAAGCTCAAGAAACATATCCTCCAGCCAATGTAAATATCCATCCTGAAGTTGATTTATTATCACTTGCATTAGTAATTCAACTAGCTCAGAGTATCCTTCTAGGATGACTGGAAATCTATCATAGAATAATCCCAATGTTTGTGTTCTTATAACGTAGCAATAATGTAGCCATTGAATTTTTGCATGAGCCCAATGATGAGCCTCGTATGGAGGCATTACCTGAAAAGTTGTAGAAGTTGTGAAAAACGAATGCCGAAAGGAAGGAAAACCTCCAAAATTAGCACCTCATTGGATTCAGACTCGCTCAGTCAGCTGCTGCTTCAAACCTTAGCTTCAGACCTCCCATGCAGCCCATCCACGTGGCCCATGACCCACCATGCACGCCCAAAACCTCATAATCTTCCCAAATATGATAAAATCTCCTTAGTTATGAGAGCATCAACATTTTCCAATTCAATGAGATTTTGGGATCCCATCCTTACCAATTTAACAAGATTTGAGATCTCATCATCACCAAATTTATGAGATTTTATTCCCTAAATAATTTGATAATATTTTTCCCCAAATCAACATGATTTATTTCACTATTTATAGATCCCTTTGAATCATTATAAAAAAAGGGACCAAGTCATCATCAAGAATGAGGCTAGACGTGAGAAAGGAGAGGCATCAACATTGAAAGAAAATAAAGAGAAAAACCCTAAAAAAACAACCATCATCGAAAGAAAAAAAAACAAAACAAAAAAAATCGGCTTTGTGGAGAAAAGCAGTGAGGAAAACAACAACCGAAAAACAGTGAGGGAAAAACGTGAACCAGCATGAGGAAGAAACAACAACCAGTGAGCAGAAACCAGTGTGAGACTTGGACATGCAGACCTGAATGTGAAATAGCGTAAAGCATAGACCAGAACCAAAACCAACTGCGTGAGAAACAGCAACCAGCGAGAGAAACAGAGAAACCAACGAGAGAAACCGAGAAAATAGTGAGCAGAAACCGAGAAAACAGTGAGCCAAAATTCATGAACCAGCAACCAGAAACCGAACCAAACCTTGAAACCAAGCTTTGATCCTTCCAGCGACGGCCTAACACACTTCCGAGGAAGCAACTTAAAAGGTAAGACCTGAGGGCACCCTTACCATATTTATTTTTATAGTTTCGGACGTTGCATGCCTGCCTGGACATGAAATACGACCAGCTGGGTATGCGAAGCCCTACATCAAAGACGGCCAAATTTCTGGTCATATTTTTTCTTTCTTTGGCATTTCGTTATATATCTTTTTTTATCTATTTAATCACTTTTATTGCTGTTTTATTATTTCGCCCTTTATTTTATTTATTTTATTTATTTTTTGTTCATGTTGATGATTATACGTATATGCATTGTTATATATTTTCATGTCTATTTTTTATGTCCGTTTACATTACATTGATGATTATGTATGTTATTATCCCTTGTGGTATATCGGATGGAAACCCAGACGTAAATTCCGTAGCCGAATCCAATGAACGGTAGTGCGGTTTGTACTTGGGATACAACTCCACGTGCCACTCGGGAAATACTCATATATGCGTGATTAAACCCCCTTTTTTGTTTGCTATGTATTTATTGACGTTATTCCTGCTTTTGACTATTTATTATAATTTTCATTATCACATCTCATATTTCTTAATTTAATATGCTTTTGGAACTACGTTATTGTGGTTATTATTTTGGTTGGGTATGTTATTACATTTTTATTCGCTTTTATGCATGAATTGCATTAAAACTTGGTTATACCATTGTGTGAACCCATCCATTATACTGGAATAAGTAGGGGACCATTCCGAACACAACGGTTTGAGGTCTTCCCTTACGAGGGGTGAGTGCGACCTTAAATCTCTCCCAATTCACATTGGGTGGCGACTCCTTTATTCTCCGATTTAGTCCCCCGCGAGCTAATCCGTACTCTCTACGGGCTGCGAGTCCAACAGTGTCGTGGTCGCCGAACATCAAAGGCATAGCGGTAAACCCTGCTTCGCTCCTGCAAATAGCTTTCCAATGTTCAACACTTGGATTGTTCGCATATCTTGAGAGCTTACATACTGCAAATGAAATATCTGGTCTGGTGTAATACATATCATACATCAAACTTCCTATTACAGTAGCATATTCCAATTGAGCTACTGCTCTCCTTGAATTTTCAATTAACTTACAGGAAATATTAACAGAGTATTTGCTTCCTTTATAACCTAGTGATTAAATTTGCTAATCACTTTATCAATATAATATGATTGACAAAAAGCAAAATCGCCCACTATGTTTCTTAACTTTGATACCCAAAATAATATTTACCTCATTTAGGTCTTTCATCTTAAACCTTAAGGAAATATACTTCTTAGTTGTATCAATTCCTATCATATTTGTACTTATGATAAACATGTCATCGCCCATTATGTTTCTTAACTTTGATACCTAAAATAATATCTATCTCGTTTAGGTCTTCATCTTAAACCTTAAGGAAAGATATTTCTTAGTTGTATCAATTCCTATCATATTTGTACTTATGATAAGCATGTATAGACATATAAACACAATATGATTGAAAGTTCCTTTGTGAATTTGGTGTATACACACCTACCGACACCATTATATTGAAAGCTGTTTTGAAGAATAACTTCATCAAATTTTTCATGTCATTGTTTGGGTGCTTACTTTAAGCCACATAGTATTTTTTTAGCACTCAAACTTTCTTTTCAATTTCGGGAAGTACAAAACCCTGAGGTTGCTCCATGTACACTTCCTCATCAAGATCTCCATTTAAAAATGTAATCTTAACATCCATTTGATACACATGTAAACTATATATGGAAGCTAAAGCTAGCAAAAATCTTATAGAATATATTCTAGCTACCAATACATATGTGTCATAATAGTCAACACCTTGTTTTTTGCCTAAATCCTTTAGCCACAAGCCTAGCTTTAAATGTTTGTATAGATCTATCAGTATTATATTTTCTTCTAAATATCCACTTACATCCAATAAGTTTAGATCCTGGAGGCAAAAATACCATGGTCCAAGTTCTATTAACCATAAGAGAATACTCTCATCAATTGCCTCTTTCCAAAATGTAACATCCTTTGAAGACATTATTTCTTCAAAGGTTTTCGAATCATCCTCTAAATTTAGTAATATGGGTATATTGTTTGTTACTATTTCTCTGTTACCTTCAATAAACAAGACAATATCTTAAGAATATATAAAATCAGGATCTAACTTCATTAATTTCTTAGGTCTTCAAATTTTTCGAGGTTCATTCGGTATTATATTTTCTGTCATTTTGTTAATGAACCTTGTTATTGACTTTTGTCATTATTTAACTCTTGTGTTTTGCTTAATGATTTAAATAGAATTTTCATAAGATAACTTATTTTCAAAAAATTAAACATCTTTGGATTCTACAATTACATTAGATTATAAATCTAATAACCGATATGCTTTTGATGTTATGCATATCCAACAAACACACTCTCAAAGACTTTTGATCCCGACTTAGTCTTTTTAGGATCTGCAACCTTATAATAAGATAAATAATCCTATACCCGTAGGTATCTAAGATTGGGCTTCCTATTATTCCAAATTTCATATGGAGTTAATTTTAGTTTTTTGGAAGGTATTCTATTGTGTACATGACATGCTACAAGTAAAGCTTCTCCCACAAATTTAAAGGTAGTTTAGAATTTAACAACATAGCTAACCATTTCAACCAAGGTCTTATTCTTCCATTCAGCCAAACCATTTTGTTGTGGTGTATATGAAGAACTTGTTTGGTGAATAATTCCATTACTTTCACAGAAATCAATAAACTTATTGTCAAAATATTCATCACCTCTATCACTTCGTAAAGATTTTATTCTTGTCTCTTTCTGATTTTCATCCTCATTTTTATAAATTTGAAACATATTAAATGCTTCACTCTTGGCTTTCATTAAATAAACATAAGTATACCTAGAGGCGTCAACTATAAAAGTGATAAAATACTCATTTTCTCCTCTAGTTAACATACCATTCAATTCACAAACATCTAAGTGCACCAATTCCTAAACAAATGTATTTCTACTTATTTTAGAAAATGGTTTCTTGGTCATTTTAGCTTGTACACATATTTCACATTTTTCATTTACTTCATTATTTAAGTCAATTAATCCTTGTTTAGATATGAATTTTAATGACCTAAAATTAACATTTGTAGAAGAGAATCGAGGTTTATCGCTATGCCTATACCATCTGCGTCCACGACATTGTTGGGCTCGTGGCCCATGGAAAGTATGGATAACCCCATGGGGGGACTAACCGGAGAATAAGGAGTCGCCACCTAGTATTAGACACTGAAAATGATTTAAGACCGCAATACACCCCTCACAAGGTTCGACCTTAAATCTGTTTGGATTCGAAATGGTCTCTCACTGAAGTCAGTATAATATTTAGGTTCAAATGAGGTATCGCCACATCTTAGCATGCAACACAATTTATATAACATACAAGTACACAAACACGAATAATAAAAGTGGTAAATAAAATGAGTAATTGCCCATAAATTATTATAGAATTAGCAGAAATAATAATAAAATATATCAGAGTAAACATCTCATCGTCCTGGCTTCGAATAGGTCTTTCCGGACATTGTGTACAGTAGGCCAGACATTCAACATAATATTAACATCCGGTCGAACTTGCTAGAAATCTGACGGACGTACTACATAAGCTAAAAACCCAGAATTACAATAAATAACATGCACTGTTTACGATATATATCCATTTGCAGACAACAACCATAATAAGAACAACAATAAAAATAAGATAACAATAAATTACTAAAGAAAGCAAAACAATAAGTAATAATAAAAGATAGTGAGCATTAATATAAAATGAGGTAATAAAAATGAAATAGAATGACATAGTCATCCTCTTAATGATATGTGGGGTTGTATCCCGAGTGCAAATCATATTAATATCCATTCGAAATCGGATAAGGAATTTATGTTCAAGTTTCCATCTTATATACTTAAAAGGACCAGATGTAAGCATGTCTGGCCGGACTTCAGATGAGTTAGGTTGGACATCCTTCACAGGTCAAACAGTAAGTAGAGCTAGACATGCCCATTAATCGTATCTTGGACAGTAAAATAAACACATGCATATCATCAATTAAAGTATCGGAATGGAATAAATAAGTATGTGGAAATTACTAATAAAATGGCAACACTAAACAACGGGAGATTAACAAAGTAATGTAAGCAAACATAGGTTAAAGTAATATATAATAATGAAAAATATATTAGTGCATGCATTTAAACAAGATGTAAGGTGTATATCCCTCGACCTGACTTTAGGAAAGTCCGTCCAGATATATTAGTTACGTGGCAGACATGATGCCCATGTCCAGCCGGATGTGCTTTGGTTTCAAGTCGAAGATACTATATATGAAAATAGAAATTTAAAAGAGTGCCATAATGTCGTACCTTATGTATGTTGTGATTCAGAAGACACCTCTAAGGTCTGGGTCGTTGCTGGATTGGCACCAGAGGGGAAGAAACTCCAAAGATCAAGGAATGTTTTCTTTCTCTCTCTCTCTCTTTTTCTCAAGGATTAATATTTCAGAGTATCGGCCTTTTTTGAAGGATTCTCGATGGATTTTTAAGGGCGAAATCCCTCTTTTTATAGTGTGAGAGGGATTTGAGAATGGAAGGGGAACAAAATGTTGGGATTTTTAGGGCAAATCTGACTAAACGCAGCGGAACGCGGAAAATCAAAATTTCCCGATTTCAATAATTTTTCTTGGGCAATTAAAATAAACTTATTTATTCTAATTACTCAAAAAATTTTTACCCAAAAATCATATTTTTCTTAAATTGCTGAGAGACCCCTCAAAGTTTGCATTTTGATCATTTTAATCCTAATTTATCAAATACAAATTTAAGTGATTTCAAATCGCTACTAAAATAATTTATACATGTCTTATAAATGAAAATACAACTCACAACACAAAACCACAAATTTTCTTCAAATTGCTGAGAAGGACAAAATTTTCCAGGTTTTGCATTTTGGTCCAATCTTGTTCAAAACAAGTCAAGATGAAATCCAATCAACACCAAATTTATTATACATCATATATACATCATAATACAACACATATATTAAAAGCCCCAAATTTGGAAAAGGTATAGACCCTAATTTTATAAATTAATCAAATTAACCAAATTAAACAAATCCAACACTTCAACCAAATCTCTACCACACCAATCAAGTCTCACCACTTTGAAATAACATAAGAACATTTCTAGGTCATAAATGAGTGGCCTAACAACTCTAGAATGACAACATGATTATCAAATAACCAAAAGAGAGCTTACTAACTCCTTACAAGCTTTCTTTCATTACATACATGCTAACATCTTTCTCACAAGCTTCCAATCATTTAATTACAAACTTAAAGAGTAGAGAAAAAACATCCAAGCAACACAAGTTTTAGCTTAGAA